>OY987331.1:81343194-81943194 GCA_963920685.1 Polydrusus tereticollis | reverse complement strand
AGATATTATTGGAGAAATTTGGGTTTGAAAGTCAAATTCTGAAGCACTCCCGGTTAAACCGGAAGTGAAAGAGTTGTGCCTCATTCATACGGAATACCTAAAAAAGAAATATTAACTTTTTTACTTATTTATTTGTTTCTTATAAAAAAAATAAAATGTGTTACTAATTTGATAATTTCCGACGCCATTTTCTCGAAAACTGTCTTATGGAATGTAAAATGGAACACCCTGCATATGATTGCATATTTTGATTTTACTGGGAAAACTCTGAATTTTTTGCATTTCAAATTTTTATTTATATAAAATTGTAACAAATTTTATAATAACAAAATAAATGGCCCAGAAAATTGAACGACTTAACATCGGAATAATAAACAAGTGAAACTCTTTCAGTGGATCAAGTGTTCAAAATGACCACCATTTTCTGCTAAGCAGAGCGCCAGTCGACCCCTGAACCCTTCTACAATGTTTAAAAGGAAGTCCTCTGGAATGGCCCGAATTTCAGCACTAATTTTGACTTTTAAAGATTCCAAGTCATTTGGACGGTTAACGGTAGACTTTGTTCTTTAAGTGTCCTCGCAAAAAGAAGTCGAGCGGGGTTAAGTCCGGGGATCGCGCTGGCCTGTCAATAGCACCTCTTTTACCTATCCAACGTTTTGGAAATTGTTCGCTTATGTATTGTCTAACATTTGCCGCATAATGCGCAGGTGCTCCATCTTGCTGGAACCAGACCTGTTCGTTTATGCCATTATTTACACCCGGTAAAACCATTCTGCATTCTATTTGGATACAATTCATTGAAAAGTTGACAAACTTGATCTTGCGATCTCTTCATATTTCCGTAACCGTTCATTATTAAAATTTCAACTCGTTGTTTCTCATTCAGATTGAAGTGTAAACAAATTAGAAATCAGACAACAGAAAATTAAACAGGAACTCAAAATTGACACCTCTTAGGTCGCTGTCATGAAAACACCTTGACTCAACTGGTGGGTACTAGGTAGGAATAATTATAATTAGGAAGTTTTTCATTTTTGAGCTGTCATTATCTCGGAAACGCTTGCAGATAGGTGAAAATTTGAAACACAAAAAATTCAGAGTTTTCCCGGTAGAATCCAAATAATATGCAATAGGGTGTTCCATTTAAAAAAAGTAAGTATCTATGGCAATCAAACCAGAAATGACAGAAAAAGATCATGCAGGTGGAAATGTGGGGAATAATTTACTGAACAACTTTCATAAAAGTCACATTTTCGTATACGAGGTAATTCAAAAGTTACAGGCATTATGCGCGACTTTCTTGCCACTCAGTATATATGGACTGCAACGGGATGAGTGGCATTTCATGAGAAATAGTTTTTAAATAAGGTTTATACGTGGAGTAGTGGATCTGTTAAAAAAAAACGTAGGTTCAGGGAGTACCTAAGTAGTTTCTGGATTTTCGGTGCGATGGAAATTTTTACCTTATGTGAAGAGTTTAGTTTAGACCTCGGTTTAGGTAGACCCTGTATATGCATTTTTCTAAAAAAATGGTGAATTGATTTTCAGGCCAGTTATTTTCACCTATAATATTCCTAATGCTTAAATTATTACTGGAAATTCTTTCGAGGTAATGAATATTTTGAATATTATCCCGAGCCGAAGGCGTGCAATAGAGTGGCCAGAAAGATCTTCCGACTTGACACCTCTTGATTTTTTTTTTGGGACCACTTGAAAAGTCAAGTTTATAAAACCCCACCTTATAGTATTGAAGACCCCCAAAAATATAATAACACTGAGAGACGCATTACCAGACAAACTTTCCTCAATGACCGAAATGAATATCAAAATAGACTTTATTTATTAGACTTTATTTATTGTCTTGCCAATGGCGCACACTTTGAACACTTTGTAAAATAGTTTGTTGAAACTAAATAAATTAGTTGCATTAATATTACATTTTTCCACCTAACTCGTAAACCGATTTCCCGATTTCCGTTTTCTTGGCACGGTTGGATAGGCAATTGGATGGAATTGCTCGCACTTCATGCGTTGCAGCACGGGCGGAAGAATTAATTTTTGCATTTTGGGCGTAGGGTTACAGGTAGGTAAAAGACCCTTCGCAACTCGGGCGCTTAGTAATTAGTACAGTATCTTGAGAAGGTTTACGCTCAAAATTTAAAATAATAAGTGATTACGAACAAATCATTGGTGGTTCTATGCCTCCCTTGGTACACTATCCATAACAAATCATTTTCCAGCCACTGATCAGAGAAGTAATCATTGAATTTGGCTAGAAGTGGTTCGTTTGGTGCACTTTCCATTATAATCAGCCATGCGTCTAGTAATGTCTCCTCTGGCAAATAAGCAAGTGCTGCGCACATTCTGATATGATTTCTTATATCTTCATTATCTCTGTATAGCGTAGCAAGTCCAAGTTATTGAACCTTTCGCCACAGAGGCTGGTTGAAGTGAAAGTTGCATCCTTTGATTGTGGTTTCTGTGAACATTTCTTTGATGGCGTTTATGGCTGCCTTCTCGTAGTCAATATGTATTTTCTTTGGAGAGAATTGGGGCACACACTGTCGAATCAATTGAAACAACGATCTGTAGGTACTTTCCTTTCTGTCTGGAAGCTAGGCAAACGCTGCAGGTACAACTACCGTTTATTGTTCAGTGCTACCTAAATCCACGTGTAGTGTGTATAGCTGGTCAAATGGACAATGGGCAACAACTTTTGAATGTTCCATCCACAAAAAATTCTGTTCCATCTCTGATAAGACTTGCTTGAACATCGGCAAAGACGATTATTCGGTCATCTTTTCCATTGTCCGCCAAAACATAACATTTGGCCCAATCTGGAATCTGTATTTCATTTCTGTATTTTGGCAGCCGTTGAATTCCCAGTTTCTTGTGTCTTTGTCGGTATAATGTGTCTTTAACCGATCTGAATGTCGGAATCTCAGTGACTAAGTCTAGTCCTGCATCCTGTACGTTCATCAGCTCTTGCCTGAAGATTTGTGGCACTGGGGTTGTTTCTTCACGGGCACGTTTTTTTGCTCTGAACATACTTAACTCAACTTCATTTTTAGCTATACAAGGAACACAGGAATGCGGTTTCTCCAATAAAACTTGTAAAGTTTCACTTGTGATTATGGAACCAGCACACGGCCGCTTTATACAGATCCAACGTTTAGTAGTGTTTTTATTTTGACACTTCAATGAATATTTGTAACCAGAATGAAGAATAGCACGAGAGAAAGAAGAATACACATTTACGGATTATTAATTTATTACATCCACTACGGATTATTAATTTATTACGCCTATGGTTATGTACGCCCGACTTGTGAATTCACAGGTACCCACTTTGAAGGACGCACGAGTTGCGAAGGATTCGAGTAGTTTTTGATTACGCACGAGTTGAGAATTTACCATTTAATGCTCTTTGCAACGATGTATCACTCGATATGTAGTGCCATTTGACATTTCAAGGTGAGGTTGGCTGGAGGTGTGGAGGTAAATGGTAAAATTCAATCAAATGTGTAATTAAACGTGTTTTTGTTAAAATCAAGAGATATTTAGGGTGATTCTTAGTTCGTTTTAAAATGAAAGCCCTGTATGTATTATTATCTAATAGCAAAAAGTTTATCAAATATTTAAGAACCCCTGTCAAATATTTTGTTGCTTCAATACAATATTTTTTTACAGTGCAAAAATGTGGATAGACGCTTGCAATAGGCAAGATTTATTGCCGAAAATTAATAGTTTACACAAAAACTATCGGCTTTGTGAAAATCATTTCGAGGAAAAATATTTTTCGAGAGGCGGAACTACAAGAAAAAACTTATTGCCGAAAGCCATACCCACAAAGTTTTCTAACCTTCCGCCAGTAATGCAAGAAATGCCTGCTGAAAATATTCTGGAATCAGGAGAGCCTTCCAAAGAAATTGGTATATTGTCAGGTTTGTAAGCATTTAAGTTATAATAATAAACTATTGTAATTCAGTTAGTGGCGAAATGACAACATCGATATGAACATTTATAACAGTGGCAACATTTTATCATAAACAGGTTGTCACTCTCTGCTGACGGTAGCTCTTGATGTGGAGGCACAAGGTCGTGGTCCGTTATACTTACACCTTCCCTTCATCGTTGGCTTGCCTTGGGCGCCACCCGGTTTGACAGAAGTCGAAACCAGGAAAAATATACCGAATGTCGGTACTTATTGGAAAGCTACACAATAAATAAAACCAAAGTTTTCCCACACAAGCAATAAAGTTTATATTAAATAAGAAACACTTGACCAAAAAAGGAAGGGTTTAAGCTAGTTATATGATCATAGTCAAATTGTTTAAAAATTAGTCTGAATTAAAAATTACTTATGTTTAGGATTAAAGTATAAAAAAAATTAAACTGAACTTTTCTCGACCCAAGGATTTATAAAAACATGTATGTATGTATCTATACAGGGTGTCTCTAAAAGGTCTGTACAAAATCTGAGCGCATATTCCTGAGGACAAAATAAGGCAATTTAAAGCAACTTACCTTAGTCCGAAATTGCTCCGTTTCCGGGTGGTAATAACATAACAGCAAACATTTTTTATTCAGAATAATTTAAATATTCCGGTGCGGCATCGAGCACTAAAAACCGAAATATCAAAAACGGCTTACTTTAGCGGATTTTCACAAGAGTACCTTTTTTGTTTCAAAATGTTCAAAAAATTAGTTCTTTAACAAAAAAAGGAAAAAACTATACGGATAAAAAAGTTATGGCCATTCTAAACCATAAGAAGTGCATTGTGAAGCGCACTCTAATGGCCACAGTGAAAAGGTGTCCGTGTTCGGGTTTTGCATCCCGGGTACCAAGTTTTTAAAGTAATACGTTAAAAAGTGTTCATTAATTTTAAAAAATTCTATTTTTATTTTTTAACTTTACCACCCTGTATCTCGGAAACGGAGCAATTTCGGACTAAGGTAAGTTGCTTTAATTGCCTTATTTTGGCTTCAGGAATATGTGCTCAGATTTGGTACAGACCTTTTAGAAACACCCTGTATAACCTCTGAAGATTCTAGAACCTTTAGTACTTCAATTTGTTACCTTTGGTTATATGTAAAATGTGACCTCAAATCAAGATCGCCTTACATTATTGAAAGGAGATTATTGATTAAATTTGAGTTAATTTTGAAGTAAATTAAATAAACTAGAGTTAATTAAATACCAAAAAAATACATCTATCTGGGCAGCTATGATGGATCCTGTTATGCGGCTACTTCCATAAACCAGTATGGCCCAATGTGGTTTCTTATGGAAGGCCAGGTGGAATTACAGTTTTTCAGAATTATCTGGACAACTTTAGGTTGTTACGTAGGCCTTAATATCCCATATGGTATATCAGTTATGTACCGAGGGTTTAACCTACATAAGTGCCGAACGGCAGGAAAAACGCAAAATCTGCCGAGACCAGCAATACCCCTAAAAATAATAAAGAACAAAATACCCACTAAATCTCAACAAAACAACAAACCAAAAAAAGGAATAAAAGAGGCTTATCTCTAAAAGGGGGGTGAGACCTCGTGGTCTTTTGACAAAGAAATGGCCTAACGGCGACTGGCTAGACCCTCTTGTCTAAAGGATTTTAAGACAGTAAAATTAAATTAAAGGCCTCGTGAACTCCGAAGAAACCCCCTACTCCTCGACAACTAGCTGACTTCAGTGTTGCCAACTTAACCTAACCAAAAAAAAAGGAAGAGAACAGAGACACACTACAAAAGATCAGAACGACACGAGAGTCTGGGCTTTTACCAGAACATAACTTAAATAATGAAATAAAGAAAATAATTTCAAACAACTTTGTTTTTACATAAAATTGCCAAGAGTGAAAAATGGGCGTTCTGCGACTTGACGAAGACTGAAACGGAAATACATGGTCAACCTACTTGCAGCGCCTGGTGCAATTAACCAACAGAAAAGCGAACGCAGTACTTCTAACCCCACATAGTTTGACTAATTTTTTTGTAAACAAAGATGACACAATTTAATAAACAATGTTTGAACCAAATAACTATATAAGATGCACTTTGTGGAAATATTACCGTACTAATCAAAAGTAAGTCTAACATTCCCCACAAAGTCAATATTGGCAATTTTAAAATTGCTACACATTTGCCCAATATCAGCGTATCTAGTCCCAATTCCTAGTCAAGAAAACATAGGTTTGGTTAATATCTGAAAATGTAACACTTTTAGAAAAAAAAAACTGATTACTTCACTAAACTTTATGCGCAAAAAGTTCTATCAGCTATAACATATTTCACACCGGAATCTTTCGTTTCGTTAAAAAGTTGCACACTGACGCGAAAACCGCAACTCTCTATCTTTGATAATAACTCCAATACCCCCTAAAATATCGAAAATGTGACACCCCGTACAATTAAAAAAATAGGAAGAAATGAACAACCCTTGACGTCGCTATTATAGTAAACAGACGCGTACAGATACGCTTTATACATGGTGTTTCACAATTGAATGCTGATCCTTGAGGGTCTTAGTCCTTGGATTATTTTAAGACCAAAAAGTTCATATCAATATAGTTTCGTAGCCGCTTTAATTTTGAGATTCAGGGTGTTGAAAATTTTGAAAAAAAACTCTTCCTTATTATTTTTGAGACCGCTTTAGATATCATTTTGATTTTTAGTAGGTACTAACTAGGCATAAAAACACGTTTTTTTCTTAAAAAAGATTTGCTCTACTTCTACCAGTGGCGTCCGTGCTAGAATGTCTTTTGATATTTTTAACGATAAAAAGGATATACCACTGCTTTTCTTCGAAATAAATAATATTTTCATAATTGCGGTTTAATACTGAGCAACCTCCCTAGACTTTTATTCGTAGGACAAACGGTTTTGGGTTAAAAAAATAAATGGCAGTTATTTGCATAGGTCTCGGCATACGCCTATCAGAGTTTGATAAAATTCCATTTATCTTCTAAACCAGTGTTTCTCAATTTTTTGTAGAGCGAGGAACCCCGGAGCACTTCTATTTTTTTCTGAGGAACTCCTTAGCACCAAAAATATGAGATATTCAATTTTTCATCAGAACACCAACATGCTACTTTTATAGATTCCAAATCCTTTTTTTATTTTTATGATAAGGCACAACTCTGACGAATTAATCCTTTATGGCGCTCTGCGAGCGGTGCGTGTGCGCAGGAAATGATTCACGTTAGTCTTGAATCTTTGGAGATTATACTTGTTGGGGAACACCGTCTCAGGGAGATCGTTCTAGAGTGATGACGTTCTTCAGATAAAAGAATTCTTAAACAGTGTCGCTCGATGGATACTAAGCTGAACCACGTACGGGTGGGCTGCAGTGGCTCGTCGTGTATCTTTACCTTGCACCGCTCTTGGTAGAATCAATAAAAATTAACGCCCAATAAATGAGTTGATGAAGCCAAGGGAATCAAGTGTCCCGCCATCACTATATTCGGTTCTTCAACATTAACTCATTTAGAAAGAACTGCCGCCTGGGTTTTTTTACCGCTAAATTCTACCTGGTTACTGTCACGTCAAGACAGAATTTTTTCCAGGTCTTTGTTGAGATGTGAGACCTCTTGCTGCCTATAGAGATGTGCATTGGCAGTCGATGTTCGAGCATCCATATATATAATATTTATCACTAAAAAAAGACTTATTTGCCATTTCTTGTTATTCACATCTAAGCTGGGCCCAAAACTTTAACAAGGTAGCCATAGTAGCCAAGTTAAAAGTAGTTTTTAGTTTCCCATAAGCTATCAATAAACTGTTCAATTTGCTTTACTCTTCTGGATCTCTTTCTTTTCCAAGTCAGGCATTGCCTATAACTTCTATTAGTCATTGGGACCTTTGTTGGCCAAACTTCAAATATGCAAATGGAGTTGAGCGTAGCCCTGGATCGTTTAAAAAGGGGGTATGGCCGTCTTTTTGGACTTATTCTTCTCTCAGCTTAAATAAACGCTTGATTTGTCGAGGCTTCCATCGTTAGTGCTCCTCCACTAATGATGGAGGCAGCCAATTCTTGGGGAACTTGTAGGTGGAATTCGGCGGTGATTGTATATGTGAACTTGTAATTAGTGGATTGGTGGATACGTCCGTAAACTCCGTTCACAGATTTAAGAGAATGACTTACCGACTCGTGTTGACGCCTGTTTAAAACCAGACTGGGGTCTACACAGGCCCGCACTGAATTGTATTTCAAGCATGGATGATTTGACACAAATAATAGACAATTTTAGATAGAATATATTATAATTATATATTATAATTAATTAATGCAACTACAGTTTACTCATTTAATTTATTTTCACTGTCACTATCAACACCTATGTTAATAATAAATCTTTCTGTAATATTCCCAATTTGAATGTATGAATTTTCAACAGTTTTAATATGCGAAACACAATTTTTCCAGCTACTCACATGCACTTTGTCCACTTCAGTAAAAGTAATATCCAGTACACTAGCGTTTATAATGGGTGATACATTATTACGTCTAACGGCAGATTTTAATTGATGTCATATGTGTTCTATGGGATTGAATATACAGTGATACGGCGGAAGCCTTAACACTGTGTGCCCCTTACTTTTAGCGTAGCTGTCGCAGTAGTACTCCTTTTCTAGGTTCAGAAATTTAAGCACATCAAGTAACTCTCTTTTAGTGTAACTTTTATGAAAATATATATCATTGTGATACATAAATTCCTGTATTGCCATTTTCGTATCTTTTGAACAAGGGTGCTTGTTTAACTGTCTACTGTGGTAGCTTGCGTTGTCCGTAACAATCACACTGTTTGGAGAAACATTAGGAATTAACTTATTTACGAACCAATCCTCAAATAACTCCGCTGTGGTATCGTTATGGTAATCCAAACAGGAGTCATTTATATTCTTGTCTGCCAATGAAAGTGTATTTGGTACCCAACCATCTTCGGACCCTGCTTTTACTATGGTTATTCTTTTTCCTCTGTTTGATGGTGCCTTTGTCCTACACCTGTCACTAGAATCAACCCAACCTTTTGATGGGATATCATGGGTTTCATACCAGGTTTCATCTAAGTATATAATAGGTCTGTTCTCAAGTCGTTGCGATTCCATGATAACTTGCCGTTTATCGACTTTTTTAAATTTATAGCCGATTCGTTGAAGACACTTCCACAGCGTTGTCCTACCGCAATTATTGATATCCGTGTTATCTATCTCAAGTCTTTTCAGTAAATTATCCAGTGTTGGTACCGTATGCTCTTCATACATCTTATAAATTTTGCGTCGAACTTTAGAAATAAATAAATAGTTCCCTACATGTTTCGAACGCTTAAGCGTTCATCCTCAGGGGATACTAGAAAGGATAGTACAATAATAAATATAAAATAAATGTGATGAGATGGAGCCATCTGGTTTCATTTTTTGTACCATCCCGATTTTTCTGTTTTAAAACAGACACAGATGCTTTTTTCTTTTGTCCGAACCTATAGCCTCACTGACGAACTGTTATACAGCGAAACGCGTCTGGGGATGGTTCTGGCAGAAGTAAAAAGCAAACCCTTGTCATTGTGTTAAGTTTCCGGTTACTAAACCGACAAGACGCCCAGCTCGGGAATAGCGCTGCCTAGCGAGGACTCCTGCAATTGTGACGTTCTGTCTTTGCAGGTTTTCCTCTGATATTTGTGGCTTTATAAGTCCCATGTCAGAGGGCGCAGGTATGCTTAGAAATTGGTGTTCTTTACCAGCACCACGAGATGGAGCCATCTGGTTTCATTCTTTGCATCATCCCGATTTTTCTGTTTTAAAACAGACGCTGATGCTTTTTCCTTTCGTCAGAACCTATAGCCTCTCTGACGAGCTGTTATACAGCGAAACGCGTCTGAGGATGGTTCTGGCAGAATGAAAAGGCAAACACTTGTCATTAGAAAATAAAAATTTAAGTGGGACTTACCTAACATCGAGTCGAGTGAAATTGGTAATGTAAGTTGTCTTAAATTAATGAGTACAACTTAACAGGATGAGGAATGCAAAATTGAAGACCTAGTGTACCAACTAGTATATAACGTTCGAATTTTAACACAATTCATATGTTAATTGACTAGTCAGTTAGTACACTAGGTCTTCAATATTACATTCCTCATCCAGTTACTCATGTGTGTACTCAATAATTTGAGACAACTTACATTAATAGTTTCATCAGGCGCGTAACTACAGGGGGGCCTAGGGGGGCCGGGCCCCCCCAGACGTCGCTAGGCCCCCCCCAGAAAAAGGCTGACTTTGTAAGCTCGCTATACTCGCCTCGCAAATATAGCATCAATTTTCACATAACAATGAACGTACATACAATAATAAAATTATAATAAATGTATTTTGGTTGTCAGCCTCAAACTTATTTGGCAATTTTACTCGTTGAACTTTGGGCATGTTTATTCAACGATGTACGAAATAATCTTGCCAAATATCACTCGACCATCATTTTTTTATTTGTTAAATTTTCCATTTTTCACTCAAACTTTTTTGGCAATACTCGTTGAACTTTGGACATGTTTATTCAAAAATTAAATCCCTCGAGCTTTGCTCTCGGGATCTAATCAGAATAAACATGTCCAAATTCAACTCGAAAAATATCCAAAAAAAGTTTTCGTGACAGCTGAAAAATCTAACCGATAAAAAAACGAGGTCTTGTGATAGTACTGTTGATTATTGACCAAATTTGTTAAAATTTGGGCGTGGTCCAAAAAAAATTTCTCCTACGGCACATTTCGCCTTCGGCGGGCTTTCCGCCGGCCCGCATCTACACGAGCCACCACTACAAGTCACAATAACAGGCCTACCCTAGGCCACCCCCAGGTCAGAGGGCTAGTTACGCCACTGAGTTTCATTGAACTCGATGTTAGGTAAGTCCCACTTAAACATTTATTTTGTATTTATTGGTCATTTCTAAATTTGTACTATCAATTTTAGTATCCCCTGATGATGAACGCTGAAGCGTTCAAAACATGTACCATGAACGGAACTATTTATTTGTTTTTACAATTGGTAAACTGTGGAGGAAGACTGCATTGTTTCATTTACATTCAAATACTGATTGATTATACTAAAATATAGTTCATATAGATGCGAATCACGAATTGCGAATAATGCTCTGATTGGTCAATTTCAAATATTTTATTGGCGGTCAAAGTGTCAGAACGAAGTTTTAAGATGTTGCAAATTCGCAAGATTTAAAATCTGGGGGAATCTTTCAACATTTTACGAATATTCGTGCGATTTTTCTTATGAGCATGCGCCTTTATATCCTACCGTACAGCTGTTTTGTACAATTCATATAACCTTATTTTCAGGTTTAAGTGTTAACCGTTTTTTTTAAGTTTTGTGACATTTTTATAGATTTGTGATTATAATCATGTATGTTACTCATGTTTGGAACAACGCAATAGAACATCATGGGGAGTCCCGGGCGGTAGCACGAGTATGGCATGATGGGCTCCTAACTAATGTGAAAGCATTCGGAATGCCGGTTCAATTTTGTTCATGGCTGTCGAGCTTTCTTAAAGACCGTTCTCTGCGAGTAGCGATGGACAGATTTCAGGCACTTTAAACATCAATGCCGGAGTCCCTCAAGGTTCTATATTGTCGCCCACCCTCTTTTTAGTATACATCCTATCTATCTAAGCTATTCTATGTATAGCTTCGCTGATGGCATCACGCTTGTTTCATCTTTTACTTTGGATGCTCGGACATCGGCTGCCAATGCACATCTCTATAGGCAGCAAGAGGTCTCACATCTCAACAAAGACCTGGAAGAAATTCTGTCTTGGGGTGAAAGTAACCAAGTAGAATTTAACGTTAAAAAACCGAGGCGGCAGTTTTTTCTTAAATAGTTGATGTTGAAGAACCGGATATAGTCATGTTGGGACACTCGATTCCCTTGGCTTCGTCAATTCATTTATTGGGCGTCAATTTGGATAGTCATATGTCCTGGCATAGTCACGTTGTGGCCATTGCTAAGGCAGCCTCGCAGAAGCTTGGAATACTCTTCTGAACTAAGAACCTCTATACATCACAACAACTTTTGGTGCTCTATAAAGCCCAAACTCGACCATCGCTAGAGTACTGTTCGCATATTTGGGGCTCTGCTCCTAAACATACCCTGAGATTACTAGAGTCCATTCAAAGAAGAGCTATTCGCTTGATCGGTGACCATAATCTGACAAACAACCTGGAAAGCACAACCTGGAAAGCCTTGAACATCGAAGGCAGGTTGGCGATTGGAGTCTATTTCTATATCAAAAAGGAAATTGGCAGTGGCGTACACATTTTTTTTCTGCTTCAAAATTGTACTTCTCTGTATCTCAAAAAGAAAGCGGTGGCGAGTCTATTTTGATATGAGCTTTTTCTCTTAAAATCATCCGAGGATTAGAATCCTCAAGTATCAGCCTGTAATTATGAAACACCCTGTATGGTATTAATTAGTTTTCTGTTTAACGGACCGAGTAATGAGATAAAATCTGTATGTATATCATTGCTGTGCGGTGCCGAATTGCAAAAGTACAATAATTAAACACCAGAAAACTAAAACTTGTTTTTGTGTCCAGAGTCCAGGTGTTAAAAGTTACGGAAAAATACCCAAATGTTAATCACGATATCTTGCAGCTCCTCAAAATTAAAATTATGTCCGATGACCGACCACAAACAATAAAAGGGAATTTAAGGTCGCTCACCGAGCCGTAACGCCTTCTTCATCGTCTGACAGTCAAGAAAATTCTCGACTGGCGGTTCCATGGGAAAAGTCTCGTCGCACGGACGTTTAGCCACGACCTCCATTGTCCTAGTAATATGGCTTTTGTTTGGTCTTTGGTCCGTGACTGCGACGTCTGTCTATGTTCAACAATGAATGGTGTGAATTTTTGCTTTTATTTTGTTGCTCCCTGCGTTCAACGTTGTTTTACAGACTATGAAGTGGTGTTTTAAATTTTGTCGCTAAGCAGCGAGCGTTATGGTAGGTATACAGGGTGCTCGGATAAGGATACGGAGCGGCCATATCTCGGAAACGGCACGTCTCACAGATTTGAAAAAGGCTACCATTATAAAAATTAGATATACAGTGAGCTCAAAAAGGTTGGAATGAATTCGTTTAAAATTCAGGTGATTATTTTCTGGAAAAACGCTTGGACATGTCGATTACTATTTTTAATTACGAATTTTTTGACATAAGAAATGTGTATACAGGTTGTCTCAAGAAGAACATATACCGTCAACATTAATTTCTTTAAATAGAACACCTTGTATATTATATTATTTTTACATTCTACGATACATTCTAAACACTTTTTGTATAACATACCATATCTCCAAAATCAACGGTTTTCGATATATTGACATTTTTTTCTGGTACGAAAACTACAATTAAAAATGAACTCTACATCTATTTAGTCTATAATATTTACAAAGACTATATTAAATTTTATTTTAATAAATGTTGAAATTGACCGCCACCAACTTCCTGGCAATATGCAAGTCAATCTTTGAATTCTTCCAAAACGTTATGGATTAATCTAACCTCATGCCTTATTCGAGCTTTAAGTTCATCAATATTGTTAGGTCTGTTAAAGTATACTTTAGATTTTAAATAGCCCTAGAGATAAAAATCTAGCGGGGTCAAATCTGGTGACCTTGCCGGCCATTCTATTGGACCCCGTCGACCAATCCACTTGCCAGGAAAGACTGTATCCAAGTACTCACGCACCGGGCGTGTGTAATGGGCTGGTGCTCCGTCTTGCATAAGTTATTGTTGGGAATGTCTGGCTTATCTGGATTTGGATAGAGTACAGCAAGTGCCGGTATTAACTCAAATTCTAAAAATTCTAGATACAGTTCGCCATTTAACGTATCATCAAAAAAGAAGGGACTTAAAATCCGGTTATCAACAATTCCAGCCCAAACATTCACTTTTTGCGGGTATTGTGTGTGGGACTCCATGATCCAGTGCGGATTTTCCTTAGCCCAATATCGACAGTTTTGGCGATTCACATGCCCAATTAGAGTAAACGTTGCTTCATCAGAGAACACAATTCTTTTTAAAATTTGAGGATCTTCAATGTATCTGTTCATCATTTATTTCGCAAAATTCTGTTCTTCTATCCGGGTCATCTTCATTAAGTTCATGAACCAACTGTACCCTATAGGGATGCCATTTGTTTTTGTGTAAATAATTCAATACGGTTCAAATATTATTTTCCGTGGCAATACAGCGAGTAACAATATGGTGGTTTTCTTGGACAGCTAAGAGGACATTTAACTGCACATCTTCTAAAATCCTAGGTCGACTTTGAATATAATTGTCTCTAACATGCCCCAAATCCCTATATTTTTTTACAATTTTACTAACACCAGATTGAGATATTGGTGCTCGGTTTGGGTACTGATTGTTAAATAACTTACACACTTCTGTTTGCATGGGTTCGCATCCTATCTCCATAGCCAAGCATCATAAGTACCTCTATCCTATCTTTTTCACTTAACCACGCCATTTTTACAGAATTACTTGAAGAATTTTTGACAAGAAGTAAATGTATCAAAATAAATTAATTCAGGTAACAGGTTACAATAATAGTAAAGAAATGCGCAATTAAAACTAAAAATCCACGGATCTCAGCATTTTTTCAGAAAAATATTAAAATGTCAATATATCGAAAACCGTTGATTTTGGAGATATGGGATGTTATACAAAAAGTGTTTAGCACCTTGAGCACCTCAAATTAATCTCCCCGAAATAGCTACAAATGACATAATTGCTTCACCACCTGTCTCAGTGGCTGCAGACTGGGAATCCCATTCTTCAAAGAAACCTTGACCAAAATTTCAAATATCACATCTCATTCAGTCTTGAACATTCATTAGAACCTACAATTTTAATTTTAACATAATTTTGATCTTCGCTTATGCAAGATAGAGCTGTCGTAATCGACTACTGGTAAGTCCTCTCAATTTACTTAAAACTTTTAACTCACATTGTAAATTTCTTTTAGTATCCCTGATGATGGACATTTCTATGTCCGAAACATGTAGGATATAAACCTTGAAATACATATTGTGGAGGTAGACTGCCGTTGTTTTATTTGATTATATCAACTCCACTGTAATGGACTACTTCTTCAAGTTTAAAAAGTGTTTAGAATGTATCGTAGAATTTTGAAAATATTATAATATACAGGGTGTTCTATTTAAAAAAATTAATGTTGACGGTATATGTTCTTCTTGAGACAACCTGTATACATATTTCTTATGTCAAAAAATTCGCAATTAAAAATAATAATCGACATGTCCACGCGTTTTTCCAGAAAATAATCACCTGAATTTTAAACGAATTTATTCCAACCTTTTTGAGCTCACTGTATATACAATAGAAATTCATTAAAATTAATTTCAAATTTCGAGAATTGCCGCAAGAGGGCGTAACGGCACATTTATTTTTAAAAGTTCATTTTACGGCAAAAAATGTCACTTAACCGTAGAAAAGTAAATAAATAATTAAGATCAGTAGATCGTTCACTGCAACTTTTATTATTTGAATTTTTTCGAATTTCGCCTAATAAAGGAGTGGGGGATGCTTTAGAACATTTCAACTAAACTTAACTTATACTTTGTTTATTAATGCGAGAGAACAATAAAATGTAAATTTGCAAAGACAGGACCCATTAAGCAGGGTGGACAACTTAATGGTTGCATTGTAAATTTCAGGTAAATTACAATGAAAGTTTTTAAAATTTCCGGATTTTAGACCTACACACCCCGAATCGGTCCTAAACTATGGTCGCCCTAATTAGCATACAACAGAAAGACCAATTTGGTGAATGAAATGACGCACTTACTCCATTTTTCACAATCCACTGTCTTTATTCTGTCTTGCAAGAGGTTTCCAACGTCTCTCATTTTAAGAGTGGTGTTATGCCTTGCTACAACCCCTTTTACTTGCGCCCACACCAATTCTATGGGGTTTAATTCACAGTGATATGGCGGAAGGCGAAGTACCGTTATATTTCGTTTTTAAGCGATTTCGTCGACAACAAATTTCGAACAAAGAGGTTTATTTTACTTTACAATCTCTAGTAGCTCCTTTCTCAACGTATCTTTATGAAATGGCTGCTTATTTACAGTAAGCCAATAAATGATGCCATTTTTTTTTTCCAAGAAGACGCTGGTATTTTTCCGAAGAAGGAATAATATCTAGCATTTGCTGGAAGTATTCTTCAAAGACATCAGCGTTCAAGTCTTCATAATAGTCTCCAGTCCGTTTTGATTTAAGGTGTTTTTATTCCAGTGGACCATCCTTCCATGAAAACTTGCCTCGCGCTTTTTATATGTTTATCCTGCCATATTTTACCAACGGTATAACCATCATTTAAGGCCTTTGACCGAGTAGGTATGGCATGAGGGGCTCCTAACTAAAATGAGAGCATACGGAATGCCGGTTCAATCTTGTTCATGGCTGTCAAGCTTTCTTAAAGATCGTTCTCTGGGAGTGGCAATGAACGGATTTCTTTCAGACACATTTAACATCAACGCCGGAGTCCCTCAAGGTTTCATATTATCGCCCACCCTCTTTTTAACATTAACGATTTTTCGGAAAAATTAGAAACCCTATATTTATCGGGGATCATGATCTGACAAACAACCTGGAAAGCCTTGAACATCGAAGGCAGGTTGGCGACTTAAGTCTATTTTACAAATATTTTCATGACAAATGCTCAACTGAGGTTGCCCGCTTGATTCCACCTAGAGTTATGCATGGTAGAAATACACGACGAGCAACTGCAGCCTACCCGTACGTGGTTCAGCTTAGTGTCCCTTGAACGACACTGTTTAAAAATTATTTTATCTGGAGAACATCATCACTTTGGAACGACCTCCCTAAGGCCGTGTCCCCCAACGAGTATAATCTCCAAAGATTCAAGACCAGCGTAAATCGTTTCCTGTGCACACCACCGCTCGCAGAGCGCCATAAAGGATTGATCCTGCAGTGCTGTGCCTTATCATAAAAAAATGCAATTGCAAAAATTAGTAGAAAAAAACAAAGTTTGTCTAACCAAAAAAATCGGCGCTCCTGCCAACCCTGGCTGCCACTGCTTTTCCTCATTTTGCCAAATTAAAATTTCATTAAAAATATGCTGCCCTGTTATGTCCAATGTGGAAGAGTTATAATTAAACTTATCAAAGAATGAAAGATTGTAAGAAAGCTGGCAACATCACATTGGTATTTTCCCCGCGTGGCATTCGCTCCGCATGGCGTCGCTTGACTATCCTCGCGACGCGGCATTACGGCAACCGACAATACCGGTATCAGTATTTCGCCGCTTTCCGCTGAGATAATATTACGAGACGCGACGGCGACGCCACGGTTTTCCATCACAAAAATAAACGCTATCTTAGTTCAGTTTAAGTTGTTCCTAATATATAGAAAATGGCAGACCTTAAGACAATAGAACCAATCAAAATTATCGACATAAATACGAAATTAATTGACATTGTTCAGCAGTTCCCTCAGCTTTACAACCAGGAAAATGTCAGTGCACAAGTGAAGCAACAATATTGGCAAAACGTGACGACCAAATTCAAGGGTTTGGAAAGTCCAACGATCGAAGATGGTAAATATGTCTTGTGTTTGTTTTATGTATTAATTTATTAACTGTTCGATACAAAATTTGGTCTTAAAAAAATATTTGCATAATATTGGTGACCCAAAACAATATTATGCCTTTTGAACTTTTTAGTTTACCAAGTGCGGCAACGTTGGAAGAATCTACGAGATGCTTACGTAAAGGACCAGAAGCGACGAAAAATGGGGAAGAGATGGCGCTGCGCAAAACAAATGACATTTTTAAATCCGTATATAACGACACGAAAACAGCTCTTCAAAATAACGAGAAACAGAGAAAAATCTGCCATGAAAAGAGCAGACAATATATCCAGTGGTGGTACGTACAAATTTATAATATGAAAATTGTCTCCATTTTTGAAATTACCCACACAGCACAATATTGGTGAAATGTTTCAGAAACCCAAAAATGTCCCATATAAGTAATATTTTATTTTATGTTTATGTAACATTGAATAATTGCATTTTTGAAATTATATAAAATGGAATAATATATCATTCAGTATCAAGAACATATTCATTAAAAAAACATATAAACTATTAATAAGTAATAAATATATGAATATACAAAATAGGATGCTTATTAATCTCTGAGATTCTTCTTTACTGGGGTCATGAAAGTAATTAAAATTAATAATTTTAAGTATGAATCATAATAATATTATGTGGGTAAAAAGGCGCATTTATAAAACTTTTTGTCACAGCTCCCGCTCATTGCCACCGTTCCCGTCGCAACTTAACCCAAAGGGGAATAAGATATGCATTTATAAAAGTCGCCACCGCTCCCATTCCGTAGTTCCAACATGACCAATTTTTAATCGCTCACCTTGTGTTATTCGTCGTTTCTGCTTTAGCCAATGGGAAGAAATTTGACACATTTGATAAAGAAACATAGAAATATTTTCCATATTCCTACGATTTCAGCATTTATAGACAATAGACAGGGCTTATAACAATTTCAGTTATGTTTGATACATAGACTCTATTTAGAAAAAAAATACATATTCCATTATAAAGACAGGAAAGTTTAGCCAAAATTTGTTATCAACAGTATATCTTATATAGATATTCAAAGTTCTTACATTTCACAAGACAAACGAAGTTTGCACTGCGACAGCCACAGTGCAACAATTTTTTGTTCCTCTAGTTCTATCCCGGAGGGAGGCGATACCTTACTGCATCTTTTATTATTCTTTTATTAATGTTTTGTAATTTAAAAATGTTTAATTTCTCTTCTGTCCCTTTAGGCCATGTTTCCACGGGCCACTTTTTGCAGTTCCATTTACGGTAATGTAAAAAGTTTAGTCATTTTTCCACGAGCGTTTTATCGACCACAATCGAACTTCTGTCGCCGTGAGTCGCCAAGCCCGTCCACTGACCACAAGCCAACTGCAGCGCGATCCTTGTTCCACGGGTCACGTGCAAGGCGACCACTTTTTTTGTCGTTTATATCCAAAATTCGGACTCGTTTATAGCCGAAATTCAGGCGGAACCTGCAATTTGGGACTATAAAAGCGATGTATACAGCAATAAAATTCAAAAAATCCATCCATCCCGAATGGGATGGACCCAAAACCTCGGAGAATTTCTTTTCCGCTTACGTCTTCGGAGAAGCAGCTTCTTCGTCTGAAACTGCGAAATATTGGCTCACAGTGCTCACACTGAAATTTCCGTGCCAATACGGACCACATTTTGGCGTTAGCATAACTGCAAAATATGGCTGGGTCGGACCACTGAAGTGGTCGGGACGACTACATACGAACCACTTTTTGTAGTCCATATCAACTTCAAAAAGTGGCCCGTGGAAACACGGCCTTACTGTTCAATAATCTAATTCACAACAGTAACAACTCAAGTTTAAATAAATAAACTAAAGCAAGGAAAATCATAAAATGAACCTAACCTATAATTATTATTATACCTATTACAGTAAAACCTCTGTTTGCGACCGCATCTATAAAGTGACCACCTGCGTTAAACGACCGGTTACAAATTCTGCATACTTAAAAATGGAAATTCCAGTATTTTATACTCCTCTTTACGACCAATCTGTTAAACGACCGCGGGTACTCATCGTCGGAATTTTTAGCAAACATTAATGCTAAGAACACCCTCCATTAGGGGCAGTAAACCCTGACCCGACAATTCTTAAGAAATATAAGTACATACACTAATTACCTTATTGCAGGCGGATCTATTCAATTTGCTTTAAAGGCTGATAAATCGGTTGTTAACATTAGTTCTGTTTTGAACAGTTTTTGTATGTTTTGGGACTAATGTAAATATTTGAAGATGGCGGAAAAAAGGAAATGTCTTTCTTTAAGCAAAAAATTGAAATAACCGAGGAAAGTGAAAAAACTGGTTTAAGTACCAGGAAATTGGCTGAGAAATTTAAAGTGGGTAAGACCCAAATGACTGTTGCTTCAAAATAAAGCAGAAGTTAGAAATTTGTTTGAAGAAGTTGGCAACGGTGAACAAAAAAGAAAATTTCTCAAAGCCGAAGTACTGGCACTGGACCAAGTTGTTTTTAACTGGTTTTGTAAGGCGCGAAACAAGCACTTACCAATATCCGGGCCCTCGAATCTGCTGAATGTCTAGGACTAGATAACTTCAAGGCATCAAATGAATGATTAGAAAAAGTCCGTCGTCGGCACGATATTACCTTCAAGAAAATATGTGGCGAATCAGCCGATATCAATATCGAAGACGCAACTGCTTAGAAAAAAAGGCTCTTGACCATTTTAAAGGATTATGCCCCAAGGCACGTATTAATGCAGATGAGACAGTTAGTTCTCCACTATCGTGCATTGCCAACAAACAAAAAAAAAACAGCAAAACAACGATTTACAATAATTCTGTTCTGTGCAAATGGGAGATGAGAAGGAAGAACCGCTTATAATAGGCAGAAACAAAAATCCTTGTGATGTTTTAAGGGCGCACACATATATACATATACAATCGATCTTGAACAAAATAGCGTGGATGACAGCAGAGATCATGAAAACATGGTTTCTCAGATTTGATACCCAGATAAAGAAGCAGAATAGAAGAGTACTATTGTTTCTGGATAATGCACAACGTCTCATGCCCGAATTCCGAATTATACTGGATTATGTCAAACTTTTTTTTCTTCCACCCAATACTACCTCACATTGCCAACCTTTGGATCAAGGCATTATTCAGATATTTAAAATGCTCTACAGAAGCTACCTTATTAAGAGGCTTTTAACATGTAGAGACAGTGGTCGTCCTCTTCAAGAAATCGAAAATAATATTACCATAACCTAGGCCCGGATTATCCATAAGGCACATTAGGCACTTGCCTAGGGCCTACGAAACGCGAACAGCCTACGATCATAAAATATAATAAAAATAGACACAAAAAAAGGATCAATACTGTATTCTACAATAAGAAGAAGAGTTCACAGACACAGAGACAAACTACAATGTGATACAAAAAACATTATAACAGTTTTAACAACCTTTTTACACATATTTTTACATTAAGTTTTTTTTTCGTGATTTTGATTCGACGAATTCATGCAGTATGTCGTCGAAGTCCATCTCGTGAGTCAAATCACTTTCAATACATAGTAGGCCTAGTGAAGAAACTCTCTCTTGGCCCATAGTTAAACGCATAAAATTTTTGATAAGGTTCAGTTTAGAAAACGACCTCTCACCTTCTGCATTTGACCCCAGCATTGAAAGGTATATGCGAAAAGCAACATTTACATTTGGGAAACTTGAGACTAGCAATTATTTTCGATGGCAAAAAGTTAGTTTTGTTTAGAAAAAAGCTAAAATTTCTAAATTATTTTGTAAGTTTTTTTAAATTTAACTTTTAATTTTAACTTTTGGCCATATACTAATATGATGTTTTTAACTTTATCTGTAAAAACAGCGACGTCAGCGACTTCATCAGGGCATGGGCATCCATTGGGCTCTTCAAACGCATAGAAATGTTTAGGAAACCACTTAATTTGTAAATTTTGTTATTTCTTGGTAAAATTAGGGCGTGGAACCCCAAAAATGTTCGCCTGCGGCGCATTTTTTTCCACAACCCGTTAATGAACCTCCCCGAATTAAAATCTAAAATTCACCACTGGTGCCTAAGGCCTACGAAACCTTTAATCCGGCGCTGCCATAACCAACGCCTTGATATGGGGTTCGGTGGCCTGGCGCAATTTGTCCCCAGTGACAATAAAAAAATGCTTTATGAAAGCCGGATTTATGTGTAATACAGATACTATTGACGACTTCGAAGAAGAAGACAATATTCCGGTAGCACAACTGTTTCCTAACATTAAGGACACATTTGTGAACTTGAAACAATTGATAACGATTTGCCAACAGAAATTGCAGAATTGACTATCATCGAGTGTATTGAAGAGATCCAAGAAACGGAGAAACTACTCCCAACTCTGAGACAGAGGAAGAGGAACCTGAACTTGCTCCAGTGTCGAAAATCTGAAGCCTGCGCAAGTTTGAGCAAACTTTTTTGATTATGTAAAAATTTTGACAAGTCTACAAATATTTCTCAATTGCTATTAAAATGTGAATCTGAATTTTATAAAAATAGAATGAAAAATATGAAGCAATCATTAATTTCTGATTATTTAAAAAAATAAGAATTTTAAAGCAACCATACAGTACATTGAATAATATATACCGGGTGATGCATGGCTTAGTTGAACATAGGAAATTCCATGTAAATTTTGAGGTGGCTAAATATTGGCTCCCCTGTACATTTTAGAGAAAAATTGTATTATAGTTTTTTGAAGAGGCCGATATAATAAACTCATGTTCCAAGTTTGAATAAACTTTAATATGCCAATCCTAAGTTTTTCAATTAAATGTGATGGCAAAATTACATTTTCATAGTTTAGGTAATACAGTAAGCACCGGCAAATAATTTCTATTGTCAAAAATTGACGTAAGGCTGGACCTAACGAATAAAAATTATTTCACATTAAAAACACATTTTCGTTTCACCAAACATCCAAAATAAAAGACACCATTATGTTTTTCTTACTAAGCCTTTAATTTAATATAACATACGTACAACTACAGATGTTCACAAAAATATTAATTAATTAAATGTTCAAACAACCCTCCATTAACAGCAAAACAATATCCTAACCGATACTAAAATTCATTTCTAACATTACTGAGTTGATATTGAGAAATTCTGTCACAAGTACAGTTTTTTAGCTGATCTAGATTTTCAAATTTTACATCGTTAGAAATAAAAATTTTTAAATGACCCCACAAAAAGAAGTCGTTTGGCGAAAGGTCAGGAGGCCTGGCTGGTCAAAGGATTAGATGTCGTGGGCCAATAATATTTCCGTTAAAAATATTTTGCAAGTATTCCCTAACCATGAGAGAATTATGGGCAGGACAACCGTCCATTTGATACCAGATCTCCTAATTTTCGCGTACAACTTCTTCTAGTGCGGGTTTAATTAGATTTTGTAGTAACTCCAAATAGGTTACTGCTGTAAGGTTGCCTTCCATAAAAAATGGTTCAATATTGTGATGTCCTTTAATTCCCGCCCAAACATTTTTTTTTTGTGGATATTGCGTCCGAGTATGATTAAAACGATGTTCATTTTCTTGGCTCCAATACAGGCAATTTGGAACATTTGGTTCGTTGTTGAAGGTGAATGTACATTCATCGGTAAAACAAATATTTCTCAAAAAATCCCTATTATTATTTGCTCTCAAAACAGAATATCATTCTCTGTTCTTCATCACCGTGTCGTAGCTCTTGATGTATTTTATACTTGTAAGGAAAATATTTATCTTTTTTAAAAGTGCACAACACTGTGGATTGATGTTTTCCTATGGATTACCCAAGAATCCTCTTGCTAATCATTTTATTTTCCTCCGCAGTAAAATATCAAGATCTCTATTATCCCTTTCTTCAGCTCTATTGACATTCTGAGTTGAGCATTTACAGTTATCTATTACAGTGCCTTTGGACTTAAATTTACTCATGGCAAGTTTAATTAATGAAATGGAAGGAATAGGCTTATCAGGGAATTGAACTGAAAACACCACTTAATCATAGTTACTTTTTCCTTAATGGAATAGCTCATATTTAGCTATAATTTAAGCTGGATTTATAAACTCGAAAAGTTGGTGAGGTTGAGGTTCAGTTGGTATTAGAAATAGGAGTTCAATTTAAACTAAACAGAACACTCAGTTCCATTTATACACTCGTTCATGTTGTTCATGTAAAGCTCATGTAAGATGTAAGGTTCGAAAACTTCCCGGGTAGTTCGAGATAATCAATTTTTATGCTCGGAGTTCGGAATACCTAACCTCACAAACTTGGTCATAACTTCAACCTCACCAACTTTTCAAATTTATAAATCCAGCTTTAAGCTCCTGCACTAAAAATGTTGGCACTGACGCTACTTTTCGTTTCGTCAATGCCAAATAATAATTTGCTGGTGTTTACTGTATTACCTAAACAATGAAAATTTCGTAATTTTGCCATCACATTTAGTTGAATAAGTTAGGATTGGCCTATTAAAATTTATTTAAACTTTGGCACATTGGTTTATTATATCGGCCTCTTCAAAAAATTATAATACAATTTTACATGTAATTTCCTATGTTCAACTAAGCCAAGCATCACCCGGTATGTTATATTATGTAAATATATATGTTATACACGTGCAGTATACCGGGTGTTGCATCGTCGAGCGGGACATAGGAAATTCCATGTAATTTTAAATGGGGTCAATTATTGGCTTCCCTAATTATTTTAGAGAAAAATTCTATTTAGGTTTATTAAAGAGCACTAAAACCCACATTCAAAAGAATAACTATAGATATTTTTGATGAGCCCGTTTACGGGTTATCGCCGATTTCTTTGTAACTATTTCTCCTTTTTATGGCCCCGTATTTGCGGGCACCAGTCAAGGTAAAAGATGACTGTCAAATAAAGTTGTCATTTTGAAATGTGTGCTTTATTGTTATAAAAACTCGTACATCGAAAATATTAAAGGTGTATTTATGAGTACAAATTAATCTGAATAAAACTAAAATAAAGTATCCAATTACAAGGTTAATTATGACATTTTACATGTTTCAATATTTTACTAATTAATAGGTAGGTACTATTAAATTGTTAGAACTTTAGGATTTAAGAAGATGTTCAAATATTCCTCCATTGACTGCTAGACAATAACCGAGGCGATCATAAAATTCTCTTCTTACATTCGCTAGTTGGTTAACTGAAATTCTATTGCATTCGGCAGAAATAGCATTTTTTAACTCGTCCCGATTTGGGTATTTTTTATCTTTGTATATCCTGTTTTTTAAATGGCCCCAGAGAAAGAAATCATTTGGCGATAAATCAGGAGACCTGGCTGGCCAATTTACTGTATGATTTAAGCCAATAACATTTCCATTAAAAGCACGGTTTAAATATTCCCGGACAGCCAGGGTACTATGTGCCGGGCAGCCATCCATTTGGTACCAAACTTCCTGATTTTCCCTGGCGGCATCATGTATAGTAGGTAAAATATGATCTTCAAGTAGTTCCAAAAAATATTCTGCATTTAAATTTCGTGTAAGAAATAATGGCCCGATAATATTTTCTCCGAAAATCCCAGCCCATACATTAACTTTTTGTGGATATTGCGTCCTTGTTTCCACAAACCTGTGTTGGTTTTCTTTGCTCCAATATCGATAATTTTGAACATTGGGTTCATTGTTTAAGGTAAATGTGCATTCGTCAGTGAAACAAATGTTTTTTAAAAATTCCCTATCCATGTTTGCTCTTTCCATCATACCAAAACAAAACTCCTGTCGTCGTATTTCGTCCCTATCTCTTAGCTCTTGGTGCTTTTCATATTTGTATGAATAATATTTATGTCGTTTCAAAGCTCGTAACGCTGTGGTGTGATCTAATCCTATGTCATCCTCAAGTTTCCTTGTGCTGATCTTCCCATCATTTTCTTCCACGCACAATAAAACTTGCAAGTCCCTATCATTTCTTGCATCTCTTCTTTGTCCCTGCCTTTCTTCACATCTGCAGTTATTTATTACAGTGCCTTTTGTCTCAAATTTCTTGATAGTCCTTTCGACTGTAGATTTTGCAGGTATCGGTCTATTCGGATACAGAGCAGCAAACATGTCTGACACATTTTGATAACTATTTCCTTGATAATACCATTTAATCATCAATATTTTTTCTTCAGAAGTGTAATTCATGGCTAATATTTTCGATGTACGAGTTTTTTTAACAATAAAGCACACATTTCAAAATGACAACTTTATTTGACAGTCATCTTTTACCTTGACTGGTGCCCGCAAATACGGGGCCATAAAAAGGAGAAATAGTTAAAAAGAAATCGGTGATAACCCGTAAACGGGCTCATCAAAAATATCTAAAGTTATTCTTTTGAATGTGGGTTTTAGTGCTCTTTAATAAACCTAAATAGAATTTTTCTCTAAAATAATTGGGGAAGCTAATAATTGACCCCATTTAAAATTACATGGGATTTCCTATGTCCCGCTCGACGATGCAACACCCGGTATACATTATTATACATATTGGTAAATTGGCTTTATCTCATTTAATTTTAGTTCTGATAAATTTAAACAAAAATATTTAAAATTATTTACATATATGCTCGCATATACAGGGCTGCCCAGAAGTCCGGAATAAAATTAATATAGCCTTAACCTGTAACTTTTGGGGGAAATGCTCGAACACGTCAATTTAGTTTTATATACGCTCACATTTTGACGTTATTCGTTTGTTTTTTTTTATAGACATTTGTCAAAGATATGACGACATTGATCTTTTTTTTAAATGGAAACATACAGCTTGTGATACATCATTTGAAAGCTAATATCTCGTACACTATGCTCATAAATTTTGACGCGATTCTGTCAAGCTATTTCAAAATGACGACTGTTAAAAGTTTTAAAAAAATTCCTATTTAAATAAGCGGAAATGATAAATCATTGATGTTTTTTTTTACCTTTCAAGGTAAGAAGTCTTCATTGTTTCACGTTCTGACATTTTGTAACATTGTGACGTAACAATAGTTATGGTTTATTTGTTATTTATTTTGTCAAAAAAAAATAAAAATGTAACGAAGCAAAACAAAACACAACAAAAAGGTGGTTTGACGTGGCAAATGCTGGATATGTCCTCCACCCTCTACTTACTTAGAGTAAAATAGGATATAGAACTAAAGTAAACTTATACAAGACTTTGGTCAGGCCGGTCCTGACTTATGGTGTGCCAACATGGTGCATGATAAGCAGGACTGAGCATAACAGATTCCAGATATTTCAGAACAAAGCTTTAAAAATCATTGCGGACGCTCCGAGGTATGCTGTGAATAGGGTGTTACATAGAGATTTTGAGATTCCCACTTTAATAGAACTTTACAATAAAATTATTACAAACTACTACAGACGTACGGACATTGCCACTAACCCACTTATTAGACAAACACACATACATTCTCCACCAGGCTCCACTTATAAGTAACCTAAGAATTGGCTACCTCCAGTTATAGTTGAGAGGCACTGAGCCGGAGGGCTCGATGAAATATAATAATATTTTAAGCAAGGAAACCAATTTCGAGAAGAAATAGTGTGATAACATAAGGCAAAATTAACGCACTCTCAAACAACAATACTTAGGGCATTGCCCAAATCAAATTTTTATGTGAAGTTCGGCCCATAACGCTACAGATCATTGAATAGAAGTTAAAGGCATTAAGCCTGACTTAGAAGTCAAGGAAGATCCCTAGGAACAACGCGATTTGGTAAAAATGTTATTTGGGTAGGGAGAACTAGAACCACTACCCCTAGGCGCCCCACACCACCACTTTAAAGTTTCAAATGGCACTACCTCCTTTGTTATACCTCAAATGAAAGGTCTCACTGAGTAGTATTTAGCTGCACAAAAAAAAACGATCATCATTATTATCATCAATCAGCCCTCTGCAGCCACTGCTGGATATAGGCCTCCCCCATTCTTTTCCACTGTCTCCTGTCCTGAGCGTTACGTATCCAATTGCATGTGATCCTCTTGATGTCGTCGGTCCATCGTGTAGGCGGTCTTCCTATCGGCTTTCGGTCTCTCTTTTATGAAGCAGAATTACCATGGCGTTATACCATCTTCCTGGTAAGGTGTGGTCAAAGAGGCACATATTAAAAAGCGTTTTGATCTTCTGGAGTAGAGATAAACCCCCAATTTTAATTGCGTCAGCCACGACACAATCCTCACCAGGAGTTTTATTGTTTTTTGCTTTTTCTAGTGCTAGCTTTATTTCATCGGTGGTGATTTCCGGTAATACCTCTGATCCCTGATTTACTATTCCTTTCTTAGATGTCATTATTTCTGGTTCTATATTTGAGCCAGTGTTTGCTTCCTTTTGGCTCTTGAATAGCACGTGATAGAAGTCCTTAAATATTCTCAGAATATCTTCTCTGTTTGTTGTAACTCGTCCCTGTTGATCCTTTACCTTTATTAGTTGTCTTTTCCCATTCTGGAAATTTCTGCGCAGTACTTTCATACTCTTGTTGTTTTCTATCGTTTGTTCGATGTGTCTCTGATTAAATGATCTGATGTCTCTTCTAATGGCTTTTGATATTAGTCTGTTTGTTTCTTTTAGCTGCTCAGAAGTGGTAATCTCATTGCTTCCCATAGCCCTCCTTTTTTCCATTAGTTGTTTGGTGGCTTGTATCAGCTTTTCTTCTTTTTGTGACCTGCGACAGTATTTTCTGTGGCTCTCTATCATGGCGTCAGTTATTTTGTCATTTAAACTAGTTTTGGTTTCGTCTGGTCCGCATCTGCTTAGTGATTTTGTTATACATTGTTGGAAACTCTTTACATCTGTTGGAGTTCTCCACATTTCGTTGTTACCTGTTTTTCTTATCATTTTATGTCGTTCTTTCCTGATGTTTATTACTATTTTGGCTCGTACCATTCTGTGGTCACTTCCTGTGGACAACCTATTTGGGACTGTTACATTTTTGACTACATGCCTTTTGTCAGTAATTATATAGTCAATTTCGTTCTTCGTACGGCCATCCGGGCTCTCCCACGTCCATCTTCTACTAGGTTTCTTCTGGAAGAAGCTATTCATTTCGTATAGGTTGTTTTCCAGTAAGTATCCCAGTAGTGTCTCTCCTCGTTCGTTTCTTCCTTCCGACCCGTACTTTCCTAGTGCGGTCTCTGTGTCACATGTTTTCGTTCCTATTTTGGCATTGAAGTCACCACCCAGAATCGTAAAGTGTGTTTGGTGCTCTCTTAGAGCAATGTCGATCGTTTCGTAGAATATTTCTACCTCTTCATCTGTATGCTGTGTTGTTGGCGCGTAAATCTGAATGATTTTTAACTCGTATCTGCTATTTAATTTAATAATTAGGTGTTGTTTGATATTTCCTTGAGTCATACGATGCTCGGACCATGACGCTTGTGAATTAGAAATCCTGTTCCTCCTATGGATCTATCGTCTTCTCCGATATAGTAGAAGGTATGGCCAGATTTGAGGTTTACTAAATGTTTGCCACGCCTTCTAACTTCGCTGAGGCCGACTATGTCCCACTTTATCTTTGTTAGCTCAGACTCTATCTCAATTAGACGTTCTTCTGACAGGAGTGACCGTGCATTATATGTTGCTACATAAAGTTGTCTATTCTTTGTCATTTCTTTTTTCTTCGCCAGGTGTTTGTCCCCCCCAAAATCCATGGGACAGACTGATGAAATATCAGTGCGAGATTTTGAAGGTATCCTTCTACTCGCCTGGGGTACTCTAGGTTTTGCAACTGGCATTTTCATGGGGAGTATTTAGCCATAAAACACCATGTTGGCCAGACGTGTTGGTGAGTTTGTGTTTTAGCCGCCCATTTTCTGGGTCAGACGCTGTCTGTTGCCGCCCAATCTGGGTCAGACACTACGTGTTTGCTAGTTTTGATCCGCCCCGGGTATTTCATTTCCCCGGTACCACCCATATCTGGGAGGCGTTCCCCTATCCGCCACCTGTGGAGGCGCCCGATGGGGGACTAGCGGACTAGCGACAAAACGATAGAAAAGAAAATTTGTAACTTGAATAAAATTGAAAATGAAAAAAATTAAATATTATTTTATTTGATTAAATGCTCAAAATGCATTCCATTTTGTTGGAAACAATAGTACAACCTATTCTCAAATCAAAATCAGCTGGATATTGCCGGAAATAGGAAATTAGATGAAATTTTTCTACATTTTCAACAAGATTCAATATTTTTATAAATTACAAAGTTTTGTTTTATTCAAATTACAAGTTCTCTTTTCTATCGATTTTTTTGTGCAGCTAAATGCTACTCACATTTGTTCCAAATCGCGTTCTTTTAACTTTTGTACTTTCTTATTTTCTAACATTGGTATACTTTTGTGATTGCACCTAGACAACGAAATGTCTTATAATATTTGCTGTATTTTCAAAAAATCAGAAATTTCACGAAGCTCAGAAACGGGACGGGTCTCAACGGCGCGTCATAATACGAATCGACAGCGGTCGCGATCCACAATCCGTCGCGCCTCTGTAAAGCTAGGACGAGAATTTTATTATAGATCATCTCGGCTCGGGTTGTAATAGCTGATTTTCTCTTGTTTAAACGGTTTAAAATGAGTAAAATAAAAGCTCTTCACAAATATTGCATAGTCCCAGAATGCTCCAATACGTCAATAAGTACACCAGATAAGTTGTTTATTTGTCTGCCCGCGAACATAACTCCAAGAAGAGAATGGCAACGGGCTATGCGTAGAATTACATTTGTGTCTGATAGAGGAACCAGGTATTGCTGTGAAGATCATTTTAATGTAAGTATTATTGTTTTATTTATTGAATTAATTAGTTTTGATTCTAAAATCTCTGTTTCTAAATAATATAAGTATTAGAATTTAAATTAACACATTTAAGCAAAAGACATACAAAGTCTCGGTCTCAGTCAATGTATTCGAATTAGAACATTAAGGTATACTTTTTCCAAAGTCAGTTTCATGACATAAAAATGCTTCGACCGGGCTTCAAAGGGGCCGGCATCATATTCGGGGTTGTCAGATCTTTTTTTTTTAATTCTTTAAGTTTTTATTATTAAAACTGTTCTTTTATACCAGTATTTAATTGATAGTCAGTAACTCTCTTTGAAAGCTAGTTTGGAAATGTACTTTCAACCAAGAAATTTTCAATGTTAAAGAAAGAAGGGGAAATTCATTCATGAATATTATAATAATTTTTTTATTACTTCAGAAATATTATTTATACAAAAATAATTTAAATCAAACTAAATTTCGCCGTTGTTAGACAAAAAATAATCAATTAACAAACCCTTATGTTCCTCCTACACTTACGAAAACTTTGTAGAACTGGCAACACTCTGGCGATAGGCCGTCGAGGCCCACTGACAATTTAAAGTGCGAACTATTTTTTCCGAGTGGGGAAATTATTAGAGCAGCATATAAATACAAATGTATATGCTGTAGACAAGAACAGCAAATAGTTAAAGGTTCTGTCAATTGGGTGATCCCTTGAGGTATGCGATATTGGGAATCGGACAGCGGCGTGACTGGTTGAAACGATTTACTGTAATTTACATATTTAATTTTCTGCTATAACTGTGTGGTTTTAGACAAGTTAGTTTTTACTTGGTACCTATATTTTATTATATCAGTATGATTTTTAGGCGACAATTTCAAACAGAAAGTCGAGGTGAATTATCACAGGGATATAATGAGTCTGTGCCAGAGTCGGTCATCGAAAGCGAAATAACTCCGGAATTAAGAAACAAAGATTTACATGTTTAATGTCAACGCATTATTTTAAATATGTACGCGTGTTTAAAAAAAAATCCGGGAAAAACTGAAATATATATACAAGAATGTACTTGTAATTAATTAACACAACTTGGGTTTTATAAGAATGTATAACGTAATTAATTTGGGGACTGACTGTAACCGGTCATTCCATAAAGCGCAAACCAATAAATCAAAAATTCAAAACGGCGGACAATACTACAAGGGATTTTATTCTGCGAACGATTTACAACTTTTACGAGGATAATATAGTGCCAACTTTAGAACCGGTTCGTGATAAATTGCGAGGTTTCCCTGATTATAGGTAACAATCTTTAGAAACATTGCGTGGTGTTTTGTTAAAATGTGGCTTTAAACATAAAAAATTAGATAATCTAATGGTTATAATGGAATCCCTGCGTATGATTGAACCACGACAGGACTATTTGCGCAAAATAAAGGAGTGCCATGAATCCGATAAAATTATAATTTGTTTAGACGAAACTGGGTTTGATACTCATAATGTTAAGTATGGTTGTGTAGACAGTACAAATTGTACTTTTGATACACCGTGTTCGAGAGGAAAACGCGTTATTGTGCCGGAAGTAAAGATGACTTTGTATCTAATGTGTTGCTCTTGTCACCATAGAATATCACTCAATAATCAATCGTCAACTTTAAGCTCAGTTGTCCTTGAAATGAGTAGCGATGTATGGAAAAATTGCGTAGCTCATGTTATAAAAACAGAAGATGGATATTCTGTTTCACCACCTATAGCGCCAGTAGTAATCCAACCTGGAAAAGATTCTACTTCTGAAAGTTTTGACGATTCCAGTCATTAAATTGTTTATGAATTTTAAATTAACAGAACGTTTACTGTGATTCTGCTGATGCGATCAATTTGTTGTTAAAATATATATAGTGAATTCTAACTACTAACTGTATATTCCAACTAACAAGGTACCTGCCCCTATCCTTTCTTGGCAAGGAAAACTTATACCTCCTGGCGGTTCTTGCTGGATAAAGACAATTTTTTAAAAATTTTTTCGGCAAAATAAGCATTTTCTTTTACCGCAAGACCATTTTAAAAATATTAAATGCATGTGTTCTTTGCAGGCCAAGTCACGGGTATCTACAGTGTGGCCCAAATTGGGTCTACATGTATGGGGATCTTGGAAACTATAGAAGATAGAGAAACGGTTAAATGGGGAAAGTTTTTGACATTTATATATCTAACTGAAAACCGTTTAGTACGCGGCCCTATCTTTTTTGGTTTTTGAAATATGTTGAAAAAACCAAAAAGATGTATTTTCGAAAATATGCTGTAGATTTCTTATTATTCACTATTTTGGCAATCTGTATAAACATTTTTAAAGCAACTTTTTAAGTAGATTTCAGTTCTGCAATTTAATTTTGAACACGATGTTTCAGTTATTTTATACCATCATCAGGTTTATTTTTTTTTATGGGCGCCATATTGTATTTTATACTTAAAAGGTAGCTTATGACGTCAGCTTTTCAACGATGTATTGTTTGTTGGAAAATAAATGAAATTGACTTGAAAAATAAAGAAAATTAATTTTCGCAACACGTCAAATTTGAGAAGAACACATTAGGCAGGGTTAAATTTGTTTAAAATATCATAATATTATAATACATTATTTTATTTTTTCCTTATGGTTAAAAATCTCATATTAACATTTCAAATAAAGAAAACTAAAAACGCAATGAATAATAATTATTGTTTTGAAAAGAAAATAAGAAAAAATATCTAACTTACTATACTTATTCGAAATGTTGGCCGTTTTTATTAATACATTTTTGACACTTTTTTAACACAGTATTGATGACCCTGCGAAGCGTGTTGCCATTTATGCTCGTAAACACATTCCTTACTCTCTCTTCTAATTCTTGTACAGATTCCGGGGGTTCAAACTCATATACTTCATTTTTTACATAACCCCATAAATAAAAATCGAGAGGAGTTATATCAGGGGTCTAGCAGGCCAATTAACTGGTCCGCAGTTTGAAATTAATTTGTCATCAAATATCTGTCTTAAGAGAGTTTGAACTTCCCGAACATTATGTGCGGGACAACCGTCTTGTTGAAACCAAATATTATTCAATTGATCTTGAGGAACTCTTGCTCTAATTGCCGGTAATATTTGATCTTCTAACAGCTCCAAGTATCTTTGGCCATTCAACGTATGATTATAAAAGAATGGTCCTATAAGTCTGTTGTCTAAAATGTAAGGAGAAAAGTAAAGCTGGGTTACTTAATACCTGGTATGTATTTAGCAAGCTAGGTGACATTACTTACCATACATACCACACGAGATGGCTCCATACGGCCTAAAGTCCGTCGGGCCTCATCTGATGTATTCGGCTTCGCTCGGTGGGGCAGGCCAATGAGATGCCCCGAACAGAATAAACTGGAGATCATTGGTGAATTAACAGGGTATTATTGACGTGCAGAGAATTTTTGTATGCAGGAACACGCTGACGTTCTCAGGCATCCATAAAAACCAATGACGTACGGAACTGGACAGTGCACGACAATTCAAATTTATTAAACAAGCCAATAAAATTAACAATAATACAAATAATGTGTTAATAATGGTCTTATGTACCATTTAGAATTGATTTCTGTAGTGTTTTAAAATAAGTAAATACTTTTTCGCCATTTGATCAAACCCGTCAGATACGGAAGGCGCTGTCCCATTCTTTATATGTCTATGGTTATACCCGACCAAGGAATTTTGAAAATGTACGAAATGTATGGCCTTATTCAAACATTAATTGAATGGTCCTTTCAATTAAAAGCAGTTCCTCAGTATACTTACACGGAAGCAGCTATTTGTAACTAATTTAAAAAAATTTTGAAGGTTATGTTAAAGAAGCCTATTTTTTTGTTCAAGCCGATTGCTGAAATTGACTCTATGTCGTATAACTAGTCATTTAATGCTATTTTATCTAGTGCATAACCCCTGTAGTAGTTTTTAAGTTTAATTTAGTTTTCAATTTTTTAGGAATAATAATTTGTTAGTATTATTATTATTTTTTTTTTTAAGGCACAAATAATGAAAAAATTATTTGTCAGAAACAAAAAGTAATTTTGGCAAAAAGTTGTTTTCGATAAAAGTTTGGAAGTGTAAAATGTTAATTCACGGTATGAAGTGTATTTGCCTTCTGTATTGTGGGTCATTTGTGTTTAGTTTTACGAGAAAAGTCGTTAAATGACTTCAGGCGGACAAATGGGATTTGTATTTTTTGGTCTCTGGGATGTTTTTAAATTTGGTTTTCGTGAGCGGCTTTTATGACAGTCAAGTGAAGAATGGGTACAACGATTTCGCGTTTCTATTTATAAGCCATTCAACTCCCTTAACAAGCCCCGCCTTTTGGTCATTTAGCGATGTTTTGTTCATTGATTGGTCGCGTTTTTTGATATACCCCAAAACATTTTCGGCTGGTAAAATTAATGCGTAATTAGCCCTGAGTAAGTCAGGAGGCTCCTCCCTGTTTCATACATATTTTTGACAATTGTTGCTAAAATTTGTATCACTAAACAAATAAAAGTTGATATTTTACTTTAATATAATGTAACCCATCGAAATGCGATATTTTTTCAAAAAAAAAAATTATTGATTATAGAAAATATCGAGTTGTAGTTTTTCGCTGGGTTGTCATTGGCTGAAACCGTTTATTGCGTTGTAATTAAATGGATAAGAATATAAAACGCGGCGTTTTTGGTTCATTCGGGACCTGAATTTTGCTTGCTAAAGTACTTCACGTCAGTTTAATTTTTAATTAAACTTAAAATTTTTTTTTTTCAAAATTTTCCACTTGTCATCAAGTGTTGTGCCGTACCTTTCAATAGGGGGGCAATAAAGTTTTCGCGTCTATCGAGGAGGTGATTCCCGTCCTTTTTGATATAGTTATCTTTCCGGGATTTACAGTGATTTGATTGGAATACTATTCAAATGTTATTCCCTTGATTAGTTGGTGGATTCCTGTATGTCAATCAAGTGTTATTCCCTTGATTTGGATTATCAGTGATTTATTTTTTGGATACTTCTGTGGATTAGTATGCTCATACCCATGCGGACCTGGGTCGTGTTACGCGAGGTATTGGGGAATCGGAAGTAGGGGGGAAAATATTTTCGGGCGCGAAATTTAAATGTTTCAGCTCTGGTTTTCACGTCGTCGCTTCGCATACAGGCAAGTAAGGAATTCCAGAGTTGAATAGTTCGTTGGCTGTTACCGGACTAGTCCTGGCACTGCAGGCTAGTTTACGAGGTAACAACCCCTAGATTTCTTTATAAAAATAAGAGAGACGCAGTCCCCCAGACTTGGCCGTCTGCCAAAAAGAGCCATTGCGAATTTATTAAGTGGGGCGCAGCCCCCCAAGTGAAAATAAGCTTGATTATTATTTATTTGTTGTTAATTGTTTATAATAATAGTTTACTGAAACTAATTTCGATAAACCTTTTAGTTTTTATAATTGAAGTTTTAGTTTTAAATCATTTTCTTCTTGAGGTAAAGTTTATCGAGATTGGATGTTATATGTTATAAATGTTGGGTTAATATTAAGTTTGTCGATTGTCATTATTGTAATGTAAAAGGTTTTGAAAAAATATTGAAATAAACCAAAACACTTTATTCTCTTTTGCCCTCCGTGGAATTACATATTACAAATTAACATTAATTAAAAGTCCTCCCCTTGCCCCCCCCCATAAATTAGTTAAAAAAGAAAATAGAGAAAAAGTATTTAAGAATTGGTAATACGTTACCTTCTCTCTTACCATTAACCACCATGAGGTTATTGGTTGACCCCTTTTGATTAAATTTTTGATTTCTCTTCAAATATTTTTATCTTAATTTTGGTGGACCGGTGGCCTTTCCGCCATCGGGGTTAAAGGAGGTGGGACCACCCTTAACAAAGAAAAAATTAATTAATATTTTTAGGATTGATTTTTCTTATAAATTTAGTTTTTGATTTTTTTTAAAACCAATAAAAAAATCTGGCATCCCTAAATTATCAAAATGACCGAAAAAACCATTGAATGCTCGGGTAGTATAGAGTCCCAAGTAAGCCCTGAGAATCCTGAAGCCCAGGATTTTTCAACAATGGTAGAATCAATCCAAACTTATTTAAATATAACCAAAAATGCCGACCAGGACGCCTTACTTGCTTCCCAAACCAATCCTCGGTGGGACCGAGAACCACTCCCAGGGATAGAAACGCACTCCAATAGGGACATATTGGGCAACGTTAGGCCAACTCGCCCAGCCGAGTTGGCCCCAATGCGAGAAGTAGGAGTCGACCCTCTCTGGAATCCGGCTTTACTTAGGAGAACGCTACTCGGTCAAAAAGACCTCGACTCTGACTCGGGCTCTGAAGGTAGCGTATCTTTCCACAGACCGCCGAAGCAAAGACATCCACAGGGCCGTATCGGCGACATGGCATCCCTGGTGGGGAAACAAATTGATGAAATAGTTGCCCCACGTAACCAGTTTGTACAGACCGATGGATCTGGAGGACCCTATACGAAGTTTGCCAACTCCACTTCTTGTGAAACCAAAAAAATGACAGATGTACAGGACCTTGTGCAGGCGATTGGAAGCTTAGTACATATAATCGGTGATCAACGAAGTAATCCCCCCGCCCCCTCAAATAAATTACGAGAAACTTTCAGCGGGTTTCAACACGAAAGCCCCGATTTATTCTTGATAACACTGCAAAGATATTTTTTACAATGCAATATTTTAGATGAAAATGAAAAAATTAATATTGCAGTGGAGCAGCTTCAAAGGGGGGCCCGAAGTTGGATAGAGCCGCTAAAAGGACTAATTTTGAATTTTGAAGAATTCGCTAAGCGCTTAAGCAGACGTTTTAATAGCCCCGAGCTAGTAAGCGACCTAAAATCAAATTTATACGGACTTAAACAAAAGAATAACGAAAAAGTTGAAGAGTTCATACTAAAAAAGAGAGCATTATTTAGGAGGTTGGTGCCCTTTGGGACAGAACAAGAATGTGTTAATGTCATTGTGCCCTTATTAATACCAGCCCTCCGTTCTAGGATAAGATGCGTGGACATATTGGATACCGATCGCCTTACGTGTCTCACGATGGCGATCGAGCAGGACCAGACTGAAGAACGACAACAGACAATTAATACTAACCCCCCCAATCCAACTAATATAGTAAATAATAATGAACGACCAAGGACGAATAATGTCTCGAATAGGCCAAGACCTCCTGTAAGGTCACGCCCCTGCCGACATTGTCAGGGGGAACATTTTGATCATGAATGCCGCCAAAGAACTTATGAAGAAAAGAAGACTCCCCCTGCCCGTGACCAAATTTTGGAAAATCAAAATTCCAAAAAGGAACAGGCCAAAAATAATTCCCAAAAAAACTAAGCGCTGATCGATCCGCCTTGGGGCAGGACGATCCAAGACCATTAAAGACCCCAATTAATGTAATTAAAGAATCAATTAATTCGATAGGCTCGCGGCCCTTAGTCCGAGTGCAAATGTTTGATAAAGATTATGAAGCCCTCATTGACACGGGTTCTGATTTAAATCTGATTTCAGAGGATCTAATCGAATCTGAAATATATATAGAAGATGATCGGGTTCTCATATTAGCAATAGAAGGTGCTAAAGCGAGAGTTCTAGGATTAATTGAAGTCAATTTAGTTTTAGGGAATTATAGTTATAAAGTAGTTTTCAATATTGTTGCAGGATTAACTGCTAAAATTATATTAGGTAGCGAGTTTTTAAGGACAGAACAAGCCCTAATGGACTTCAATAGAAGCTGTATATATATTGGACAGACTCTACGTCAAACCATATATTGGAAACAATTCCATTCGGTAGATATGCCATGCGAATTGCCGGAAATGGGACCGGACGTCCCGGGAAATATCAGGGATCTTATTCAGGAATTCAAAGACATTTTTCTAATCGGATTAGCACAGCCAACAACTCGTACCACCCAACATAGGATCGTCTTAAAGGATAATAAAGTCATCAATCAACGCTGTTATAATTTAAATCCAGACAAGAAAAAAATCTTGAATGATCAGATCCAAGAAATGTTATGCGCAGGCGTAATAGAACCTACACAGTCACCGTTCTCTTCGCCACCTTTGCTTGTTACGAGGCCAGGAAAAAACCCAAGATTCTGTATCGATTTTAGGCGCCTGAACGATATTAGTGTCGCAGAATCCTCGACCTTGCCACGTATACCGGACTCCGTGAAAGCTTTAGCCCAAGCCAAATATTTTACAGTTTTGGACCTTAAGAGCGGATACTGGCAAATTCCCATGGAAGACTCCAGTAAACAGTATACCGCTTTCACTACACCAGACGGGGCAAGTTATCATTTCAATGTGATGCCATTTGGGCTAAAAAACGCACCCAGTACCTTCCAGAAACTTATGTCGACAGAAGTATTGGTAGGCCTGATACAGGAGTTTGTACAGGTCTACCTTGATGACATTATAATATATTCAACCGACAAGGACACTCATGCTAGACATTTACGAATCGTTTTCGAGCGACTTCGGATACATAATTTGAAAGTAAGCGCCGAAAAATGCCAGATTTGCCAAACTAGCATAGACTATTTAGGATATAGGATTTGTGGCGATTACACTGAACCACAAACCAAACATTTGGAACAAATCAAAGCATGTCCCGAACCAAGGACCAAGAAGCAACTGCAGTCTTTCCTGGGATTATGCAACTGGGTACGGGAGTACATTCCGAATATGGCCGAACTTACTGCCCCGATGACCGAAGCGTTAAAGGGTTCAAAATTTACATGGACTAGCCTGCAAACTGACGCATTTATGAAAACTAAAACTACTGTAGCCCAAGCAAAGCAATTGAGTCGCCCTAATTTTGAAAAAAAATTCATATTACAGACGGACGCCTCAGCTATAGGCATGTCCGCTGTACTGTATCAAGAACCTGAAGATGGCTCGGAAGTACGAAACATTATTTCATACGCTAGCGCAAAATTTCATTCTTCTCAACAGCGTTACCACATTAACGAACAGGAGTGTCTTGCGCTCGTCTGGGCTATTCAATACTTCCGAGCCTATCTGGAAGATCGGCCTTTTATGGTCCGTACGGACAGCAAGTCATTGACCTGGCTCCAAAAATTTAAGGACTCACGAGCCAAGCTGACCAGGTGGGCGCTCCTTCTTCAGGAATTTAAATTTGAAATTCAACATGTTCCCGGATCAAAAAATCATTTACCTGATTTATTAAGCCGCAATCCCGAGGAGACTCCCTATGAAGCGGAACCAGACAATGATCGATTGTTGCCCCCCTCTGTGGAGACGACTAAATCAACGGTAGCTCAATGTGCTGTAGTTATAGCCGACCTGGGTGATTTATACACTAAAATTGCCGAAAACCAGGAGCATGATAAGGCAATTCGGCGTTTAAAAGTCACTTTGGACCTGCTTGCAGGCCAACAACCAACGGATAACAAACAAAGACGTGTATTGGAAGAGTTCGTACTTATTGATAATTTATTATGGCGTAGACATCCACAGGGAGATAGACTTGTTGTGCCCCGACAATATACACAACAAGTTATTTATATGCACCACGATGACCCGGAACAAAGCCATCCTGGAACTGAGGAAACTGTCCGAAAAATCGCAAACAAGTATTTTTGGGGATGTATGCACAAAGAGATCACAGAATATGTATCTAAGTGTATAATTTGCTCAATTTGCAAAACCCAGCAAAAGCAAAAGCATGCTCCCCAAACGCCACGCACTCCTACCAATCCCTTCGAGATGATAAGTATCGACTTGTTAGGACCGTATCGCGAAGCCGCCGGAACGCACAATCAATATATTCTTTTTGCCGAAGATGTTTTCTCTAAATGGATAGAGGCACGAACTTATTCGGATGTAAGTGCCAAGGATGTATTAGAATTTCTAAAGACGGAAATAATTGCACGATACGGATATCCTAAGCATATAGTAAGCGATAACGCCAAGATATTTAAGGCGAACGTACTAACGAAATTTTGCGAAGTAAAAAAGATTAGACAACATAACTCCAGTGTATACCATCAACGGGCAAACCCCGTGGAGAAAAGAGTACAAGAATTAAAAAAGGTATTGCGAGTTCTTTTATTAAATAAACAAGAAAACCAGTGGGAGCGAGTTTTGCCTCAAGCCCTCCAAGTATTAAGAAGCAGGCGAAATAGAGCCACCGGGGAAACGCCGGCGTCGATTATATTGGGGTATGAACTCAAATGCCCAGGCGAATGGCAAACTAAATGGACCCAGTACCAAAAAACCCAGACGAAAGAACAAAGGGTATTAACAAGAAGACAAGTTTATGCAAAACAGTTGGATTTTCAACGGAAAGAATTTTCTGAAGCCGGATCTGCCATACTTAAGTTAAATGTTGGAGATATGGTAAATGCAAAGTTTCACCGTACAGGAGCTTTTCAACCTGCCTGGACCGGGCCTCATCAGGTCACAAAAGTCTTGGGGAATTCAGCTTATGAGGTTATAGTGAACGACAACCCCGTTAACTTCCATATCGACGATCTGCGAAAAGCGAAGAACGGAAATCAAGTTGACCTCGACGAATACCCCATATATGAAGAAAGCGATGACAGCGACGCGGAATTCGAATTTTCCGCTGAGGAGGTTCCCCCCCAAAATGTCGAAGACTCTGAGGAAGAACCTGAACAACCTCAAGAAAATAAACAAATGGACGAGACGACGCCTCAATTACATGCAATGCAAATTGATCAATGTTCGAGTTCCGAAATACTGGGGAACAAATTGCCCACCGAATTCTTGCCCCAGCAACGACTCCTAAAAGATGTTGAACGAAACGTCAATGTTTTAAAAACCAAAGTTTCCAATATTCAACACTTTCAAGATTTATTAATCCTAGAGGAATTGCTCACCCAGGAAATTCAAAATGTAGAGAAGATCGAAACGTTGGGGCATGAATGTTTGAGAAAACAACGAAAAAACATTGTAGACAAAATTGAGGTTGTAATCGACGATATGTATCTACGCGATCATATCCCCATGAAGACAAATCTACGCGATTGTATTCAACCAGAAACCCAGAAGACAAATCTTACAGTTCCTGCAGCCCTAAAAAAAGAAAAGGACGATCTAATCTCAAAAGCAAGTACGAAGTACTTCTATAACTCCAGGCTAAACAAAGACTCAGTACTACCCGGAGCTTATTGTAATAGGTGGGGTGATTTCTTTAAGTTAAAGGAAGAATTTTGGGAGGGGGTTCTTAATTGTTTTTGAGGGTTCGTAGAAATAAACTTAAAATTAAGTACTTTAAGTTATTTTTCCGTCTTGTGGGGGGGGTGTCGTATAACTAGTCATTTAATGCTATTTTATCTAGTGCATAACCCCTGTAGTAGTTTTTAAGTTTAATTTAGTTTTCAATTTTTTAGGAATAATAATTTGTTAGTATTATTATTATTTTTTTTTTTTAAGGCACAAATAATGAAAAAATTATTTGTCAGAAACAAAAAGTAATTTTGGCAAAAAGTTGTTTTCGATAAAAGTTTTGAAGTGTAAAATGTTAATTCACGGTATGAAGTGTATTTGCCTTCTGTATTGTGGGTCATTTGTGTTTAGTTTTACGAGAAAAGTCGTTAAATGACTTCAGGCGGACAAATGGGATTTGTATTTTTTGGTCTCTGGGATGTTTTTAAATTTGGTTTTCGTGAGCGGCTTTTATGACAGTCAAGTGAAGAATGGGTACAACGATTTCGCGTTTCTATTTATAAGCCATTCAACTCCCTTAACAAGCCCCGCCTTTTGGTCATTTAGCGATGTTTTGTTCATTGATTGGTCGCGTTTTTTGATATACCCCAAAACATTTTCGGCTGGTAAAATTAATGCGTAATTAGCCCTGAGTAAGTCAGGAGGCTCCTCCCTGTTTCATACATATTTTTGACAATTGTTGCTAAAATTTGTATCACTAAACAAATAAAAGTTGATATTTTACTTTAATATAATGTAACCCATCGAAATGCGATATTTTTTCAAAAAAAAAAATTATTGATTATAGAAAATATCGAGTTGTAGTTTTTCGCTGGGTTGTCATTGGCTGAAACCGTTTATTGCGTTGTAATTAAATGGATAAGAATATAAAACGCGGCGTTTTTGGTTCATTCGGGACCTGAATTTTGCTTGCTAAAGTACTTCACGTCAGTTTAATTTTTGAAGTTAAACTTAAAATTTTTTTTTTTCAAAATTTTCCACTTGTCATCAAGTGTTGTGCCGTACCTTTCAATAGGGGGGCAATAAAGTTTTCGCGTCTATCGAGGAGGTGATTCCCGTCCTTTTTGATATAGTTATCTTTCCGGGATTTACAGTGATTTGATTGGAATACTATTCAAATGTTATTCCCTTGATTAGTTGGTGGATTCCTGTATGTCAATCAAGTGTTATTCCCTTGATTTGGATTATCAGTGATTTATTTTTTGGATACTTCTGTGGATTAGTATGCTCATACCCATGCGGACCTGGGTCGTGTTACGCGAGGTATTGGGGAATCGGAAGTAGGGGGGAAAATATTTTCGGGCGCGAAATTTAAATGTTTCAGCTCTGGTTTTCACGTCGTCGCTTCGCATACAGGCAAGTAAGGAATTCCAGAGTTGAATAGTTCGTTGGCTGTTACCGGACTAGTCCTGGCACTGCAGGCTAGTTTACGAGGTAACAACCCCTAGATTTCTTTATAAAAATAAGAGAGACGCAGTCCCCCAGACTTGGCCGTCTGCCAAAAAGAGCCATTGCGAATTTATTAAGTGGGGCGCAGCCCCCCAAGTGAAAATAAGCTTGATTATTATTTATTTGTTGTTAATTGTTTATAATAATAGTTTACTGAAACTAATTTCGATAAACCTTTTAGTTTTTATAATTGAAGTTTTAGTTTTAAATCATTTTCTTCTTGAGGTAAAGTTTATCGAGATTGGATGTTATATGTTATAAATGTTGGGTTAATATTAAGTTTGTCGATTGTCATTATTGTAATGTAAAAGGTTTTGAAAAAATATTGAAATAAACCAAAACACTTTATTCTCTTTTGCCCTCCGTGGAATTACATATTACAAATTAACATTAATTAAAAGTCCTCCCCTTGCCCCCCCCCATAAATTAGTTAAAAAAGAAAATAGAGAAAAAGTATTTAAGAATTGGTAATACGTTACCTTCTCTCTTACCATTAACCACCATGAGGTTATTGGTTGACCCCTTTTGATTAAATTTTTGATTTCTCTTCAAATATTTTTATCTTAATTTTGGTGGACCGGTGGCCTTTCCGCCATCGGGGTTAAAGGAGGTGGGACCACCCTTAACAAAGAAAAAATTAATTAATATTTTTAGGATTGATTTTTCTTATAAATTTAGTTTTTGATTTTTTTTAAAACCAATAAAAAAATCTGGCATCCCTAAATTATCAAAATGACCGAAAAAACCATTGAATGCTCGGGTAGTATAGAGTCCCAAGTAAGCCCTGAGAATCCTGAAGCCCAGGATTTTTCAACAATGGTAGAATCAATCCAAACTTATTTAAATATAACCAAAAATGCCGACCAGGACGCCTTACTTGCTTCCCAAACCAATCCTCGGTGGGACCGAGAACCACTCCCAGGGATAGAAACGCACTCCAATAGGGACATATTGGGCAACGTTAGGCCAACTCGCCCAGCCGAGTTGGCCCCAATGCGAGAAGTAGGAGTCGACCCTCTCTGGAATCCGGCTTTACTTAGGAGAACGCTACTCGGTCAAAAAGACCTCGACTCTGACTCGGGCTCTGAAGGTAGCGTATCTTTCCACAGACCGCCGAAGCAAAGACATCCACAGGGCCGTATCGGCGACATCTAGTCGTCATGAATGCCTTTTTAAGAACATTCTACTCCTGTTTGATGGGTCTACGATGTCGGTAGACCGTTTCAATGCTGAAAAATGTTCATTTGAAATTCCGGTTTTCTAACGATTTTTTATTGACATGTTGAACCTTTCAGATTTACGTTACTTGAAATTACCTTAGTCTTATTGGCTATAAAGTTTCCAAAGCATAAAAATAGTATCGCAAAAGTGTAAAAAAATATTAGTGGGTACTTAACACATTAGGAAAAATAAATAAAACAAAAACATTGTTTTAACAAAAAATATAATTAAATTTACCAATAGGGGCATGTGCTTAACTATGCACAGAAAAAAAGGAAACAAATTACCATGCATACCTACCTATAATTAGAGAAAAAAGCTTTAAAAAAGAAATATACTTAGGCGAAAATATAATAAATAACCTACTTAAATCAATGCTAAAATTGCTAAACCGAACAAATAGTAACTGCAGGTATTGTCACGTACAATAATATTGGTAATACAATAATACAAACACTCACAGCAAATTATTAAAATTAGTACCCTCACTGTATATTCAATTAACAAAAATATGTTCGAAAGGTACACTCAATACAATTAGCCACCGAGCAATAAAAGGTATGGCCAATAATTAAGGATCAAGTAGATTGGATCAAAATAGGGTCAAAAGGTCATGAAATATCCTGTCATATGTCACCCATTATTGAGCTACAGTCTTCAAAAGAAAAGCCATAATTTGCAAGCTGTAGCTCAGTAATAAGAGGACAGCGGACAAAATATGTCTTTCCTTGTGACCCTATATTTTCATCCAATCTACACGCTCCTTAATTATTGGCCATTACCTCTTAGGATATCATGTAGATAAGTAATAAACTTAATATTAATAGTTGTTATAATTCTGTAAAAAAAAATAGCACAACCGTTACGAATTGTAAAGAAAGAGTCACTGGGTTGATGTTCGGGCAGCTAGGAATCTGCAAGAAGTGTGGTTGCCTTGAAACAGCCCTAAAAGTACCTTCAATGAACTTTAACTGTGACTTCCAAATGATGAAATGAATGAATGAAATTCCAGTTGTTCATGCCCAATCTTCACCAGTATTTATACAGAACCTGAAAAATTAAACAATCCATTAGGACTTGATGATACCTATCCCATTCCATTGGCACAATTGGAATGTTATCGAGGCCACTCACCTGATTACTGAATATAAAATTGCTTCCAAATTCTCTAAATTTGCAAGGATATTTGATATTGTTGCCTGGCTCCACATACATTTTTGCATTCTCTGAGTTTCTAAAACAAAAAAATTATTTTAGTTCCACTGAGAAAAGTTTTTAATGAAAAAAAACTTTACTGCAAGTAGGTATTTTAAAACGATTTTTTTACCTTTTGTAGCAGTCCACTTGTAAATATTTTTTAAAGGGCTCCTCTCTTTGACACAGTTTTATATTCAGCTGCCCCAGTATTCTTTTTTGTCTTCTCTGGGATCGTTGTGCGACAAACATTCAGGACTGCAAATCTTTATTTTTGGTTTTGCCGTATATCCAAGTCTGATTCTGTAAAGTTCTTTCGTTTTCTCTAACATCCATTACGTACACTAACTTTTAAAAACTTAACAATAATAAATAACCAAATTAAAACTGTATAATTTTAATGTAGTTCCTACTAAAAATCCCAAAACACAATTAGGCAATCCAACGACCTGTCAAATCCAATTCCGAATGACAGTGGTTGGCACACATGTATGTAAACAACCATTTAAGCTTGCGTGGAAAGGAGTATTTATATCCGTATTTTTGCTATTTTTTAGTTAATTTTGGTGTTTGTTGTTTCGTGAGTGTTTTTAGAGAGCTTTATTAATATCATGCCTGTAACTTGTATTGTTGTTAACTGCGGAAGTCGACGCGATCGCGACAATGTGTCGTTTTATAGAATTCCTAGCATACTGAATCTACCAAATAAGCCACATACAAATGAGTTGTCCAGAAAACGTAGGGCCTTGTGGATAGCTGCTATAAACCGTGCCGATTTAAGGGAATCAAAGCTAAAATATGAGAGTCTGCAGCAAACATTTTATAGCTGGTAAGTTTCTAAAACTTTATGGAAAAGTAACTTTCTTCAGGGTTATGACATAGGAAATTTTAGTGTTACTTTCTAATACATTTACGATTAATAGGTAAGCCTGCCTTATTGGAAAACCAAGAACATCCAGATTGGGTTCCTTCTCAAAATATGGGGCATGTTGCAGAAACTGTAGTAAGGAGACCTAAAGATTTGGAGAGACACAAACGTCTGGATAAAAGACGAAAGATGGGACAATCTAAAGTAAGAGGATTTTACATTTTATTGTCGATTATGTCTGAATTTAGAGGTTTAACTTTCAAAATGCCTTTGTTTTGTTTGTAATAGGTATAGATTTTCTTTGTTAAATCAATTATAACATTTACAGGTGGAGAATATGGATTTGGACCAAGGTAACAACAATGACACTGCCTCTGAAGCAGAAGATGGAGGAATTGCAATTCAGACTGACATAACGATGGAAGAACTATTTTATTTACTTATTTAATTGTAGTATAGGATTTATTCTTCTCAAACCATATTATTATGTTTTAGTTTTAATTAACTTTAACAAATATGATTTTATATCATTATAAAAAGAAGCGAATTGGATGTTAGTTATATTATTACTATAACTACTAGTAAGACTAATGTATAAGGTGAGATATAATTTGAAATAAAATTATTAAACAATTATTGACTTAAATATTTTCTCACCTTCAGAAGATATTTACTATACCTATGAACAAAACTGTGAAAATGAATATTGATTAGTCTGTTTCTTTTTCTTTAAATTCCTGTAGGTAATCATATTTTATTAAAACAGTAGTATTTGATAGGTATTTATTGAAAATAGGTATAAAAATACAGTCAAAGGTAAAAAAGATTTCATCATTACGGTCTCAACTTACAAATATTATTCTTCACAAAACCATAAGAAATTGGGAACTGCTATTAAGACTTATACAGATTGGATATACATACTTGATGTATCAGTAGAAGTACCTACCCAGCAAAAAGTTAAAATAGTGACTTTGTTATGGTAGTTTTAAAGATAATAGTCGTTAAATAAACTATAACATTTACAAGGAAAAATAGATTTTAATATTTTTTACATTCCTCGCAAAACCATATGAGATTGGGAACATCATCGAGTCCCACACACTGACTATGAAACCACTGCGTTTCACATTCATCTCCATCACATTTTATCATTGGTCTCCCATCATCATATACACATACTTGGCATTGGCCACGATGCCTGAATGTCTGTGCAAGACAATGCTTGTTTCCTGGAGTAAGCATACTCCGCAGCAAAAAGTAATGCGCCTGCACGACTGCAGACCTCACTGTTCCCTGCCATGCAAGTACGGTGGGCAGTGCACACGCTTCCATCTTTGGCAACAATTACCCAGGCATCTAAAGGTCTCAAAGTGGTTCTCTGAGAATGTTTGACCTAAAATTAAAAAGCTGATATGTAGTAAAATTGTAACTCATTTCATTACATTATAAGGACCTGATGCTGAAAAAAAATCACAAAATTAGTAATAAATGAACAAAAATCTTACTTTTCCAATTAGAATGTAAAAACGATCAACTATTTTAGTTCCAGTTTGTAAAACAAACCCAGACTCAAAATATTTATATGCCTGCAAACTTTTAAATGCCTTCATTTGTTCCTTGGAATAAAAACTATGGGAAACACCAAATATGAAATAATATCCATGTTTGAAATAGGTGGAACGCCATTAATACTGTAGTCAAGTTCCTGAGAATTAATAACAAACGGGTCCAAGCCGCTTATTAACTTTAATTTCAGTCGATACCTAAAAAGAAAACAATGGTTACACAGGTAAACAATAAAATAGATTGCATTTAAACCTACCTTTCTCCAACATCTGGATTCTCCGCTGATAATTTTTGAATATATTCACTGTCCATCATACAAAAATTCACTTTATTTAAAAGAAAAATCAAACGAAACACTTAAAAACACGATCCAAACACTACAACGTCACAAAAATCAATGCTTATGTTATGGAACCAGTCGCCATGTGTGCCAACCAACGTCAATTGTGTTGACATTTCTACCGCGTGGTTTGGATTGCCTAATATAAGAAGTTAGGTTAGCAACGCTTAGCTGTCCCGAATAGTTTTTTCTTAAAGACAACGGACCACGCCACAAATGGAGGAAAAAAGATCGCATGCGTGTTCTGTCTTTGTTTGCCGGCTTCCCGCGGTCTGCCATCACGATTTCCGATTACACCCGAAGAGACGTTCGTGCGGTAGGCCTTTTCAAATTTAGTCCTCGTGTGGCGATCCCGTGGCGATCCCATACCACACCATACATTAAACCCAAATCGGGTTTGCAGTCTTCGTTGAGTCAATTGGTGAGGGTTTTCTGTTGCCCAAAAATGATGGTTATGTCTATTAAATACCCCGCAGTTGGCAAAATGTGATTCATCGGTCCAAATTACAAGACGACTGAAATCATGATTTTGTTCGCATTGATTCACATACCAATTTGAAAACTGCATTCTTCTTGGATAATCCGTTTCTCGTAAACCCTGAACTATATATAGTTGGCTTGTATGGTCGATATTTATTTTCCTTAAGGACTCTTTGTATGGTACATCGCGGGGTTGGTAAGTCTCTTGCCGACGCTCTTGTAGATGATGGAAAAAGTCTGACACTTGGCTGCGGTCTTTCAGGAAAATTTTCAAAATACCTTTCTAATGCAAGGTTTGCATTTCTGTTGCAATGAATGTAACATTCTAGCAAATCAAATTTTTCTTCGTGAGAAAAACGCAATGCCATTTTCTTTTAAATCCAGAATACACAAATAAATCGTTATTATTAGATAATAATAATAAAAACTATTATACTTCTACTCGTTCTGACAAGTAATATTTTTGTTTCATTTTCAAACGGTAGTGGTTGGTCATAGGCTACTGGATTTTATTTTTGATTCATAGGTTATTGTAAGGTCATAGGCTACTGGATTTTATTTTTGATTCATAGGTTATTGTAAGGTCATAGGCTACTGGATTTTATTTTTGATTCATAGGTTATTGTAATATTGTTGATTGAAACAATGCAAGCAGTGGTTTGTGAATACTACAAAATGTAAACCTTTTAATTGGTATTCAATTTAGGGAGTTATAGTGCAGTTGTCAAATTTGACGTGTTGCGAAAATTAATTTTCTTTATTTTTCAAGTCAATTTCATTTATTTTCCAACAAATAATACATCGTTGAAAAGCTGACGTCATAAGCTACCTTTTAAGTATAAAATACAATATGGCGCCCATAAGAAAAAATGAACCTGATGATGGTATAAAATAACTGAAACGTCGTGTTCAAAATTAAATTGCAGAACTGAAATCTACTTAAAAAGTTGCGTTAAAAATGTTTTTACAGATTGCCAAAATAGTGAATAATAAGAAATCTACAGCATATTTTCGAAAATACATCTTTTTGGTTTTTTCAACATATTTCAAAAATCAAAAAAGATAGGGCCGCGTACTAAACGGTTTTCAGTTAAAAATATAATTGTCAAAAACTTTCCCCATTTAACCGTTTCTCTATCTTCTATAGTTTCCAAGATCCCCATACATGTAGGCCCAATTTGGGCCACACTGTATACACACCTTTTATCGATATAAACTATAATGAACAAACCGAAATATACTATTTAATCATATTAAAAATTTACAACAATCCGCATTTTAATTATTTGGTAGAAGCGACGCCTATGGTCAGGAGTTTAATGCTTTTTTATGTCATCAAATTAAGCTTGGAACAACTATAACATGTTTCGCCTTAAAGGTATTATCAGACCTAAAAGTTTACAAAAACAACTGATAAATGGGACAACCCCATTTGCTAACATACTTCATACACCAAAATACATGAGAAAATTAATAAATTACCGCACACATTAAAACTACATAATCACAAGTTAACGGTCAGTACAATTAAAACTGTATACAGGGTGTTCCTTATGATATGCCAATATTTAAGGGTGTGAATCCACATGAAAAATTAATGATAGTTAGCTTTATACACTATGGTCCAAAAATGTTCCGTTCGGAAAAGTTTTAGGAAAATATCGAAATTAATTAATATTTTCGAAACTACTCGAGATATTTCAGTTATATGTAGTACGTAGCGACAGTTCATAAGGGTGCATATTTTTCAATACAAAAATAATTTTCAGCTTTAACGGGCAAAATGTTTTTTTTCCAAAAAAAATTTTTTTTTAAATTCACCGTTTAATTTGAAATATAAGAGCTTTCTTGAGTTGTTTTCCTGCGATGCAGTAAAAAAACTTGCAAAATTATTATTAATTTAAAAGGAAAAATTAAACACATTACGGGTTGGCATCTGCGTGTAATGAACAACTGACAACATGCAACACTTACATAACATTACAACTAACGTGGAGCGATTATTACAAAAATTGTTTAAAATTACCCCCTTTACTTAATATACATCCTTCCACTCTCCTTTTCATGGAATTGCTCACTCATTAAAATATCCCCGGAACATTTCTTATACTATCACGTAATCTCACGCTTACAAAGACACATACATCTTCTGCAAAAATGGCTTGATACTTGGAAGATCCGTCTAAATGACTCCAAAACTCAAGCCAAAATCACGAGTCAGGTTACCAGAGAGCAGAGTCAAAGTAAACAACAAGAAAATGACATGGAAGTGTAAAGTCAAATACTTGGGACTCGTGTGTGACAAAAAGGTGGCCTGGAATGACAATGTTGATCACGGGTTAGCTTGCACACAAAATCAATTGCACCCTTTGATAAATAAGAACAGTAGAATAGATAACAGGACCAAGACAAACATTTACAAGATAATAATTATACCAGTACTGACATACGATATACCGACCTGGTGTACCGTAAACAAGACAAAATTTAAGAAGCTGCAAAATTCAAAACAGAATTTTACGAATAATAACAGACGCACCAAGATGCACACCTACTGCATAATGACATGAACATGGATACAATACACCAGTTTTTCGATAAAATACTCACAAAATATTACACACGGACAGACGTATCCGATAATATACTAATAACACACTCATATACACACGCGCCCCACCAGGCAACATGCAGACTTCCCCATGACTGGCTTTCACCCTGAAGATAATAACCAAGACACTTACAACCAGTTTTTTCTAAAAAAGTTAATGTTGAAGAACCGGATATATTTATAGCGGGACACTTGATTCCCTTGGCTTCATCAATTCATTTATTGGGCGTTAATTTGGATAGTCATATGTCTTGGCATAGCCACGTTGCGGCCATTGCTAAGGCAGCCTCGCAGAAGCTTGGAGTACTTTTCCGAACAAAGAACCTCTACACACCCCAACAACTTTTGATGCTCTATAAAGCCCAAATTCGACCATCGCTGGAGTACTGTTCGCATATTTGGGGCTCTGCTCCTAAACATACCCTGAGATTGCTAGATTCCATTCAAAGAAGAGCCATTCGCTTGATCGGTGACCATAGTCTGACAAACAACTTGGAAAGCCTTGAACATCGAAGGCAGGTTGGCGACTTGAGTCTATTTTACAAATATTTTCATGGCAAGTGTTCAACTGAGGTTGCCCGCTTGATACCACCCAGAGCGGTGCATGGCAGAAATACACGACGAGCCACTGCAGCCCACCAGTACGTGGTTCAGCTCAGTGTCCCTCGAACGACACTGTTTCAAAATTCTTTCACCTGGAGAACGTCATCACTCTGGAACGACCTCCCTGAGATCGTGTTCCCCAAAGACTATAATCTTCAAAGATTCAAGACCAACGTGAATCGTTTCCTGCGCACACGCACCGCTCCCAGAGCGCTATAAAGGATTTATCCTGCAGTGCTGTGCCTTATCATAAAAAAAAAAACATTCAAAATTCAAAACTACTCTTCAGGCGAAAGCATACCATGGATTAGCAAAACCGAATAACAACTGTATATCAAGATATTCCAAAAAAGAAGAACGACAAAGAAAAGGAGAACATTGTTCAACTTGAAGAATAAATATGTCATCATCATATCACATGCTGCAACTATCCTTTCTATTAATTTCTCTACAGCGTTTATGGGACTTGTGTACACTAGCGTCTTAAGATGGCCCCATAAAAATAAATCTAAGCTGTTGATGTCGGGGGTGGCCATTCTTGAGGCCCATCGCGACGAATCCAACGATTTGGATAAACAGTTTGTAAATAATTGCGAACCACTACACTGAAATGTGCTGGTGCACGTACCACATATGGTTTCTTATTGCTATTGGAGCATCCTCAAGGTCACACGCCTAGGAAAGTCTCTGGGAAGTAATGCCTGTACTCCTAAAGTATGGTACGAATATAATAAAAAATCCACTAAAATTCTACAAACAGTTTGATGGCAAATATTCAAGTTTCTAGCAATCTTCCTCGTACTCGTTTCAGGATGTTCTTCGACTTCGTGCAGCACCGCTTCCTCAATTTCAGGTGTTCTCACACTTAGAGGTCTACCTTAAAATGTACCTCCTCGGACACCACCAGTTTCAACTGATGAATATTAGAAAAGGTTCGACTATTTGGCAAAGCACGATTGGGATATCGCAGGTAATAAAAACGTCTGACTTTTTCTGCTTTACAATCGGCCAGGATATACACGTAATACATTTCCGCCATTTCTGCATTTGAATAATTCACCATTTTTAACAAGATTGTAAAAACAAAATAAAATTAAGAATTCACAACGCACAGACTTAAACGACAGAGACTTACTAGAAAATGTCAGACGTAAAAAGCTAGTGACATATTCCATGGTAACTAGAGTTATTGCAAAATTGTATTCTTCAATAATTAGATTAATTTTCCCAGAACGTTTTTTATTTTTTTTTTTTCAATAACGGCACATCAGAAGTACTACTCAGGAGAGCTCTTATGTTTCAAATTGAACGGTGAATTCCAAACTATTTTTTATTTGGGAAAAACCATTGGCGTACCTACCTTTATTTTTCTCAAAAATATCAAAGTCAGTGCCCGTAGGCACGCCACTGTTAAAGCTGAAAATTATTTTTGTATTGAAAAATATGCACCTTTATTAACTGTCGCTACGTACTAAATATCACTCAAATATCTCGAGTAGATTTAATAATATTAGTTAATTTCCATTTTTTTTCCTAAATCTTAACTATCATTAATTTTTAATGTAGATATACACCATATACAACCTTAAATATTCGCATAACATTAAGGAACACCCTGTATAAAAAAATAAATATATAGAAAAGCAAAAATAATACACTCAGATAAATATGACATCTGCAGTTGGTGGGAATGAAGACGCAGGTCATTTGGAAAACATTTTTAACCCAAAATATTTAAAGCGAATTAGTTGTACCAGAGTACCAACGTCAATCGTGAATACTATTAATCAATAAACGGAACGAGAGAATTTTTTAAGGTTGTATATTCGTTATGGATTATTTAGATTTTTTTTTGGCTTTGGGCTTTTCGCCATTACTTCATCATCAGGGGATACAATAGAGTTTTTGTGATTCAACGTCGGTTTTGCTTTTCGTTCACGCTTTTATTCGATTTTACTTTTTATCAACATGAGACACAAATAATAAATATGGGTTAATATATGAGTCACATTTATTGTTGGTAACTCTGCAGTTCCGTCTGGTTTTTTTTTCTTTGCTAATGGTTTTTTAGAAGTTTGTTAGTAGGTACCCAAATTCTACCTTCATTTCTCCTCGTTAACTATGCTTCTATTTTTCACCACTCAACTTCTATTAAATAATGGTAAAACTTCTTAATCAACGGGTGCTTTACACAAAACTTATAAGGTAATTCCTTAATATCGGGCGGCGGAACTTTCGGCCCCATATTGGGTAAGGTACCTGCTAGAAATTTTAGGTCAAGTAATCTTGCAAGAAATTTCGGCTCCAAACATTGCAGGTAAATAATTGGCCGGTGAACTTAAAAAAGGCGAATTGAACCAAAAAGGTGGATTAGATGCCGTGTTAGCGCTGTTTAACCAATATAAGTCTATAAAAGGGGCAAACAATTAATAATAATATTCCCCGGTGAACTTGAAAAAGGCGAATTGGAACCAAAAAGGTGGATTAGATGCCGTGTTAGCGCTGTTTAACCAATATAAGTCTATAAAACCGCATTAGCCGAGTTGCAGGTCAAAAATTGAGTTAGTTCAGGTTAGTTGCATTTTCATTTTATAAATGATTCAAAACACAAAAGATCATAAAAAAATTAAAATGTTATAACGTTAGACCATTGGGGCCGAAAATGCCTGTAATAAAAACATGACCCTTCCATCCCGGGGCCGAAAGTTCCTGTCAAAATCGGGCTGCTACCTGGCCGGGGCCGAAATTTCCTACGCCCTTACTTCAAACCACTCGTCTCAATTAAGTATGGTTTTTATGATTGGCTTTCAACTTCAAACTCCTTGTCCCAATTCGGCATAATAATTTATACAGTGAGAAAATCTATACACGACGAGCCACTGCAGCCCACCAGTACGTGGTTCAGCTTAGTGTCCCTCGAACGACACTGTTTCAGAATTCGTTCATCTGGAGAACGTCATCACTATGGAACGACCTCCCTGAGTCGTGTTCCCCAACGAGTATAATCTCCAAAGATTCAAGACCACCGTGAATCGTTTCCTGCGCACACGCACCGCTCCCAGAGCGCCATATAGAATTTATCCTGCAGTGCTGTGCCTCATCATAAAAAAAAAATCTAACTGTATAAATTCTGTATTGTCACTTTGGTAGAGTTTTCGAAAAATCGCTCGGACACGTGAACTAATATTTTTAATTTCGCATTTTATGAACTGAAATACGTGAATACAGGGTGAGCAAATAATACTTATCATGGCCAACTTTATTCTTAAAATGGAACCCCCGTATTTTTTTGTCATATTTTTAAAGAAGGCCCAAAGTTGTATGTTGGTGCCGAGTTTTCTTTTCCATCTTTAACCGTTATTGACATATTAATACTGGTCGGATACGGAGATAAATCTAGAACTCAACAGGAAGTTTATTTAGGGCAAAGCATCTAGGCTTGCCCCCTATAAATCAAAGTACGATAAGAAAAAGTGAGAAAATAATGGAAGAAAATGTAAGATCTACATCTACTAAGAGGCAATCTGCACTCGACGATAAACATCTTGTCATCAATTATCCTATTTTTTATTTTTCGAGTTTCTACACGCTGGCAGGTTTTTAAAACTATCGTCCAAATTTTCCCGGCGACTGGCAAGAATGGAAATTGTGTTAATCAGTATAATATTACCGCCATTAACATCGTCTTCTGAAGTACTTTACTCAGAGACTGCGTAAGGGACAGCACGTCACTCAGACACATTATTTATTGAGACGATGAACTGAGAGTTACATAAAGATGTCGCCAATGAAACAGCCTTACCAGGTGTCCTCGGGTCACGCCACTCGCAAATTTTAGAGTTTCCACAATTTTGACCAGGTCAACAGAAAATTCAAGTACCCCCTCATACCGCTCGACCCATGGGATCTTACAAAGAGATGTAAACACACGTCCCAAAGTGCCCATGAAGATCGTTCTACCGTTCAGAAGATCATACAATTTTTAAAACCCAATAAATGGATCTTTATTTGTTAAAGTTATGGTTTTAAATTAAACGAGAGAAAAAAGGCACAGCGCCGCAGGCGAAAATTTTAGCCCCGAAAAGTAGAAGTAGGGCAATTGCACCTAATGCCCCCCTCCCCCTGTATCCGCGCATGACGATTATACGGAATTAGATTGACTCTTAATTGAAGGGAATCCATTCATTACCACAAGACAGCTATAGGAAGAGAAAATGGCATATTTTATGTCAGACCTCGGTACTAAACATATTTAAGGTATACAAGTATCACCAGTCCGATAACTTAACTGGATTGCGATATTCGTCATTTGTAGAGGAATAACTTGTTCCTAAGTTTGCAGTTTTGTTTTCCAATACTTTGGATCCACAAGTGTCAAATGCAGATATCTGGTTTGAGCAGGACGGGGCGCCTCATTATGCGAGGCCTGTTCGTAATTATCTAAACCAAATATTTCCAAATTGATGGATTGGCAGGAGGGGTCCAATAGAATGGTCACCGAGGTCTCCAGATATTACCCTATTTGACTTTTTCCTGTGCATGGGGTTACTTAAAAAGTAAAGTATTAAGACAAAACCCTAAAGTATTAAGGTATTAAAATAATGAATAAGTAATGAGCGTGGGCTTATTACACCAGGGATTATTCAGAATGTGAGAAATGGATTTTATTACAACTAAAAAAACTAAAGATGGAAAAGGTAAACTCGGCACCAAGGTACAACTTTAGGCGTTCTTTAAAAATATGAGAAAAAATACGGGGTTTCCATTAAACAATAAAAAAGTTGGCAATGATAAGTATTTTTGGGCTCACCCTGTATATGCGTATTTTAATTCATAAAATGCGCAATAAAAAAAATAATAGTTCACGTGTCCGACCGATTTTTAGGAAAATCTACCAAAGTGACCATACAGAATTTATTCCATGTTAGATGTTGTCACTGTAGATTACCCCTTTTATGGACACCGCTTTTACTGGACAGAACCATTCCGATCGATCAGTGGCGGGTCCAGGGGGGGGGGGCTATAGGGGCAACCCAATGATCTAAAGTTCTAAGACAAGTAACAGTACACTCGTTTTCCAATCGTACGAGCTTGTTAAAGCATGTTACACGAGCATGTTATACTAGCATGATAGAGTTAGCTAATGCTAACTCACTGAAATGTCGAGATCGTGGTGACAACGATATTCTTTGACAATACATTGCATTGCTATGATAAGTGTATGTTTTGTTACCCGAAGAATATGTATCTTTGCTATAACGAGACGTTTTCTTTATCGTAATGATCTTCTCGTATCCTTGGGATAACGATACAAGATTATCCATGGAAGGTCATGGATACTCAGAGTGAGTCACAATACAGTCGGTTGTCCCGGAACCCGAAGCAATGTAAAAGTAAACTTTTAATATAATGTAAAAAAAATGTTATTCACTTTTTCGAATTTCTTTCAGCCCCCCCCCCCTGATGTTGAATCCTGGAACCGCCATTGCGATCGATCATTGTATGGATGATGGACATGTGTTTGAAACATGTTGGGAACAATGAACTCAATAATTTTCAAATACATAATGTGAAGGTAGACCGACTGGTAAATTGGTATAGCACGAATATATCAACTCCACTGCAAGAAGATATAACTGTATTAGACCAAATTTTGGGATATCGCAGGTATAAAAAATATTGGACAGGGTCGGCGCAAGGGGGTAGCCTTGCGGTACTCCGGTTTGACGTGTTTCACTGTCAATATCGCGTTTTCTGACAAAACCGCGAAAATTCTGATATTGGCTAGTAATTTCTAGATGAATCCCAGTGATTTCCACCTGATTCCCACTCGATTTCCACAAAAGTGTACGTTGATTTTTAGTAGTGGCCAAATATAATCTAGCAAAAAAATGTAGAGAAATATTATGCAATTTTTCAAAATTCTATAACCGTTTTTTATTAACAATATTTATTTTAGGTTGATGAAGACATTCTAAACTATATGTATATGAAAACTATGAAAGGCGGTAGAATAAAAATGAAGCCAGGTGTCGTACCTCATATTTTTAATTGCCAAAAGTATCGTACGACATCACATAGTTCAGGTTAGTTAGTTAAAGTTTTAATAATTTAATACCTTTACAACAGTATTCACCAGTAAGTCTTCGTACTTCTTTAAAATGACCCGAAAGGGCCTAAACGCGCGTGTCAGGTAACTGAAAATTAAATTGTGAAACATAACAAAAAGTAATTTTATTTCTATCCATAATGAGGTCCTAATCCTAAACAAACCTACAAACCAAATCGAAAGTTTTGGTTTTTAACAGACATCACTCACTCTTACTTATTTTTTTGCTTCAAGAATAATAGTAAACAACCGCTAACTAATCTCACTTTAAATCCAAGCCGAACCTATTCTATGCCCGAACGATCATTTCCAGCCTGTCAATTAAATTTTGAACTTTGCAATCGACTGTTGCAGTGGTAAATTAGTTGTGCGACCGTTCATTGACTATTTGTGGCCGAGTAACGCATAAGAATACAAGAGCTTTGCGGGAGCGTGGATACAATTCTGAAATATTAATGGGTCGAGTGCTGGGTTGCCAAGTTATTGTGAAAGTCGTAATAAGTACAGGAATTTGATAGTAATACGTGTTGAATTCCACACATGGAATTTCACGTGTATTCAACTCTAAACACACACAACTGGTCTTGCGGCCCCCTTGGAGATCAGGGTTCGGTTATTGATAGTAAATTATAAACATTAAATAAGTGATTATTTTTATCCCGAGGCGAAAAGTTTGAAGCCTGAGCGAGGCGAGGCTACAATTCGCTGTGAAATAAAAAGACACTCTAGTCCCGAGGGTTTTACACTATTTTCTTCGAAAATATCTAAAGAAAATTAATTAAAGACAAAAGGTAAAATAAAGGCACTGTATTTACAAAATGTCATGCTGGTTATTGGTTATTATAAAGTTGACATTACATTTAACTCAAAATATTGGTGTGTTTTGACAAGTTGCTATGAGACTTAAGAAGAAATAGCCAATATGACGCTAACAAGTTGATTTGTCAAAAATCTAACACATAGATTGTCGATCCACCAGAATCATAAGAAAAAATTGCAAAGATGGACATTGAAAAAGCCGCCGAAGAGGCTATTGGCCAGCTACTACCTTAAACATCTCGCCATCTCTATGAGAAACAGTTCACAGATTATAAAAAATGGTGTGAAAAATGGAGTGTAGAAAATTTTACTGCAGAAAAGGTGCTATTAGCTTACTTTTTTGGCAAGTCATATGTACGGAATACAGAACCGAAGAATACCGCTAGTTTGTGATCAAGAGGTCAACTGAAAACTCTGCAGATGTGGTAGGATTGGTGAAGAAATATATTGATCTAAGGCCACCACATAGCATACAAGATTTTTTGTTAGCTACAGAAATGGACGATGTATATCTCAGCCCATGGGCAAAAACACATTTGAATAGCTGCCATCGAGAATTGCCGAATATTGAAAACTGCTATAATACACTGGGCATTGTTTTAGAAGAACGTCGGCGTCATTACTTGCAGATTCAGGAGCAAACCTGGATCAACTAAAACGACATGGTGGCTGGAAAAGCAGCGCCGTTGCGGAAAGTTATGTTGAAAATTCTATAAATCAGAAAGAAATGTGGCCGATCACATTTTTGCAAGTATCTCCTCAGATGTTTCCATTGCGTCCATTTCAACTTTAGAAAGTCCGACGTTTTTACACAACACGTTAATTAATAAAAATACTGCCATCAATTATCTGCCACTTTTTAACCTAACTAGCTGTAGTGGAGTAAGCATAAATGTTAATGGTAATAATGGTCGAAAAAATAAGGTTTTAGTTCGTAGAGTAGCTCTAAGTTACTTAAATTTGTTCTATGTTTAATTATTTCCAGTAAACGAATCGGTAAAATACACCTCAATCTTGCATTTTAATTTAATTAATTTTCTTTAATCCCTAGGGATTAAAAAATTTTATTAGTCCTTAGGGAATAAAAGTACTACTTTAATCCATGTTTTCAGGGATTAAAGTGGTATTCTTATTCCCCAAAGTGCATACAAATTATTTACGAACGACATTGAGCACACTAGACTCCCGGAAGTGAACAGGAAATGACTGATAGACTGCGTTCGATATTAATGTAGTATGTCTTTAAATGGCGCGAAGTAATTAATGCTCATTAAATATGCAAAACGCATACTGGGGTATCAAGAACAATTTAAACACCATCCCTTAAAATCTTGTGTTTACATTAAAGGATCCAAATAATGAGCAATTTTTAGGTAGGTCCACCCTGAATTTATCGCAAGCTATTGTATACTTGGGGATTTACCATTGCTATTGGGAAAATCCCTTAGCCAGAAGCGTGTATTGGAAAAGTTTTTAAATTAAAAATCTTAAACATGCCTGTTCTCCTAAAATTGTATTATATTATATTCGTAGGTATTTATAACATATGAAAATATTTTAAAAATCGTATTAACTAATAAATAACAATGGGTGGTACTATTTTACATGATATAATTACAAAAACAGGATATAATATTAGAATCTTACAAACAAAGTATTTTCAAAAATCGAATAATACTTTGTCGTTATATGGCTTAATTATAGTCCAATTCGGAAGATGAACTTTTATTAACATCGTTTATAATAAACGGTTCAACCATTTCTTCGATTATTATATCTACCTGCCACATTTTGGCTTCTTCTTCTATCACATGATCGATACACTTTTTTCACTTTTCCGCACTGATTTCACCCATAGCTTCATTAAAGAGTCTTTTTAAATGGATTTTATAATATACAGGGTGTTCATTTGAAAACTTTCCACCACGGATTTATCGAAAACCACTGGTTAAAAGAAAAAACGCCGAGATCAGAGTCAAAAGATTTGCCAAAGGGGACAACTTTTTAACCAAAAACTACTTCACCCCCTTTTACCCTCTGTCCCCCGGGGTCATCCCCTTAAAAATTTTAAATGACAAGGGGTATCAAGTAATAGCTTGTTTGAAAGGTCTTTCAAAGTGCTTTATTTTGACGTTTGATTTTTTAAAATCGGTCGATTCGTTTTTGAGAAAAGCAGAAAAATCCGTATTTATCTTAATTTGTTCAGATAGAAAAAAAACACACGAAAATATCACTTTTTATTTCAATAAGTGTTCGAAATGTTGCCCGTTATTGGCCAAACAATGATATAGGCGATGTTCAAATTCCTGACGGACATTTTCAAAAACATGTTGTGGGAGTTCATGGCAGCTTTCGATGATGCGTTGACGAAGTTCATCCAAACTTTCAGGTTGTGGAGTGAACACAATAGATTTCAAATGGCCCCATAGAAAAAAGTCTAATGGCGTCAAGTCAGGAGACCTAGCAGGCCATTCTATAGGCCCTCTTCGCCCTATCCATTTATCTGGAAACTCGTCGTCTAGCCATTGCCGAACCGGAAGAACATAGTGAGGAGGAGCGCCGTCTTGCTGGAAATATATTTCAGCCTCATCAAGTATAGGGTTTCCATCGTCTTCGATTTGGTTTTCAATGGTTTCAGTGATAAGCGGATTGATGGTATTTTCCAACATATCTAAATAAATGCCTCCATTTAAATTCCCATTAATAAACAATTGCCCAATCACTTTGTTTCCTAAAATGCCTGCCCATACATTAATTTTTTGGGGGTACTGAGTATGCCCTTCTACAAAAGCATAAGGATTTTCATTGCTCCAATACCTGCAGTTATGCTTATTAACAAATCCATTTAGATAAAATGTGCATTCATCACTGAAGCAGATATTCTTTACATGAATGGTATTATCATTAATCGCTGCAGTCATTTGTTCACAAAACTTAACTCGCCTATCGAAATCATCTTCGGTTAACTCTTGCAATATTTTCATTTTGAATGGATGAAATTTATGTAATTTAGTAACTGTGTGTACAGAGCCTAATGAGATACCAGTCGCATCAACAATTTTGCGTAATGTAAAGTATTAGGATTTATGCCAAAATGACCCAATGACGATGATTACGTTTTTTATTTGCAACAAATCCAGTTTGAGTAAATTTAGTAACAAGGTCCAAAACATACCTATTCGAAGTTATCTTTTCCGGATGTCTGGCGTTAAATGTGACGGCAGTTTGCCGAGCACATTGATTTTGGGCACCATAAATTAGAATCATTTCCACTCTTTCGGCTAGTGTGTAAACCATTTTGGAAGTAAAATCTGAATCAATAAATTAATTTTCACTATCCCAAGATTGTCACAAAGGTAACTTGAAGCAAATTAAATTATTTCTTTTCCTTAGCAACTATAAAAAACTAAACAGGTATAAGAATAAATACAGTTCGCCCATGTTATCTGTGTTTATAAATAGATGGCTGAAAAAAAGTCGGGTTGTTATTTGGTTGCTGCCACGTCTAATCTTCCGAATTGCTGTTTATGTTGGTTTTTGAACACTTATTGAAATAAAAAGTGATATTTTCGTGTGTGTTTTTTTTCTATCTGAACAAATTAAGATAAATGAAGATTTTTCTACTCTTCTCGAAAACGAATCGACCAATTTTAAAAAATCAAGGGTCAAAATAAAGCACTTTGAAAGACCTTTCAAACAAGCTATTACTTGATAACCCTTGTCATTTAAAATTTTTAAGGGGATGACCCCGGGGGGCAGAGGGTAAAAGGGGGTGAAGTAGTTTTTGGTTAAAAAGTTGTCCCCTTTGGCAAATATTTTGGCGTGTCTCGGCGTTTTTTCTTTTAATCAGTGGTTTTCGATAAATCCGTGGTGGGAAGTTTTCAAATGAACACCCTGTACCTATATAATATTTTTTTTTTTCTTTTAATTATAAAATATAATATATAATATATAATAAAAAATAAATAAATATATTGTTGTTCTCCCAACGTTAAGCATATCTGCTGTATAATCCGCATTCTTACTTTTAATAGAGTCGTATCAGTTAAGAATCTACAAACAAAAGGGTAGTAAATTCGAAACAGAAAACTATCGACCAGTAGCCCTGCAATGTCACCTGGCTAAGATTTTTGAATTCTGTTTTAACAAACGACTTAGCATGTACAGGGTTATTTTTTATATTTGGATACCCACCTACAGGGGTTAATATAAGTGACAGAAAAAAAACTTTTAATACAAAAGTTGCATAATTTTTCCCGTCATATCTTTTAGACTTATTAAAAAAATCATACGCGCATCACAAAGGTAAGAAACAAATGAAGTTTTATTTTTTTAAATGGAACACCCTATATATTTTCCACCGGGGGAAAGATCTCTTTCTCCTGATTTCAAAAATATATAACATATTAACATTTAATTCAGTCGTTTGTGAAATATTTGAGTTTTGATAAATTGAATTGATTATAATCGAGTTGGCGTTCCGCATACTTCAACGTGACATATTTGTCTGTTTACTTTAAATTGAAACATTCAGTAAGGAAAATGGGATATTCGGAAGAAGACAAACTTCAATTAGTACGTCTTTTCTATTTTAATGACAACCGAATAGCTGTAGTTCAACAGCAATATCGTCGAATTAATCCTGGACGACGGGTACCATCGACTAACACAATCAAACGGATTATCCAGCGATTTAATGAATCCAAAAATCTCGGTCAAAAAAAGAGAATCGTTGTTAGAAATTACGAAGAATACTTAAATATTTTACTATCCTTTGAAGGTAACAGTATTCTCTTGCATTCTAATCATTATAAATAAAATAAATTAGAAATCATATTTTAGAAAATCCCGAAAGTTCGATCTCAACGGTTGACGCACAATTTGGAAAGTCGTTCTACAAGATTCAGACCACTTTGAAACATTACAAATATCATCCGTACAAATTTATGCCAGTTCAAGACTTATCTGAAAGAAATATGATTCAACGGTTACATTATTGTCAAGAAATATTAAGGCATATAGCAGAAGATCCCGAGTTCTTAACAAAAATTATTTTCACCGATGAAGCTACGTTCACGACGGCGGGGATGTTTAATAGAAAAAACAAACACTATTGGGCAAGTGAAAACCCACATAAAATTAAACCATTCAAAATACAGGGACGGAGGTCAGCTCATGTGTGGTGCGGCTTGCTGAACAACCAAGTAATTGGACCTATTATTTTTGATGGGTATCTAACGGGCAATCGATATTTGGATTTCATTCAAAATATTATTGAACTAAACTATTTAGAAGAACTTCCAGTTCGGCAATACAATAACCTTGTTTGGCAACAAGATGGGGCACCACCCCATAATATGGTTCAAGTTACTGAATACCTAAATGGCAGATATTATGACCTTTGGATAGGCAGGAATGGCACACTTAAATGGCCGGCTAATAGCCCGGACCTAAGCCCGTTAGATATTTTTCTGTGGGGATTTCTAAAAACCGTAGTCATTACGATAGACCTCAAAATATACGTATGTTGAGACAAAGGATTGAACAAGAAATATTCATGCTCAATACAGATCACCCAGACTTTACTTCTAACGCGATCCATCACAAAATGAGAGAAAATGTTCAAAAATGTGTCATAAGTCGTGGCGGGTATATAGAAAACATATAGTCATTTACTTTACTTTATATTATTGAAATTGAATTATAAAACATAAGTCATTTTTTCTTACTGATTGTTTCAATTTAAAGTAAACAGACAAATATGTCACGTTGAAGTATGCGGAACGCCAACTCGATTATAATCAATTCAATTTATCAAAACTCAAATATTTCACAAACGACTGAATTAAATGGTGATATGTTATATATTTTTGAAATCAGGAGAAAGAGATCTTTCCGCCTGGTGGAAAATATATAAGGTGTTCCATTTAAAAAAATAAAACTTCATTTGTTTTTTAACTTTGTGATGCGCGTATGATTTTTTTAATAAGTCCAAAAGATATGACGGGAAAGATTATGCAACTTTTGTATTAAAAGTTTTTTTCTGTCACTTATATTAACCCCTGTAGGTGGGTATCCAAATATAAAAAATAACCCTGTACCTGGAAAAAAACTCAATATTATCAAAAAGTCAATGACTTCAGAGCCAAACTCTCAACAAACACGGCATTGGATAGCGCTCTTCAACATATTTACAGTTGCCTCAATAACAAACAGGCAGTCCTAGGTTTGTTTTTACATATGAGCCGGGCGTTTGACACTGTCGACCACAGCTCGCTTTTAAAAAAACTTGACATTATGGGTGTCAGAGGCCCAGCTAATTTATGGGTTAAATCTTACCTCTCGGATAGAACACAACAAGTTGTGATTGACAGTGTGAAATCGACGACTCAAACTGTGAATAGGGGAACGCCTCAAGGCTCTTGTATCTCTCCCACGCTATTCAATTGCTATATTAACGATCTCCCTAGCAACAAAATTTCCAACACTTCGTTTGTGTTGTATGCGGACGATACATACATACTAGTTACTGGTGACTCCAGAACAGAGCTCCCTGAAAATTCAAGCGCAGGCATTGAGTATGTAAATAATTGGTGCAAGGACAATGGCATTAAATTAAATAAAAACAAATCTGTTGCAATGCAGATTACTACAAAAAACATAAGTAGAAATGCCAGCCTGCTCGTGAAAGTTGAGGGATGCTCCATTGCAAATATGGAGTCAACCAAATTTTTGGGTTTGTACCTCGACTCAAAATTAACCTGGAGTCAACACATAGCACAACTTCTTCCTAAATTAGGTACTTGCTTTTTTTTAATACGCAGTATACGGAGCACGGTGTCATTGGAGGTTTTGAAACTTGTGTATTTCGGCCTTTTTCAATCGGTACTTGCTTACGGAATATTCCATTGGGGCTTAGCCGCTAACGCGGGACGTGTGTTTGTGGCCCAGAAACGCGCAATACGATATATTATGACGAATGCGAGGGCTAGAGAATCCTGCTCTAACTTATTTAGAAAATTAAAAATAATGTCATTTTCATCCTTATACATCTACTCACTTTTAATGTACATAAAAAAAAAATAGCAGCATAATGTGGCAAAAACGATCCGCTATACATACACATAATACCCGTTATAGCGAGGCTCTTGAGCTGCCGTTTTCTAGATTGAGCATCGGGCAGCAGAACCCGCGATATATAGGAATTAAAGCTTTTAATCATGCTTTGTACGTCCATAAATGCTTCAATGAAAATGATGACTTAAATAGTGTTAAGAAAAAGGTTAACATGTTTCTTATCGAAAGCTGTTTCTACTCAATAGAAGACTTTTTTTCAAGGTGATTCTACATAAACTGAATTTTATTTATATAGCTTATATTTTATATACAAATTCATAAATATTTATATATATATATATAACCAAACTAAAGAAAACAAAGAAAGTCCCACTCAGTAAGTACCTGTACATTATGCATTTAATGGATATAATAAATTACTTATTGACAAATATTTATTAGAATTAAAATGAATTGTGTCATTTTCTTAGAAGACAAATCGACAAACAAAATACAAAGAAATCCCCAGTCTCAGTCACTACCTGTACATTAAGCATTTAATTAATATAATAGATAACTTATTGAGGGTTACTGGAATTTACAGGCGCCAGGTAATATTTAATTTATGCATCCTTAATCCGATATGAGAAATCACTCAATGAACGGACTATAGTAACCCTTTTTCAAGATAGAAGTTAACTATCAACACAGGGCCGCTTAATGTATGGGCCGGCATAATAGGAAATCATAATACTGGGCCACATTTTTTAATAAAAATTCGACTAGTGAGGTTTATCTTCATTTCTTACAGCTCATTACAGTCAAGCAGTAAGACATCAGCAGTACCAACGTTTTAACGCAGTTTATTGAAATATTACTTTAGTTTTAATGATCATTGTAAAGGCAGCAAGATCTTCCGACTTTATTAAGCTACGTTTTTTTTGTGGGATATGTGATAGAAATAGTGTACAAAGCGGCTCCTACTACAAGAGATAATTTTTTTAATTAATTTCTTTTAGTTCTTTTCAATAAAATAAGAACATTACCCATTTTGCGAAGCATATGATAAATTATTTCAAAAACTACCTATAAGATTTAGATAGTGACATGTTTCATAAAAGGTTAAGGTATTTAAAAGATAAACCCCTTCAGTTAAACAAATACAGGGTGTTCCATTTGAAAAAAATCGAAATAACATATAATATTTCAATAACCGAATTTGCCAAGTCGCCATGTACAGGGTGGTCCATGTAAGATGACCCACTACCACTTCTCGGAAACTGTAATAGTTTTGATTCTACATAAAATAACAATTATTTTTTAATAGGTGCACTATACCTCTAAACTTAATAGTTTCCGAGATATCGACTGACATTCTTGAACTTTGACAGCTTCTATAGCTTTCTAACGGTACATCTTAGGTGAAGACGGCTTACATATCCCCATCTTACTTTTTTTATTATCTTTCCAAAAGTGTAAACTTCCGGTGAAACCGGATGTAACTCGAAATCCGAGAATATAGTACTTCCGGTTTAACCTGAAATTAATATTTTTAGTAATATAATAAAAAAGAAAAAAAGGGACATGTAGGCCGGTTTGGTCTAAGATGTACCGTTAGAGAGCTAGGAGCTGTCAAAGTTCAAAAATGTCATTTTTCAAAAGTCGATATCTTGAAGGTTTAGACGTATGGTGCAATTATTGAAAAATGATTAATATTTTATGTAAAATCCAAAAGTATTGTAAGATATAGGGTTTTCTATTTAAAGATCGAAAGCTGATATCAATTCCAGAAATGCGACCTACCCTGTATACACAAAAATATAATAATAAAAATTTCTTTACACCTTATATTATGCAGATGAACGTGCATTTTATATCCCTTTATAATGTTGTTAATGCAGTTCTTCTAAATTTTTTATTTAATTTTTCCGTCGTTGGACTAAATTAAAAATTATTAATCAATTTTATAAGTATTAATAGTATTTCAAAAATGCTAGAATTTCTCAACGGAGTAATTAGTTATTTATTTATCCATTACGTATTGCAATATCACATTCACTACACTACATGGTACAAATTATAAGGTAGTAAATCCAATGTGTGCACTATGGACTAAAGTCTGTGTGTGCACACAGTCACTGAATTACACCACGTCCATACCTAATACTTATGTAAAATCCATCATCCTAAACTTATTATTTAATAGTATACCCATTTTTAGAATTTTTACAATTCATAGAAAGGTAACAGCATTTTTAATTATTTGAGTGTTATTAATAATATATATATATATTAAGGTCCCTTTTTATGTGCTGAAATTGTTTTCTTTTAAAGTGCTCTGGTAATAAGTTTAAAACTTAAGGAGCCACATAAGAAATCGAAAAATCGTCGTGCTGCAGTAAAGTGTATAATCGGCACAGTTAATTTACGATTTGCGTTTGCTCTCGTTAAGCTATTACTAATGTAGTTGTAAAAGATATTTGTAGTAAGCGAAAATCTTAGCACATTTTTTTATATGTATCTGGATAATTGTAAAGACACCAGATTGTTGAAATAAAAGTTCAAAGGAAGAACATCTGGATTTAAACTGAATTATTTTTACAATATATTTTTGGGCAATAGTGATATTGCTCAAGATATTCTTGTGAGCAGAGCCCCAACAGATTATTCCATAACTGAGACAAGATTCAGCTAAGGATTTATAGACATTAATTATAACCGCTCTGTTTAGAATGTTCCGCAATTCGTAGAATTTATATACAAGCTTTTTTAATTTATTCTTTACATATTCTGCGTGAGAAGGCTATTACAAAGACTGATCAAAATAAATACCTAAATATTTCGTACATCCTACTAACCTAACTATATCATTACATGAACATTTCCTAGAGAAGTCACAATTATTTGAGTGTACTTACTATGATTTTCTTTTTATTAGGCAACCCAAACTTGTTCATTGCAAAGCACATAATTTGTTCACATTAAGAGTTAATCGATTATAATCCATCCAAATTTTTTTTTACATAGGTAGCAGCTATTTCTGCTCTCTCAAAAACATCGTGCTATGTTAACCCCTTAATCAGAAGAACCGTGTCGTCAGCAAAACAAACAGTTTTTACATTAGGTATTGCATTCGCCAGGCTGTTGATATAAATAGAGAATAGAATCGGGCCAAGCACTGTACCCTGAAGAACACCAAACTGGACCACTCTAGAAGAGCTACAAACTGTATTAAGTTTAACTATTTGTGTTCGATTACTTAAATATGACTTAAACAGTTGAAGAACTTTACCCTTTATTCCTATTAATTCCAATTTGTTTACCAATAATATGTGATGATCAACTGTAACAAAGGCTTTAGATAAATCTAGGAAAATTGCCAGAGGCTTATAGTTATTATTAAAACAATTTACAATATAATTAGTGACTTCATAGGGCAGTATCGGTAGCCACTCCCTCTCTAAATCCATATTGCGAAGCAGACATTAGCCCATTTGTATTCAGAAAGCTACACAGTCTCCTTTTCATACATTTTTTTATGATTTAACAAACGGGACTAGTAAGGTCTATAGTTATTAATATCAATTTTTGTTCCTCCCTTATGCAACAGTATGATCACAGTTTTTTTAAGATATGAGGAAAACTCCCGTTTATGCCAAAATATTTCGCATAAGTTTAATGGAATATATTTTGTACTCTGTACAAAAAAATCGATTGAGGTAGTAAAATTAAAGATTACAATAAACTCCTAGATATAAACATTTTTATATCAACCTCAGCTGTTTGGTAAACCCGAAAATGAAAATATTGGTTCACCTATGCCGGCCGCGCCGTATTGTTTTATTGGATCTAGTAATCCCAATAACCAGTCTACAAATTCAATTAATAATCCTGAAGACTACATTAAATATTATAATGGTATCCGTTGCTTCGCACCCGGGAAGACGACAACTATGGACGTTTATTCGGCAAAACCCGGCCGCTTAACGAAGAAGGATCCCCGCTTTGAAAACCGGGATACATCGAGAAATCGAATTATTAACGTTACGCAATTAATAGGTACGGTTCGTGTTCCCGCATATTACGCCATCAACGTATCCATCCCACGACAGCATGACGAAGGGGGCGCGCGCAGGGCGCGTCCCGCATGTCGTCCCTCGTGCAACCTCCTCCCAACCCGCCGCCGCCGCCGATAGCAGTCATTTGCTTTGCTCCGTTCTATTAGTTTTGTTTGTGTGTTTTCGTGAAAAAAATGTCAATAATCAGACGTAAAGCATTATCAATTGAAGATAAAGTAAAGATATTGAAATATTATGACGAAATGTCGCAGCCAAGAAATCATTCGCAGATTGCAATTGAGCTTAAGTTACCTGTTTCAACATTACGCACCGTCTTGAAGAAGAGAAAAGAGATTGAAGAAAAATGCAATTTGGGCGGGCTAAAGAGAAAAAAGCTTAGGGCAGGAAAGTTTGACGGATTAGAGCAAATTTTAGTCAAGTGGCTTCATCAAGCACGCGCATCAAAAATACCGATAAACGGTCCCGTATTATGCAAGAAGGCACATGAAATTGCCAAAACTTTGCAGATCACTGATTTCACGGCTTCTAATGGTTGGATTGTTCGCTTTAAAAATCGTCACGGAGTAGCCTATCGTCAAATCAGCGGAGAATCAAAATCTGTGTGCGAACAAGCTGCGGAAACATGGACGGGTAAAATATCTGTATTTGTATCTACAGTAACCGGCATAAAGGTTGCAGCATATGGGAAACATTTTTCTTTTGGGGAATATTAAAAAAGCTTTTTGTGCCGATTATCGCTGCATAATAATAATAATAAAGGTCTTTATTTATTTCTACAAAAGGGCGAGGTTCAGTTCGACAGACACAAGTGTCTGACGTCTGTTTAACTAACTCATAGAACAACTATAGGCTTGTTCCAACCAGCAGCCCGGGACTAGTTTTTAATCAGAAATAGAGTATACCAGATGAATATTGCATGTAGACCCCAGGATGCCTTGTCAAGTCCTACAACTGGTTGATTGTATTTGACAGTTTCAAACTGTGAGGGACTGATGGTTGGAACAGACCTTATATGGTTTATTAAGAAAGGCTATAAAATTATAGTAAAACAAGTTTATTTTGTTAATAGTTTCTACAAAATATATACCTAGTAGTAAAAAAATTCATTACAGTAAAAATTATTAAACAGAAGTGCAAAAAATATAATATGTTGTTGTTTCTTCTAGCTTCTATCGTTAGAATTGTAATAGTTATTTGTAAAAACTACCAACCAGCTTTGGGCATTTTACTAATGGATATTATATATATAGTGTGCTCGATAAAGTGTACAACAAATGGGAAACTTCTTTATTATTGGTTTCTCAGAAAATTGTTTTCTTGATAAAAGTTGGTGCATGTCTTACACTCTCTCACTGGGATGAAAAGTTAAATAGGATACAGGGTAGGGCAAGAAATATTATAATCGTTCAAGAGTAAAGTAGGTACCTAGGGGAGAGGGGTCGACTATCGATCAGCGGCGAATATCGATCATCTTAATTTTACACATCCCTACAGTCCTATAACAATATAAAATATGTGGTGCCATCTCCTAAGGCAGATGCAAATTACGAACAGCAACAACGGGCAGTTTAATTTGTAACGCCGAGTGTGGACGGTCACAGACCGTTTTTGTGCAATATTTTGTTATTTTCTCAGTTCATTGGATAAGGTATGTACTTGTCAAGGTTGGAAAATCCTTAGCTACTTAAGTACTAATAGTTACATGGTACCCAAAGGTATTCTATACAGTGTTGACGAAAATTTTAATTATTTATTGTTAGGTGTTGTTTATGTCAAAACAATGGCGTCCTAGCGGCGGGTAATATCGGCTGAACTGATCGATATTAACCTCATTGCTTTTAATTCTTTGCAGATGCCCCAAAGAAAATATTATCGTAAGACAAATCGCTCTGCATGGTCAGAGGCAGAGATGAAGCGGGCTGTCGAGGCGGTTCAACAACAGACACACTCCATTAGAAAGGCAGCAAAATTGAATGGCATACCATATGCTACATTGTGCGATAGATTAAATAACAGATACCCCAGTAAGAAATTAAAATTAGGAAGAAAGCCTGTATTAAATGACGACCAGGAAACAGAACTTGCTAATCACATTTTAAAATTGTCAAACAGGTTTTATGGGTTGACACCAAGTAAAATCAAACAACTTGCTTTCGAATATGTCGTTGCAAATAACATACGACATAATTTTAATGTTGAAAACAAATCCTGCGGTAAAGATTGGCTGCGTGGATTTTTAGCGCGACATCCACGAATTTCCTTAAGGCGACCTGAACCTACGAGTCTCAACCGGGTAATGGCATTTAATCGAAAAAATGTGAACTTATTTTACGACAATTTAGAACAGGTGTTTGAAAAATATAAATTTCCTGCAAGGCGGATTTTTAATGTGGATGAGACTGGAATTAGCGGTGTACATAAACCTCATCGAATTTTGGCCCAAAAAGGCAGAAAACAGGTGGGTGCGATTACGAGTGGCGAAAGGGGTCAGACAACCACTGTTGTGGGCTGTATGAGTGCCGCAGGAGACTTCGTCCCTCCCATGTTTATTTTTAAACGCAACCGTATGAACAACGCTCTGGAAAAAAATGGACCCATAGATGCAATCTACCGCTGCTCAAAATCAGGATGGATCACTGAAGTGGTATTTTTGGAATGGTTAAAGCATTTCGCTCAATATGTAAATGCTTCTACGGAAGATCCTGTGCTAGTTATTTTAGACAACCATGCCACACACTCCTCCTTGAGGTCCTATAGCTTCTGTCGTGAAAACGGCATAGTTCTTGTTTCGCTACCCCCACACACCTCTCACCGGCTCCAGCCTCTGGACGTCACGTTTTTTAGTGCATTAAAGACAGCATATAGCAGAGAATGCGATTCGTATATGAAGTCTCAACATTATAACAAAATTGAGGTGACTGACATTGCAGAACTCTTTGCTAAAGCGTACAATCGCGTTACTTCCAAAGAAAAAGGTTTGAACGGATTTAAAAAGACGGGTATCTTTCCGTTAGACAGAAACGTATTTGGGGAAGAAGAGTTTACTGAAATACCAGAAGAACCAAATTCCGTTATTCAAGTAGAAACCAGCGAACAGGACGCGCCTCCCGAAGAAACAATTTCCCATTTAAATCCGAAACCCGGAACTAGTAGAGATCCAGACCCATCTTATGTACCCAGCAGAAGCCATGATAAAGTAGATATGCGTCAAGTTACACCGTCACTGGAAGCCTATTCCAAGGAGCCACGTGCTCAATCGAAGAGAAAGAGGCGTCAACAAAGAACATCTTCCAGTGATAGTTTATCTTCAGCAATAACAGAAGTCTTCGACGATAACGCGACAGATGATGAAGACAAGACCGTTCAATTAAAGAGCACATCCTTTAAAGACTTTCATCCAACACCCCGAACAGAAAACTCACGCCCTAAAGAAGGAAACTCAAATCTCAAATACTAACGTCCACTCCTATACAGGCTACTTTGGAGGAGAAGGAAGAAAAGAGGGAGAAAAAAAAAGTTGACGAAGCTAGAAAAAATGTATTTCAAGAAGGAAAATCGGCAGGACTTAAAACAACAGCAGCTAAAAAACAAATAAAGAATAAGTTGAAACCTAAACAGCTACATGATGGGGAGAAAGAGAACGACTTATGTCCAATATGCGTGGAAACTGGGACAGCAGATGAATTGTGGTGGCGGTGTAGATCATGTGGTACTTGGCTCCATGCTGCCTGTTCTGCGGTATCTCGGCCAGAAGACCTAGATTCGTGTGAAGCGTGTGGTTAGACATTGATCAATATTACCCTCCAACATGATCGATATTCGCCAACCATAGGTGGTAATATCGATCATGTTAGAGTTTCGTTTTTATATTTTTAAAATTATTTCTGATAACGATACAGAGGATTTGTTTGTGTTATTTTGTTCTTAAGATAATAAAGTTTACGTTCAATACAAAAAATAACAGAATTTTGTAAAAGTACTGCTTTTGTCTTACATTCAGACCTATGATCAAACTCACAAGTTAACGCGAGCCGTTAATTTCAAAATTAAAGTAAGTGGGTTAAAATCCAATGCTATTTTCCATTTTGGTATGATGCAACTACAGTTAACGGTCGTGTTAATTCTCGATCTCGTCATCCTAAACAGGAGTGACGCAATCCTTAAAGTGAGTACTTTAGCATATTTGAGCCAATCAGGGACGAGTTCGGTTATCAATCGCGGAAATTTTGAAGATTGTTTGGAAATGTCAAGTTGTCAAGCGGTCAATGAACTTTTGCGAGCGGTTGACGGCCACAGCTGGGTTTTATTCACATATTTGTTGATTTAGGGCGATTTTTGCTTCAAAAATTAGTAATCGGAGAGTTTTTGGTGAAAAATGCAACGTTTGTTAGATGCATTAGCTCGTTTTTTATAAAGAAATGGAAATATATTTATACGGTAAGCCAAAAACCCCATTTTAAGTACATTGTTGGTATAGATTTTTACAAAGGATTTTACTTTCAGATTATTTTGCTTTAAAAATCTTGAAATTACTGAACAAAGTTGATTTGATTTGATTTACAACTCCCTTATAGTGACTTTTATACCTTTTAGATCATAACAAAACATGAGAGCAGAGAATTTCGAGGAGATTTCCTTCTATTTACCTAAATCCGTACCAGCTACTGAATTACACGTAGAAGTGAATAAAATATAAGAACTATACCATTTTCTAATATTTATTGAAGCCTTCAAATAGTTTCCTATAATTTACAAGCTGAAAAATACATGATGTTACAGTTTAATTCAGCTTTGGCAACAATTTATACCTAATAGAGGTAAGTTTTTAAACTAGGTAGCTAGATACTAGATAATTATTAAAACCTGGATGAACCAAGTATTGTTTCGTACAAATTACACAACTTGTGTTGTATTTATAGATCTTTTAGTAGGTACCTAATGTTTATAAAAAATTGAACCACTAGGGTCACAATTCATAAGCCCAGGTAGGAATACAAAAGTGAGAGTAAGGGCTTTGTCCCTTGGTATTCGTTGGGCTTTGATCCATTTTTCTAAAATATTTACAACAGTTTTAAAGTTAGAAATAGAATAGAGAGTAGATATTTTTGTTGTTTACTTACCTAAGTGCTTGTAAAAATATCTCATAAGGTAAGGATTCAGGTTAGTTATCCTATTTATCCTATGCAGAGCATTCCTTTGTTTATTTTTAATAAATATATCAACATTCTATCTTATTAAACCTTTTTTTTACCATTTTATTAATAATTTGATTAGATCGAGATGATGTCTACTAGTATTAAAAAAACATTCAGTCCTATTTTTATACCTACCAGTATCCTAACAAAGAACATATGCACCTGTAAAATTCAGAAACTAAAATATTACTATCGAGGAATGGTAGCCTAGAGCAAAGTTTATACTAAAAATATTTAAATAAGTTCGAATGTTATTTTACTATTTTTTGTACGTAGGCAAATGAAGCAGAAGCAGGTGGATGCAATACGAAGAACTAGTATAGAATGGGCAAGATTAGAAATTGAGATGTAGAAGGAAAGAATGCCAATGAAGTTGTATTTAAAAATACCTGAAATATTCTGAGGTGCAAAAATTATTAAAGCAATTAGTGTCAGAAACATGGACAATGGATAAACTTTAGACTGCAGTAAAGTCGCGACAGGAACAGGGTACAGCCATATTTATAATAAAAATATTAAATTATAGAAATTACTTTTAGATAACTTTAGGTATACTAAAATTCTCAAAGAATCGCTTAACATAACAGCATTGTTTAAAAACATGACTCTTTTTATATTTCCTGTATGAAGGTATCTCTAAGACTTCCTTAAAATTTTATCACAAAAACAGTAGGTATAGTATCTTTCGGTTTAGAAAGAAGTTAGTTGAGGTTACATTTTTATGGCATGTATCACATTCTAGTTACTTTTATTTTAGGTAGAGATATAATAATATGTTGATTTAGGACCGGATTTAATATATATTTTTTTTATATTAATTAAAATGCGACGAGGTCAGTAACGAACAAGGTCAACTCTAAATTATTAAAGACATGTTAAGGGGTTTTAAAATATTAATTGGTTAAATCACCACGTTTTTCCGGAGGTATAGGGAACAGTATACTTATGATTTCCTGATCGAAAATTTTCTAGTTTTCACACTAATTTTAATATTACATAAAGAAGCTGCGTCAAAACATCACCAAAAGGATTAAACAATCAAGGTTACAGTTTTATAATAATTATCAAATAATAAATAAAATACTCTCGAATACGATTTTGTTTTGAACAAGTTTCTTTTGAGTTTTGGGTTACTTTTTTTAGTAAGCAGAAAGTGACACATATAAAGTTCTAACGGTAACTAACTTCTTTTTAAACTGAAAAATATTATAGCTCTGTCGTGAAACCAAAATACAAAAAAAATTTTGAAAGTTCTTGATACGATATTATTTTAGTCTTGACAATCGTGTTGAATATTATTAGCAGTACCTACCTACCAGATTTTGTAAAAATTGTAAATGTGATTTTGCTCGCTAATAAATAAATAAGTAACAACGAAAATAGTTTATATAATGGTTTTACTAAATTAATATCTAAAATTACAGGAGTAACTTAATTGTTAAACCAAATTTACATTTTATAACGTAAAATTACAACTGGAAGCAGCAAACTAGTGTCATGTCTCATGGCTTTGTGTTTCATGTGGTGGGGTTTTCTCTATCTACTGCAACTAGATATTCCAAAAACCTAAAATTGATAACAGCTTTTTACAAATTAATTTTTTACCTAGCTACAGGGCATCCTGGAATGTCACTCCTGAAGTTTCCCATTTGACAAACCTACTTTTATGATTGCTAAAAAAAGGTTTGTTGAATGAGAATTTTTAGCTGTATGAATGCCTATCTGCAGTTTTTTCTCCAGCCTAGTCCTAGAGTTATTCAAACTACTATCCTCTGCAGACCAAAAACTTGCCCCGACTGGCTTGCACAGCCTCATGTCAGGACTGCATAGGACATCACTGAGTGGAAGATGGCAAATATATACCATCCTCATTGTAACCTCTGACACACAATTTTTGGCCATGGTTTTTATATATAAGTTATTAAATGGTCTTCTCCCATCTTACGTTGGTGGATTTATTGCCCATAACAGTGATGTACATAATTACCCTACTCGAAATAAAAATGATTTTTATATCAAGAGGACTAATTCCAGGAGAGCTATGAATTCTTTATTTTTCAAAGGTCTTAAAGAGTACAATGATCTACCGAGATATGTCAAGGAGTGTTCATCAATTATTAATAGTTTTAAAAGAGAGCTTTGGACATTTTTTAGAAGTTAAGATAGGCTTTTCCGATATGATGATGTTTTGTAGCCTGAAATATAGATTTTATTTGAGTTTCTAGTGTTATATCTGAAGTATATTAAAACTTGTAGGAGTGTTTTTTAACAAACATCAATGCACTAAGAATCAGAATACCTAGAAGTGTGAGAATCTAATGCTGCCGAAAGGTTTCTTTGCATGACTCAAGTGGGCTTAAGGAGTAGATTTTACGAATAATTTTTTTTTGAAGAATAAATAATCTTTGAAGTTCTGAGTAGTTTGTCCTCAGTAAAGCACAAGAAGAGTTAAGTGGCTGTGGGCCAAAGAATAATATATATTTAACAATTGTTTGGGGTTCATAAAGGTTTTTAAGTTGACAAAGGCATAATAAGCAGTTTAGTTTTGCAGCAACATTGTCTACATGGGCTGTTTACTTTAATTGTGAGTCTAGGTGAAGACCCAGAAACTTGCATTGTTCTACTCTTGTAATAAAATTATTATTCAATTTTAAGTATAAATCAGGAACCTGCTGCTTTTTATAGAATGCCATGTAATGGGTTTTATTTGTGTTAACAACTAGATGATTTGTTTGGCACCAAACAGAAAATCTAAGCAGAATTGTATAAGTTATTTCAAGTAGTTGATTAAGTGTAGAAGCAGGTATGACTACTGTTGCATCATTTTTTCAAATCGTTTATAAGTAATGCAAAAAGCAAGGGAGAGATTACGCCTCTTTAGGGAACGCCCTATCTGATATTTAGTTTCTCCGAATAGGAGCCCTAAAGTTTTACTCTTATTTGGCGATTAGAGAAAAATGATTCCAGCCAGTCAGAAATATTACCACGTATTCCCATAGCATGCAACTTTCTGAGCAAGATGGCAGTGTCGACGCAGTCAAATGCTGGGCTAAGATATGGAGTGATATTTTGGAGTAGTTCAACGAAAATACACAGAATTATAGTCATGCAAAAAAGGTGCATCCGAAATATTTTTAGGATGAAACAGCAGGAAAGTTGTAGGTCTGTTTTTGTAGAAAAAAATATTCTGACGGTAATAGGAATGTACATTTTGGACTCTGTAATATTTGTATGTGATAATAGGGATCTTTTCCTCGATTTTAATGTGAAACATGATTATGACACTCGCCATAAAAGTAATTTAGTACCAGAAAATTATAACTATACTTACATACCTCCAAAAAAATGTAAAATACTGCATCATAAAAATTTTTAATTGTTTCTCAGACGAAATTAGAAACCTGCCAAAGAATAAACTAAAATATACCTTAACAAAATATCTAGTCAGTAAGGCCTTCTACAACCTTAATGAATTCTTTGATGATCCTGATAAAGGAATAATTCAGTGTTAAATTTTAAATGTTTGTTACAATTTTAAGCATGTGTAATTTTATCAAAATTGTCATTGTCTAAATGTAATGTAATTACAAATTTAAAATGGTTATTTACAAAAATCTCTCCAGACATTGTTCAACAGCCCCTATTGGTTTTTTTTTTATTACGTTTATAGTAAATGTAAGCATCTTATTATTGAACAAATAAATACTATTGTATTGTATTGTATTAAATCGAAAAATAGAGCTATGGTATAGTAATTAGAATCTATTGTTTTATAAATATATTCCAAGAGATCGTAAGCAGCTGTGCTAGTAGAGAAGTTTGAGCAATACTAATAAAAAATTAGGTAGGTACTATATTTTAAGACGGGAGGGACCTACCTTCACATTATTAGATAATGATCCTTTTATTAGTGAATAAAATTGAATCGAGTTTAATCACATTGGAATCTTCTTGAGTCCTGATATGTGCTGGTAATTTTAGGTTGGTCATATCCTATAACATCACATTATATCACTGAGAAAAAGGCTAAAATAAAAAAAAAACTAAAATTATACAATACATACTTTGCTTTCACTGCGAATAATCTCTTGAGTTATCTGTCTAGTTGAAAAGCATCTCATACCATAATCTCTTTTTTTCTAAGTGAATTTTCTGACACAAGTTGTTCTCAATTTGCAGATAAATTATTGAGTACCTACTTTAATTTTCATGCAGCAACTACATTCTACTGATGTTAATACATAAGTGTAAGCCGGACTACAAATACAAATACTAATAATCTTTATTCCCACTAGGAGCCCTAAAGTAATTAAAAGTATATTTAATATGAAGTACCCAGTAGGTAAATACATATAATTGTTTAGTAACTAACCTCTTTACGTATCAAATATTTTCTTTTACCATTTTCTTGGTGAAAACTTGTCACAGTTACCAATTGAAATAAACTTTGTCTTGTGTCTGTGTTCTTTACTGGTTAATACTTTGATTCCAATACATATTCTAAAAAAAACAGCTGTAATAATGTAAATATGTAAACAAGCATTCAATTGAAATATATAAATAGGTACTTACGACATAAAATAATGTATCTCGAAAGCACACTATAAAAACTTTCTCTCTAAAATCTAAAATCTATACTATTTTTAGGTTAAGAATTCTGACACTTAAATCTGAATCAGCCCTATGATCAAATGCTCACTTTAACTTTTAACGTGAGTGTTTCCATGACAACAACCGAAAACAGCCAACTTGTTGATTTTTCACTGTGGTGGAGAAACAGCTGAGCCGATAAAGTTATCGGATGTGATTGTCAGATTTAAGTGTCAGAATTCTTAACCTAAAAATAGTATAGATTTTAGATTTTAGAGAGAAAGTTTTATAGTGTGCGTTCGAGATACATTATTTTATGTCGTAAGTACCTATTTATATATTTCAATTGAATGCTTGTTTACATATTTACATTATTACAGCTGTTTTTTTTTAGAATATGGATTGGAATCAAAGTATTAACCAGTAAAGAACACAGACACAAGGCAAATTTTATTTCAATTGGTAACTGTGACAAGTTTTCACCAAGAAAATGGTAAAAGAAAATATTTGATACGTAAAGAGGTTAGTTACTAAACAATTATATGTATTTACCTACTAGGTACTTCATATTAAATATACTTTTAATTACTTTAGGGCTCCTAGTGGGAATAAAGATTATTAGTATTTGTATTTGTAGTCCGGCTTACACTTATGTATTAACATCAGTAGAATGTGGTTGCTGCATGAAAATTAAAGTAGGTACTCAATAATTTAACTGCTTAAGAGAAATTGAGAACAACTTGTGTCAGAAAACTCACTTAGGCCCAGTTTCACAAACTGCGGTTACCCAAAGGTAACCATAAGACGCTGGTAACCCGCATTATAATTGTTTCATAATGTGTGGTTTAGAACAAACCACTGGTCAAGTATCAAATTATTTAACTCAAACCTTATATATTAGTTAACTACTACTGGTGAAAGATGTAACCTCAAAAATTGAATTCTGACATCCGAGTTGATAGATTTGTTGATTTGGCTTTACTCATTATTTTTTGTGTGCGTATTCGGGGTAGTTTTTAAGGGGTTTCTTGTAAAAATGAATAATTATGACATCAATGCATTCAGCAGTGATGAAGAAAATATCAGGATTAGAAGGGCTCGAACATTTAGGGCTCGCACAGATTATTTTGAAGAGTATGACGAATATGATTTTTTTTGTCGATTTCGGTTGATGCCGAGAACTGTGGAGAATCTTCTTGAAGAAATTGAAGACGCAATAAAACATCCGACCCATAGGTAGGTAAATATATTTTTTTGTTTCTGTATAAGTTAGAATTTATATGGCGAGAGATAAAGCCTTGTGACAATCAATAAATTCACCACTGCAAATTTAATGGAAAAGAAGGAACAAGATATTCAATTGTCTTATTTTATTTTAGGAATGAATGCCTATTACCAAGCCAGCAACTTTTGTTGACCCTAAACTTCTATGCAAATGGTTCATTTCTACGCATTGCAGGAGATCATCAAGGCGTGAGCAAATCTACAGCCTGTCGCGTAGTGAGAAGAGTAAGCCGAGCAATTGCCGCCCTTAGGCCAACTTACATATCAATGCCAATTGGAAATGAAGTGGAAAATTTACGTCAAGGCTTTTACAATATAGCAAGATTTCCTCGGTGCATAGGGGCGATTGACTGTAGTCATGTGAAAATTCAATCACCTGGTGGAGAGAATCCAGAAGTTTTCAGAAACAGAAAACAATTTTTTTCTTTTAACGTGCAATCAGTAGCTGACTCTACTTTAAAATTTAGAGATATTGTAACTAAATGGCCAGGTTCATCTCACGATGCGCACATATTCCGAAATTCAGTCTTATATGAAAATTTTGAAAGAAATATTTATGACGATAGCTTACTTGTGGGTGATAGTGGATATCCAATTAAGCCATATCTGTTGACACCTATTAGAGCTGTAAGAAATGGCGCAGAAGCATTATATAATGAATCACTAGTAAGAACTAGAAATGTTGTTGAGCGGAAGTATGGGGTGTGGAAGAGGCGATTTCCTGCATTAGCTATGGGTTTAAGACTAAGAAATTTAGATACCACACAGGCAGTTATTGTTTCAACTGCAATACTACACAACATAGCTACTGACCAAAATGAAAGGATTCCACCAGTTAATGAAGAAGAAGAAGCTGCGGTGAACTTTATGAATAACATGAATAATGAAATTCATGAGCCTCATCAGCCATATTTATTGGAAAACAATAGAACTCGACACATTCTTGTTAACAATTATTTTGCAACTTTGTAATTATTTGTCTTCTGTAATTTATGTTAATTTGTTAATAAATAAAAGAATACTTTTGCAAAAAGAAAATTTAATTTCTAATTATTGTCAACATTTTCAATATTTGTTAACTCAATATAAAAAACTACGAAACAACTTTTTAAACAAGATAACGTAAGCGTTCCCTGCGCTTTATTCGTGCAGTTTACAATTAGGTTTCAATACATCTTTGCCAACAGTTGCATCCCTTTTCCAATAATTCTAATTGTTTTTTTATTTCATGCTCCTCTAGAAATTTTTCTTTTTGCATCCTAACTAATTCTAGCTTCTCTTCAATCAACTGGGCGGTAATACTTGGATATTTTTTACTTTGAGTTTTAGGTCTGTTAACCTGCAGTTTAGTCGATACAGACGTTTTTAAATTTTTGGGGCAATACGTACCCCAGTCATGTTTAGCAATATTATTATTATTTATTGGATTCCCGAGAGACTTTCTAGATGACAACTTTATCTTTTTCGTAGATGGAGTTTCTTGATCTGCCATATTTATGTCTGATTTCCTTTTATTGACTGTTGTACATTCAGTTATTGCTGATGAAGTATGGGGAAGTTCAGTATCTGAATCTTGTAAATATTCAGCTGATAAGTCTTCTACAAAAAGTCACATAAATAGAAAAATCACTCAATATGAAATCAATTAACTGCAAAGGACTTACCTGTAGTTATATCTAAAATTTCAAAACTAATTTCATTATTTGCCGGATTTATCGTAAAAGGCCCTTCAATACAATTGTCATTATGGTCTTCAACTTTACAATTGTTTATGTTGTTTGCAAAAGCCTTGGTTTTCTGTATCGATTTTTTAGTCAAATCAGCATCACAATCGTATGAATTTGAAACTCCTGAGACTTGGACATCACCCATAATGTCCTTGACTGCCTCATCTATTTCTGTAATTAGAGGTGGCACATACTGCCCACCACCAGTCTTCTTGATCTCAACCTTAGCTCGGGAAAACTTTTCTTTAGTTTTTTTCTTCAGGTTTCTAAATTTTTCTTTTAGAACCTTGGCCGATCTTCTGCCATTTGAAGTACATTGTAAATTAAAGATATCTTCTACTTTCCTCCACGCATTTTCCTTTTCCTTCCAGGTATTCACGCCACTTTTTTTATTTTCTATAATGTTCTTATATTTATCAACAAGAGATACCAACAAATACTCCTCGTCTTTTGTAAAATTTGCTGACCTTTTTTCAATATTCGGCGTCGCCGGCGTCGTGGTCATATTCATGATTATTGACTTATTAAAATCGAAAATAAAATCAAAAATCAAAACTTCAAAGTAAACTGCCAAAACAAAAAAGTAGGGCTTTGTTCTACAATCCTTCGTTAACGTGCACTTTCAAGGTGGCCTTTCACCACTTGCTAACTTCATTCAACCACCAACTTTAAAAAATAAATCGTAACCAGTGGTTATTCAAGCAAAGGTTAGTTTTTTAATGTGAAACAGGATTTTTGCAAACTCGTGGTTAACCCGCAACTGCTAGTTTGATAACCAGTATGTCTTACTACCAATTGTGAAACTGGGCCTTAGAAAAAAAGAGATTATGGTATGAGATGCTTTTCAACTAGACAGATAACTCAAGAGATTATTCGCAGTGAAAGCAAAGTATGTATTGTATAATTTTAGTTTTTTTTTATTTTAGCCTTTTTCTCAGTGATATAATGTGATGTTATAGGATATGATTAACCTAAAATTACCAGCACATATCAGGACTCACGAAGATTCCAATGTGATTAAACTCGATTCAATTTTATTCACTAATAAAAGGATCATTATCTAATAATGTGAAGGTAGGTCCCGAGGTAGGTCCTGTCTTAAAATATAGTACCTACCTAATTTTTTATTAGTATTGCTCAAACTTCTCTACTAGCACAGCTGCTTACGATCTCTTGGAATATATTTATAAAACAATAGATTCTAATTACTATACTATAGCTCTATTTTTCGATTTAATACAATACAATACAATAGTATTTATTTGTTCAATAATAAGATGCTTACATTTACTATAAACATAATAAAAAAAAAACCAATAGGGGCTGTTGAACAATGTCTGGAGAGATTTTTGTAAATAACCATTTTAAATTTGTAATTACATTACATTTAGACAATGACAATTTTGATAAAATTACACATGCTTAAAATTGTAACAAACATTTAAAATTTAACACTGAATTATTCCTTTATCAGGATCATCAAAGAATTCATTAAGGTTGTAGAAGGCCTTACTGACTAGATATTTTGTTAAGGTATATTTTAGTTTATTCTTTGGCAGGTTTCTAATTTCATCTGAGAAACAATTAAAAATTTTTATGATGCAGTATTTTACATTTTTTTGGAGGTATGTAAGTATAGTTATAATTTTCTGGTACTAAATTACTTTTATGGCGAGTGTCATAATCATGTTTCACATTAAAATCGAGGAAAAGATCCCTATTATCACATACAAATATTACAGAGTCCAAAATGTACATTCCTATTACCGTCAGAATATTTTTTTCTACAAAAACAGACCTACAACTTTCCTGCTGTTTCATCCTAAAAATATTTCGGATGCACCTTTTTTGCATGACTATAATTCTGTGTATTTCCGTTGAACTACCCCAAAATATCACTCCATATCTTAGCCCAGCGTTTGACTGCGTCGACACTGACATCTTGCTCAGAAAGTTGCATGCTATGGGAATACGTGGTAATATTTCTGACTGGCTGGAATCATTTTTCTCTAATCGCCAAAGAAGAGTAAAACTTTAGGGCTCCTATTCGGAGAAACTAAATATCAGATAGGGCGTTCCCTAAAGAGGCGTAATGGCGTAATCTCTCCCTTGCTTTTTGCATTATTTATAAACGATTTGAAAAAATGATGCAACAGTAGTCATACCTGCTTCTACACTTAATCAACTACTTGAAATAACTTATACAATTCTGCTTAGATTTTCTGTTTGGTGCCAAACAAATCATCTAGTTGTTAACACAAATAAAACCCATTACATGGCATTCTATAAAAAGCAGCAGATTCCTGATTTATACTTAAAATTGAATAATAATTTTATTACAAGAGTAGAACAATGCAAGTTTCGGGGTCTTCACCTAGACTCACAATTAAAGTAAATAGCCCATGTAGACAATGTTGCTGCAAAACTGAACTGCTTATTATGCCTTTGTCAACCTCAAAACCTTTATGAACCCCAAACAATTGTTAAATATATATTATTTTTTGGCCCACAGCCACTTAACTCTTTTTGTGCTTTACTGAGGACAAACTACTCAGAACTTCAAAGATTATTTATTCTTCAAAAAAAAATTATTCATAAAATCTACTCCTTAAGCCCACTTGAGTCATGCAAAGAAACCTTTCGGTAGCATTAGATTCTCACACTTCCAGGTATTCTGATTCTTATTGCACTGATGTTTGTTAAAAAACACTCCTACAAGTTTTAATATACTTCAGATATAACACTAGAAACTCAAATAAAATCTATATTTCAGGCTACAAAACATCATCATATCGGAAAAGCCTATCTTAACTTCTAAAAAATGTCCTAAGCTCTCTTTTAAAACTATTAATTGATGAACACTCCTTGACATAATATCTCGGTAGATCATTGTACTCTTTAAGACCTTTGAAAAATAAAGAATTCATAGCTCTCCTGGAATTAGTCCTCTTGATATAAAAATAATTTCTATTTCGAGTAGGGTAATTATGTACATCACTGTTGTGGGCAATAAATCCACCAAGGTAAGATGGGAGAAGACCATTTAATAACTTATATATAAAAGCCATGGCCAAAAATTGTGTGTCAGAGGTTACAATGAGGATGGTATATATTTGCCATCTTCCACTTAGTGATGTCCTATGCAGTCCTGACATGAGGCTGTGCAAGCCAGTCAGGGCAAGTTTTTGGTCTGCAGAGGATAGTAGTTTGAATAACTCTAGGACTAGGCTGGAGAAAAAACTGCAGATAGGCATTTATACAGCTAAAAATTCCCACTTTTTTATCTCAGTACATATTAAAGTGCCTGTTACAACCCTACATAAAAGGTCTCGCTTTCATCTACTATAAACTACATAGTATCTTATTCGACGTTAGTAATGTGTAGACATTTTAGTTTTTGCTTTCTGCCATGGGGATAATTACTATACAATTTAAAAATATGTTAAAATAAACTTGATTTATTTTTGAATTTCATTCCAAAATTCTCATTCAACAAACCTTTTTTTAGCAATCATAAAAGTAGGTTTGTCAAATGGGAAACTTCAGGAGTGACATTCCAGGATGCCCTGTAGCTAGGTAAAAAATTAATTTGTAAAAAGCTGTTATCAATTTTAGGTTTTTGGAATATCTAGTTGCAGTAGATAGAGAAAACCCCACTACATGAAACACAAAGCCATGAGACATGACACTAGTTTGCTGCTTCCAGTTGTAATTTTACGTTATAAAATGTAAATTTGGTTTAACAATTAAGTTACTCCTGTAATTTTAGATATTAATTTAGTAAAACCATTATATAAACTATTTTTGTTGTTACTTATTTATTTATTAGCGAGCAAAATCACATTTACAATTTTTACAAAATCTGGTAGGTAGGTACTGCTAATAATATTCAACACGATTGTCAAGACTAAAATAATATCGTATCAAGAACTTGCTAAATTTTTTTTGTATTTTGGTTTCACGACAAAGCTATAATATTTTTCAGTTTAAAAAGAAGTTAGTTAACGTTAGAATTTTATATGTGTCACTTTCTGCTTACTAAAAAAAGTAACCCAAAACTAAAAAGAAACTTGTTTAAAACAAAATCGTATTCGGGAGTATTTTATTTATTATTTGATAATTATTATAAAACTGTAACCTTGATTGTTTAATCCTTTTGGTGATGTTTTGAGACAGCTTCTTTATGTAATATTAAAATTAGTGTGAAAACTAGAAAATTTTCGATCAGGAAATCATAAGTATACTGTTCCCTGTACCTCCGGAAAAACGTGGTAATTTAACCAATTAATATTTTAAAACCCCTTAACATGTCTTTAATAATTTAGAGTTGACCTTGTTCGTTACTGACCTCGTCGCATTTTAATTAATATAAAAAAAATATATATTAAATCCGGTCCTAAATCAACATATATCTCCACCTAAAATAAAAGTAACTAGAATGTGATACATGCCATAAAAATGTAACCTCAACTAACTTTTTTCTAAACCGAAAGATACTATACCTACTGTTTTTGCGATAAAATTTTAAGGAAGTCTCAGAGATACCTTCATACAGGAAATATAAAAAGGGTCATGTTTTTAAACAATGCTGTTATGTTAAGCGATTCTTTTAGAATTTTAGTATACCTAAAGTTATCTAAAAGTAATTTCTATAATTTAAAATTTTTATTATAAATATGGGGCTGTACCCTGTTCCTGTCGCGACTTTACTGCAGTCTAAAGTTTATCCATTGTCCATGTTTCTGACACTAATTGCTTTAATAATTTTTGCACCTCGGAACATTTCAGGTATTTTTAAACTCAACTTCATTGGCATTCTTTCCTTCTACATCTCAATTTCTAATCTTGCCCATTCTATACTAGTTCTTCGTATTGCATCCAGCTGCTTCTGCCTCATTTGCCTACAAACAAAAAATAGTAAAATAACATTCGAACTTATTTAAATATTTTTAGTATTAACTTTGCTCTAGGCTACCATTCCTCGATAGTAATATTTTAGTTTCTGAATTTTACAGGTGCATATGTTCTTTGTTAAGATACTGGTAGGTATAAAAATAGGACTGAATGTTTTTTTAATACTAGTAGACATCATCTCGATCTAATCAAATTATTAATAAAATGGTAAAAAAAAAGGTTTAATAAGATAGAATGTTGATATATTTATTAAAAATAAACAAAGGAATGCTCTGCATAGGATAGATAGGATAACTAACCTGAATCCTTACCTTATGAGATATTTTTACAAGCACTTAGGTAAGTAGGTAAACAACAAAAATATCTACTCTCTATTCTATTTCTAACTTTAAAACTGTTGTAAATATTTTAGAAAAATGGATCAAAGCCCAACGAATACCAAGGGACAAAGCCCTTACTCTCACTTTTGTATTCCTACCTGGGCTTTTGAATTGTGACCCTAGTGGTTCAATTTTTTATAAACATTAGGTACCTACTAAAAGAACTATAAATACAACACAAGTTGTGTAATTTTTACGAAACAATACTTGGTTGATCCAGGTTTTAATAATTATCTAGTATCTAGCTACCTAGTTTAAAAACTTACCTCTATTAGGTATAAATTGTTGCCAAAGCTGAATTGAACTTTAACATCATGTATTTTTCAGCTTGTAAATTATAGGAAACTATTTGAAGGCTTCAATAAATATTAGAAAATGGTATAATTCTTATATTTTATTCACTTCTACGTGTAATTCAGTAGCTGGTACGGATTTAGGTAAATAGAAGGAAATCTCCTCGAAATTCTCTCCTCTCATGTTTTGTTATGATCTAAAAGGTATAAAAGTCACTATAAGGGAGTTGTAAATCAAATCAAATCAACTTTGTTCAGTAATTTCAAGATTTTTAAAGTAAAATAATCTGAAAGTAAAATCCTTTGTAAAAATCTATACCAACAATGTACTTACAATTGTGTTTTTAACTTACTGTTATTAATATATTTCCATTTCTTTATAAAAAACTGGCTAATACATCTAACAAACGTTGCATTTTTCACCAAAAACTATTCGATTACTAATTTTTGAAGCAAAAATCGCCTAAAATCAACAAATATGCGAATAAAGCCCAGCTGTGGCTGTCAACCGCTCGCAAAAGTTCATTGACCGCTTGACAACTTGACATTTCCAAACAATCTTCAAAATTTCCGCGATTGATAACCGAACTCGTCCCTGATTGGCTCAAATATGCTAAAGTACTCACTTTAAGGATTGCGTCACTCCTGTTTAGGATGACGAGATCGAGAATTAACACGACCGTTAACTGTAGTTGCATCATACCAAAATGGAAAATAGCATTGGATTTTAACCCACTCACTTTAATTTTGAAATTAACGGCTCGCGTTAACTTGTGAGTTTGATCATAGGTCTGATTATCTGTTAAGTGATCGATATTCGACCTCCTTCCCCTATATGTCGAAAACTAAAGAAAAACATTATTAAGAAAAGTTTTTTAGAATTAAAAAATATGTCTAAATAGAAAGTCATAGCCTTCTATCCGAAAAAAAAAATTTTTTTTTGAAACTTAATTACATACTTAATACTCGTATTTTTTTATTATTTCACATGGGATCGACTTCTATGGTCTTTAGTTTTGTTACTATGTAGGTACATTAATATTATAAATAAATATTAGAAGTGTTTGTCTTATTTTTAGAAATAATTGCTGCGAAATTCGAAAATTGTAATAATTGTAATATCCTTGCAACCAACATGAAATTTTTGATTATTTAAAAGAATATAAATCTAAAGAAATTTGTTTGAATTTGATAAAAGCAGTCCAGAAGTGATTTATTTGTAGTTATTTTAAGGAGGTATTATACGTAAATAAAAAAAAATCATTTTATGGGGTTAATTTTTAAAGTTTTCAAAAAAAAATTTTTTTCAAACTTCTTTTGTATTTCTATTTAAATATGTTTTTAACATTTATTATTTGCTTTTACACATTATATACATTATTACATATTATATATACAGTGGCGGCTCGTGAGTTGCCAGCCAAGATCGGCAGTTCGGTACAGGCGTGGATCCAAGGAATAACGTGAGAGAGGGTTAAGAATTGCCGCAAGCGACCACGCCCAAATTTCGGTCTTGTCTACTATTCTAATATTTGCATTAAACAGCAGTATGATGAATTGTTTAATTTCCTTTTATTCCTATTTACTACCCTAAATAACACTGCCAAATTTCAACAAAATCGGCTAAAGGATTATTAAGATATTTACGAGAAAACGTTTTTTTTTTTAAGTTTGCGCCCTGTATCTTGAAAACGAAGCATTACCGGATCTATGTTAATATAAACTTTTCGTTATAGAACCACTCAAACAACCACCCCTTTAAGTTTGGCCACGTACTTAAATAACACCCTGTATGTTATGTTCGTAATATGCAAGTCTTGTTTTAAAAAAAAAGATGGTGCTTAAACTATTCAGGTACGTTTAAAATATTGGGTGTTAGTGAAGAGCATTGTGAACATTATGAACTTTGTTAAAAATACGTATATCCTAAAGAATTATTAATAGTTATTGACCATACTTAATATGCGTTAAGTTAGTAAGACACAAATTCAGCTCGCGGACAAACACAATTTAAAGGGACGAATAATTTTGAGTGATACACAACTTATTTTGGGACATGCGCGTACGAAAACGCTACACGCAAAATCCCTGGCTGTTCCTTTTCGTTGGTCGTAGTTCTCTGGTAAATGTATAAAGCATTGTTGCCGGACAGAATATCTCTTCGAAGGTTAATAGTCGACAATCTGTTATTGCTTATTAAAAAAAAAGTATTTTAAAGATTAATTATCGCCATTCATTTATTACATTTTACATACAACAATATGAGTGGGGGATGTTGTTGCCTTAATAAAGTTTTCATAATAATCCGTTGATATATTATTAAATGAAAGTATTATTTTTTTTACAGAGCACCGCGAGGAAGACGGTGACAGCTTACGGCGAACTAACATCCTCTGCAAGTTGATAGAAGATTATCCAGAGTTAAGTTTAAATGGTGATGACAAGATCTATTGCGCAATATGTCACACAAAAGTAAGTATTAAGATGAGATGATAAGGGGGTTCATAACAACGCATGCAGGGTTTAAACTTACACCGTCAAAGCACATTTTGACACATAATGAGCGACCGTGTTTCTAGGAACAAAAAATTATAATTAAAAATACAAATTTAAAGCGTTATGCATAAAATTAAAAAAGCGGAAGGCATATGTTTATTTAAGTGAAACATTTTAAGTTCTTTATTTTTATTTTATAAGACGATGCAGGGAATTTCCTGTCAGTCCTGTTAACGTACTTTCCGGATGTGTAACCTACAACATTTTTTTTCCAATCCACACAAGGCCAGTGGCGTACGAAAAAATGTTGATAACGGCTAGTTATATTGGTATAGTTTTAGACAGTTGAAAAACTCTACCGGGTGACACTGAAATCGTTAGACAGAACCCCACATCATTATCGTTCATAGGAATTTAAAATTTTAGTACGGTAAAACCTCTGTCTGCGACCGCCTCTATAAAGTGACCACCTGCGTTAAGCGACCGGTTATGAATTCCCCATATTTAAAAATGGAAATCTCATTATTTTATACTCCCCTTTACCGACCCATCTGTTAAACGACCGCGGAATTTTTAGTAAACAAAAACAAAAAGTAGTAAAAAAACACCCTTCTTTAGGGGCAGTAAAACCCGACCCGACAATTCTTAAGACATATGGGTAAATACATACACTAATTACTTTATTGCAGGCGGATCCATTCAGGTTGCTTTAAAGGCTGATAAATCGTTTTTTTTTTTGTTTTGAACAATTTTTGTGTGTTTTGAGACTAACGTGAATATTTGAAGATGGCGGGAAAAGGAACTGTCTTTCTTTAAGAGAAAATATTGAAATAATCGGGGAAAGTGAGAAAATAAAGCAGAAGTTAGAAAGTTGATTCAAGAAGGTGGCAACGGTAAACAAACAAGAAAATTTCCCACAACCGAAGGACTGGCAGTGGTTTAGCGCAAATTTTCCACGAAAAATATTTTGAATATCACTTCCGGTTTGACCGGCTTGAAAATTAAATCTCTTTCGGCCCTCGCGTGTTCTGTCGCGTCGCCGGTTCTTGGGTTGATTCGTCTTGGGTGCCGACCCTATGAAAGTACATTCGAACCGCTAAAAAACACCTGTCCAAAAACTGTATAGGAACGCTAAAAATATATTTTAAAAAAATTGCAAATAAGTTAACTTATTATTAGTTAATAAACAGTAAAACACTGTATACTTTTTTTGATTACAGTTGTTGATCACCCTGTCCAATAATACAATTTATGCTCATTTCGAATACAGTTATCCGACGTCAAATTTTTGGGTTAGAATTTTACCAATAATTCAAAAACTTGGTAATTAACGCTATTTTTACATAAAGTATATAGCCGTATCAATGAATATACTATATTTAAAAAACAACTAAAATCTTAGATTAATAATTTTTTTTTGAAATGCTTATTCTAAAAAAATCCCTTTTTCAACTTTAAATAAAATTAAGGTAAAATGTTATGATGGTAATGAAAGAGGGACGGTAAAGTACTTTATCGGTCCCTCTTTTTTGCTTTCCGGTCTAGATCGGTAAAGTGATATTTTCCGGTTAAAAAATTATCTAGATGGGTCGATTGAAAAATAATTAATACAATACAATATAGTTTTGATTTCCTGATCGTTAATATTTAAATATTTAGGGATTTCTTGGGTTTTCGGTCAAAGTTAAAAAGATTAAAAATTTAAAAAATATTTATGGTTTATTAGTCTCTAAACCATCTTTAGAACTTAAAAAAATAACCTGGAAGGCTTTAACATTATCAGCGACCGCCAGTACCTATGGATTCCGTAAATCTAGTCTAGATCAACAGGAGACCTTCTCGCTTATGTTACTCACGTTTGGAATAACGCAATAGAACATCATGGGGAGTCCCGGGCGGTAGCACTGGACATTTCCAAGTCCTTTGACCGAGTATGGCATGAGGGGCTCCTAACTAAATTGAGAGCATACGAAATGCCGGTTCAATTTCGGTCATGCCTGTCAAGCTTCCTTAAAGACCGTTCTCTGCGAGTGGCGATGGACGGATTTCTTTCAGACACATTTAACAGTCCCTCAAGGTTCTATATTGTCGCCCACCCTCTTTTCACTATAATTAACGATCATTTGAAAAAAACTAAAAATCCTATATATAGCTTGATGCTCTATGAAGCCCAAATTCGACCATCGCTGGAGTACTGTTCGCATATTTGGAGCTCTGTTCCTAAACATACCCCGAGATTGGTAGATTCCATTCAAAGAAGAGCCATTCGCTTGATCGGTCACCATGAACTAACAGACATCTGAACATCGAAGGCAGGTTGGCGACTTGAATGTGTTTTACAAATATTTTCATGGCAAGTGCTCAAGTGAGGTTGCCAGCTTGATTCCACCCAGAGCCGTGCAGCCGTTCCGTACGTGGTTCAGCTTAGTGTCCCTCGAACGACACTGTTTCAAAATTCTTTCATCTGAAGAACGTCACCACTCTGGAACGACCTCCCTGAGGCCTTATTCCCCAACGAGTATAATCTCCAAAGATTCAAGACCAACGTGAATCGTTTCCTACGCACACGTACCGCTCGCAGAGCGTCATAGAAGATTAATCCTGCAGTGCTGTTCCTTATCAAAAAAAAAAAGTAACCTTTCTTACATGATACTTAAAAGTAATAGAATAAAAATGTACATACCTCATTGTTTCCAATGACGATAAAGCAACAAAGAAAAAAACATATTCTCAAACAGAACATTTTGATATTTTCAGATATTTTTGCTTATATTTAAACTAGAAAATCTTAATTGAAGGAAACAAGTTTAAGTTAAACATTTGAAAATATTTAAAACAAGATTTTCATATCTTCAATATATATTTTCACTTTAAGAAAGTTACTTTAAAACAAATATTTGCAAATTTCTGTATGATTCGTTTATTTCTGTACTTCAAGATTTGATACATTTTTACTGTGACTAAAAGTTAGTTTTAAAACAAAGATTAGTAGCTTCAAAATAAAGTATTATATTCAAGAAGTAGTCCATTTTCTGTGGCGAGATTATTAAAGAAAAACAAGGTCTGTCTATACCACCAAACTAAAATTTTTATTTGTCCCTTTAAGGTGAAAAAAGGATTACAGAGTGTACATAATTTAATGTCATTTTAGGTTGTACTAGTTTCAACTTTAGTCAAAGTCATCATCAGCAACCATACAATTAAGAATTATGTTAAGGATGTACCTAAATAAACGAACTAAAACAAATTAAAAGGGGGGGGGGGGGAACGAAGTGGTTCAACAATACATGGCCATAACGTGCACCTTATGCAGCCAATGGACTCGACAGAAAGGGACAAATAAAAATTTTAGTTTGGTGGTATAGACAGACCTTGTTTTTCTTTAAAGTATTATATTCTCCAAACAAGGCATCGTAACCATTTGTTATAAAATTTTGAAATACTCAATTTGAGCTGCTATTTGAAAGTATAATCTAAATATGATAGTTTTAATAACCCAAAATACTTGTTCCTAGCTTTACGATTTTCGTCGTACTACGAAAGCAACCGAAATTTTCCCGAAGAGCATCGCGGGCGCGAATCGCGAGACAATCCAGTTATTGTCCATGGTTTCGGTGGGTCGTGTCCTCACGCCTCAGTATTTTTTTAAACTTGTTTCAGTTGAAAACCTACGGAATTTTTGTGTGTGTCAAACTGTTCCATAAATTTTCGACGTTTCGCCAATAACGATTGCACGTGGCATTTGTAGGGATTTTTTTACTCTATATGGCTGATTAGATAACTGACTGACTTATTTCAATGTCTACCAAATCGATTCATTCATTCAGTGCTCTAATCCCTTATAGTTACAATCATTGAAGAAGCCACGTGGAATCGGTTGTGAAACGTCGGAAAATAATGTAACAGTCTAAGGCCGTCTAATTCCAAGAATCATAACTTTCTTATTACAGGCTTTATTTGAATTTATGGTATTTTAATATTAGCAATATGCGTGCCTCAAACTGAATATTCCAATATGTTCAAAATAAACATATGATATGTGTATTTTGAAGGATAGATATTTACAGTTTAAAACTATAAATGCTCAATTTTAGTATAATATGCTTTCAAAATAACAAAATGTCGCTTTGCTTTTAAAAAATAGTCTGTTACTTTAGATAGGTCGCAGGTTTAAAACTAAGATTTCATTTTTTCTAAAATCTTCAAAATAATGAAACCAAATACTTCTTTTAAAAAACTCATCATATTCCAGCTAAGTTACCTATGATGTTATGATTGAAGATATATATAATTAATCTAAATCAGGTTGTACAAGAATTTCCTATTCTCTTTTTAAAACGATATATTCTTGAGTATATATACAAAGCTAACTTAGTCTTAAACTGAAACTAATAGTATTAAAATGAGTATTTTCTTTTTTCCGTGAATAACTCGTTTTTAAATTACTGGTTCATTGTTTAAACAATGTTTCAGATTTGTATAGTTTTTTCAGTTAATTCATATACCATGTATTCACTAAATTTCAGAATTTAATAAATGTACCACGTATTTTATATAAAATTATACCAAAAAAGCAATAAATTAACAACCAATTATTGTTGTTATTTGTGAATGCCGATGTAAATAACAAACAAAGCTTATGAAAAAAAACATTTAAAATTTAATTAAACTTAACCATAAAAAATTGTGCGAACAAATTCTGACAAAAATTGGTATCGAAACAATACAAATACTTTATAGCTACAAATAAATAATGTTCTCTATAACATGAACCAAAAGTGTAATTAATAACAGTGACATAACTAAAATGGTTCTAAGTGTTTCATGAACCCGGGCTTGCTTAAGGCAAATAGGTGAACTCTTAACATTTGGGCGTTGCTCCAAAAAAATGTTTGCTTTATCTCAAACCCAGGTCTTCTAGTTACGCTATTGACTATTAATTAATGACGCCATCTCACTTTATGCTGCATGTAACTTGTAAACACAATTTGAAATAAAGTTTATTATTATTATTATTGTTATTATTATTAATACAAAGTAGCAATTAGCTGTTTACGTTTTGCACACTATCTTAGTCTTAGTTCAAGTTCAAGTAAATTCAGTTACTTGTCAGTTTTTAATAGACTATTAAAATAATCAGATTTTTGAATAATTTAAATATTCCGGTGCGGCATCGAACACTAAAAAACGAAATATCTCAAAAACGGCTTACTTTAGCGGATTTTCACCAAATTACCTTTTTTTGTTTCAAAATGTTCAAAAAATTAGTTCCTTAACAAAAAGAGGAAAAAACTACACTGATAAAAAAGTTATGGCCATTCTAAACCATAAGAAGTGCATTGTGAAGCGCCCTTTAATGGCCACAGTAAAAAGGTGTCCGTATTCGGGTTTCGCATCCCAAAAGACCCCCGGGTACCAAGTTTTAAAGTAATACGCTAAAAAAATGTTCATTAATTTTAAAAAATTCGATCTTTATTTTTTAAATTTACCACCCTGTATCTCGAAAACGGAGCAATTTCGGACTAAGGTAAGTTGCTTTAAATCGCCTTATTTTGGCCTCATGAATATGTGCTTAGATCTTGTACAGACCTTTTAGAGACACCCTGTATAATAGCATCATAGAAAACTTTTCTGATTTTCCAGATGGGTTTTCGTTTTTTGAATTGGAGTGTAGTTAACACATATATTTTTTAAATTTATTTATTAGAACAAGTCCATGATTAGAACACATATATAAGTTAAACCACTCCGCCGGCGCCGCTCCGTGACACCGTTTACAAAACACACATTTATAAACTATAGCTGTGAGCCGAGAACTGCACGCCTATTACCGCGCGTATCAATCTCGCCAGGATCAGGCGAGAAACTTTCAGTCGATGCTATACTATACGCCGGGATTGTCGCGTTTCTACCAATTTTATGTGAGTGGTGCCAGAGTGTATTGATTTTGGTGTGTTGTGGTTGTGAATATTTTATGGGCCATACAATATTAAATATTAAGTATGTCGGTATACTATTGCTCCGTAGATGGTTGTAAAAGTAAAAAAGGAGAACTACCGTTATTTCGATGCCCGAAACACCCAGGAAGGTAAGTAATGCATTTTTATAAGCTAAGCCGTAATATTATATAGGAGTAATAACAATAGGAATATGTATGCTATAACCACTGATTATAATTAATATAGTTAATGCAAAACAAAACGATGCACGTCATCAATCACCTGATAATTGTAAATCCGTAAGAAAACACGAGGAAATTAAATTTGGGCAAAAAATATTAAAACTTTATGCGATATTGAATTTTCTGCAAACTTAAAGTATTTTTCTTTGATACGAACCCACTTATAGCAAATATTTTGTTTATTTAAGCTTGTAAAAATTAATATAATTTGAATTTTATTGGCCGATAGTTGGCAACACAAGTGTGAATGGTGCGGTGGCGCCAGCTCGTTGGTTGGCTTGGTTTGACGTTTCATGGAAAACTAACCTTAATGGTTTTATGGTTCCGTGTTGCTGTGCGTCTATTTTTTAACAAAAACTCCAAAGCTTTTCATAAATAGCATTAAAAAAACTGTTCTATTAAGAGAAATAAAAGTGCACATACATATCTCTGTCGATTACGTTGTTTACTATTTGTGAAAAATGCCGAAGCATTTAAATAACCGATGCAAAGAGCTAATAGCTTCTCTAAGAAGCTATTTTCAGGGAGAACTTAACAACAATGACCCATTGTTACCCTTGACAGCAGTTAGAGAAGTAAATTTAAAGAGTATGTTAAGGTCTGCATATTTTATTTCGACTTTACTAATTTTAACCGTATAGCAGCTGCCCTAAATTTGAATATCTCCACTGTAAGCGCAATTTCAACAACACGTCCTAATTCAAAGAGAGTTGTAAATGTGTGAAGATTGGATGTAAGTTCTATCCGTTACACTATTTATGGAAGGTACGAGACAAGTAAGTTGTATTATTTAAAGATTATAATATTTTACATCGATTATTCATAAGCTGTAATTTTTTTGAGAACAGCATGTAACTTTAACAACTTTAAGTTAGAAATTAAAAGACAGGTTGTCTTAACTTTTTAAGAAGTCCCTAAGTTGATGGTAAAAAGTGTTATGCAGTAAACAAAATAAATATATAAACTGGGAAATTTTTGTATATTTATCTTGTTTTTATGAAAAAAAAACTGTGTAATTCCCTCACTCGGATATTTTGGTTACAAGCTGGCAACACTGTCGATAACTGACATCACTTGAAGGGTGCATCGGTTTTTGTTCATCACTTGAAGGGTGCACGGTTTTTGTTTTGCAAAGAGTATATATTGCTAATACCGTGTTACATAAATGTCTCGAGCATGCGGCGTTTTCCGGAAGCGTTGCGTCTGTACAGTACGCGTGTACGTTAGATCCGGCTTTAAACTTATTTAACCTAAGTTGTTCGAATAGGTATTGATTTAACTAAATCTTGGTATAATATAAAATTTAAGAAGATGTAAGCCATTAATTTTCTTGAAGAAGTAATACATCCCAAAAAATTATGAAAATTTTAGAACTTGAGTATTAGTTTCTGGCATGCATAGTTCCGTAAAATGGTTGTTCTTAACACCGTAACAGTCGCCTGTTCTCCTTTTATCATTTTCTATACAACATACACAAAAGTTACTGTTTTTTTTAAACAGATTAAAAGCGAGTCAAAACGGAGGTTTTAAATGTTTATAGTAGACTTGAGAAACATGTACACTTATCTTGCCTTGGCACTTTGTAGGAAAGAAAATTAATATGTTAGAATACAAAGCATATTTATTTATTTATTTATAGGAAAACTAAAATGCAAACAGGAGAAACCCAAAAAGTATTCACACAAAAATGTAAAGTACCTAAACTTAGTTTAAGACTAAATGCTAACACGTGTGTTCCATATAAAATAGATATGAAAATACAAATGTTCTATAATCTATTAATGTGAACTACTTAAAGCTTTATACATTTTCGACTGAGAGATTATTACATGTTTTTAAGCATTTTTGAAAACAGAATTTAAGTATATAATAATTAGTAAAAAACTATTAGGTTTCAAGGAGCCTTTACCAATTATCGTCCAAAGTAAATGGTATTTATGATAACATATATTAAGGGTAAGACTACTTAACAGTTATTCATTTTATTGCTTGATCGTAAGGAGCACTTAAAAACCATATTTTAAAACTCTCATAAAACCCAAAGATTTATAGATGTCTACCACAAAACTTAAAAGAGATTTAAAATCCTCTATCTACTAACCTGAACTAACCTTAATGAGTTTATTGTGGTTTTGATTAATGCAGCAATTAAGTGGTTATATAAAGAGCAAAAAGATTTAACAACTTGCTTTAAAGATAACTTGAAGGCCTTTTTTTTAAAGGACATATTATCTGCAGATAAATTGGTATGCACAAAGGAAATAATAAAACCCACTTCGGTTTATTTACCTTCTTAAACCTGTGATAAAACCCTATAAATACTTGTTGGCATTTAAATTCTTACTTGGGATAGGAACTATGAATGGTTTTTTTCATATACTTAATTGTGGAAAGCCCCAATGTTAGCGTATGATAAAAACAGTAAAACAAACAATTTGGCTATTAATAGATTTATTTACATTATGAAACTACAGTTAAGGTTTTAGTAGGAAAAATGTTTAGCACAATGAAAAATAAACAGAACAGCTGTAGTAAACGCAGTATTTGGATGTAGTATGTGATCTTTAAATAAATAGAAAGTTTTTTACGTTGAAATATGGAGACGGCAAAATAGCAGCCCTATCCACGAAATACATAATATTTATGAAAGCAACAGCATTTTAAAAAATCTCACTATTCATAGATATTCAATAACCAATGTGCACCGTGAATAAGAATGGTATCCACACACTGGCATTGCAAAGTAATTAGGCAACCATGACTTTAGTATTACCCAGTACAAATATATTAATAAGTATAGAAAAAATAAATGAAAAAAACGCTATCCCAACTAAACTTAATTGAAAGTAGTACCTACACAGAATTTATTATACATCTATCGGTAACAAACAATCTATTGGTAAAAAGTGTTTTATCAATACTTAATAATAATCTTTTTTAGCCACATTAAAGCTTTTTAGATCCAAAGTCTCTGATAAAATTATTAAGGTTTAATTATACGTTTTATTCTCTCTCTTAAGGGCGTCTTAAGAATATTCAATATAAGATAGGTAATTGAATTTATATTTTAGTTGTTACAGCGCTGTTACAACTTGTTTTTAGAGCCTTATAACTTTAAAACTAATAGTTTTAATTTTCGAATTACTAAAACCAATATAAAACCTGTACAAAACTAAACGGAATATAAAATGTTACTTGGGATGTCATATCTGCTTGGAATTGCTATTTTTTAGGATTTAGGAATTATCGAGGGAATTATTCAAGGAAATATTGCAATATTGCAAATAACATATTACTATCCCTAGTTTAAACTCTCTGTCGAGTTTCAAATTGGATAAATTATTGTAAAGTATTTGAACGTTATAGTTATAGTAGATATACCTTTCAAAATAATTAACAGCTTAAACGTTCCGAAAAAAAAACACTTACCTAAATAAACACATGATTGTGATGAAAGCAAGGTAAATGCTATGCTGGGATACAATTTTAAGTAGCTCGGTACTTACCTGAAGAACTGAATTTGGGTCGTAAGCAAACAATTGTTGCAAAGCAACACCAAACACTTGTTTCTTATCACGACCTTACACTTTACACTAAAAGGCACTGCACTATAACCTAAGTAAACCTAAACTATTTATCAAAGTTTAATCTAATAATAAGTTTTTTAACGAAAGTTCCACAAAGAACAATAAAGAACTAAAAATCACTAAAAATGACGTACACAAATCTCACAATACACACGCCAAACACTGTGTAAATAAAGAATAAAGAGACGACCGGCTCTGGACAACATAAATGTTAAGTAACAAAAAATCCTAGAAATCCGACGTAGTGCGCATGAATTACGCTTCCGAGAAACGAATTTGCATGGTGCCAGAGACATTTTTAGATTGCTCAGCGATTAGCTTTGTTTTTCTACTGGTGGGAGTTCAGTGGCTATAGCATTCAACAATATTGATTTATAAAGGAGTCTACAAAATGACCTACAAAAAAATTATAGGTACTGCTTACTCTTCTAATATTAAGCTTCATAACGTCATAAAAATTTTTTGCAGATGTCAAACTTGGAAAAATGCACTGGGGTTTACGGGGACCCATAGGTACGCTAACATTACCCCAGCCCAGTGTTATATTCGAATAAAAATTTGTGCCTTACATTTTGATGAAGACTGTTTTGCAAACCAGTCTAGGATTCGGATTCATAGTAATGCGATTCCTTCATTAAATCTACCGATCAATTCAATTGCATATAGTAAGTTTATTCGATCTCACAAATAAGTTATGACATACAATAAAAATATAACGTATTTTGATTTTAGGCGATGATACTGATTCAAGTGCCATGAAGGTGAAAGATGCTTCTGTACAAACAGACTACGTTGAAATTAAAGATATTGAAGGAGAGCTTAAAAAAGGTGAGTTGAATAGGGAACTTGCACATTTTTTTTATTACATAAATATGCTCATTTACATTAAAAAATACGATATACAAAATATGTCGCCTTAAACATCATTAATTAACTTATTATTAATTATTATTAAAGTTCCACGCGCCCGAAAATCATTTTAATCGCAGCGTGACGTCACGTGTTACGCAATCGGGATTATTTACATTGACCATTAAACGAATAACGTTAATTTGGTGGATTGAAAAACCTTATAAAGCAGTTATTTTGGTTAGGGATTTGCAATGGATACTTTTAGAGTACCACCGTAAAAACTGTTAAAGATAATATTTTCTAATTTCAAAAATTCTTATAGTAAGCTTTGGTGAAAGCGCTGGAAAACATCGGGGTACGTGACCAAGCAGAACCAACGTTACAGCAGTTCTACATTGTTGTCCTTTTTCGTTTAAAATACTCATCTGTCTATCTCTGTTCGTGAAGAATATTTAACGTAGGTAGTAGTTTGATAAGTTGAAGAACCCTGTTAAAAAAAACTAATGGCATTTTTCTGCCAACTATGCAAATGATTTCTGAATTATTTTTAAATAAATACATTTGATTACGTATATTTAATTATGACTGAAAGGGTTTTTTAAAGGGTAAATCTGATCATTTACCCAACGTAGATATGTTTATGGTGGCAACTTATGTAAAAACCACAGAACGTTTTTCCATTGGTGAAGTTCGCGGAGTAAAGGCAGATAAGTACAGTCGGCATGGTGGTTCTTTGCCGGTGCGTCATTACTTCCACGTGACTAAAACCATATGAATATAATCAAAATGACGAGATTCAAAAAGTTGAAACAAAGTTCTAAGCAGAGAACATATCGCTAAAATTTTATATATAGACTAATTGAAGGTCGCTGATCACATGATTTTTGTTTTAAATTCGCGATGTAGCAATAATATCGTTATCGCTTAACATGGCAACAGCGCTTCGCCAGGTCGTCAGCTGTTTTTGTCCGACAATCTACATTTTTCTGTTTGCTTACAAATTACTACGTTTTTCGGCATTTTCCAGGGTTTTCTTGTGACATATTTCGTTTATTTCAACAAAGTAGTGTATATTATGGGTCGTACAATATTTTATTGCAAATAGCACCATTTTAGGATTACATGCAAAATATCATACCGGTGTGTTGAAAAAACTTTAACACGTTTTTTCTCAAAAACTATGCATTTCTCGAGAAAATGCAAAAGGAAAATCGTGATCAGCGACCTCCAATTACGGTATATGCAAAGAATTTTCTGTTTCCGGTGTTCCAAATAATTACCATAATCACTTCGCGCCAACGCAAACGATAAAAATGGCTCTGAACAGAACAGTTTATTAGATAAAGCTGGATTTATAAACTCGAAAAGTTGGCGAGGTTGAAGTTCAGTTGGCGTTGGAAATAGGAGTTCAATTTAAACTCAAGGGAACACTCAGTTCAATTTATAAACTCAGTTCGTGCAAAGTTCGTAAGTTTCGAAAAGTTCCCGTGTAGTTCGAGATAACCAATTTTTATGTTCGGAGTTCGAGAGGTTCGTTTCGACCAATGAAGACGCTATTTTAAAGTTGTGTGGTTATAGCGAAATGTCAAATGTCTTTTCGTTGTTTACGTCGCCCTTCCGTCATTTGTATTTGGATTTTCTGTTTATTGTAAGCTTAGTATTGGGTTTTGTGCCAGAAATTGGAAAAATAGAAATGGACAGTATAGAGAATGATGACACTAATTTATTGTTACTCAAGTTAATTCAAAATTATGAATTTATCTACAACACTATCATCTCTATTGGACACAAATTCAACCAATCAAACAACAACTTTTCGAACTTTGCTACTGACTCGTCAACTTTTCGAGTTTATAAATCCAGCTTTAATAGATATTTACGTTATAAGTCCGGTAAATCAACTTTTACGGTATGAGTGAAATGTTTCGAGACGAGGCGACGAAGAAGCCGAGTCTGGAATTTTGAAACGAATACTGTAAACTACTGTAAAGGATTTGCCGGACGAATGACGTACAATATTTTATTTCATACTGTTCTGTTGAAAATTATAATTATATTTTGAAATTATAATGAAGTTTTATTCTGCGTCGTATATTTGAAAAGTGCTTACATTTACTGGTGGAAACATTGTGTGTTTGACATTGATTAAACTAAAACTTACAAATTTCAGTCCGGTAAAGAAGTTTTACAGGACTAGTCCGGTAAAAAAATTTTACCGGACTTATTGCTGTAAAACCTTATTTTCTGGACTAAATTCAAATATGTAAAGGTGTGTTTTACAATACAGTATGAAATAAACTAAATTTCAAGGCATTAAGACGTTTAAGAACCAATTAAAATTGTCAGATCGAAACGATGACTTTGATATCAATGGGCAGCTCTCCAAATACCTTTTATCTCTGTCGAGCACGTTATTTTCAATTGGAGACGTATTGCGCAACCCCGGAGACGCTCTATAATAAATAAAGATGTTCCGACTGTATGTTGTGTATTTCATTATCATAAGTGTGTATTAAGTATTAAGTAGCTGTAGCGTCTTATTATAATTTTACCTACCAAATAGTAAAAAGTAGATAAACACGGATAATAATTCATGCAAAAGTGGAAGAAACATTAATAGTGTCATGAGGCTCGGTCGGAAGGGATTTCTTCCCCGCAGCAGTCCATGAAAGAGTTGTTTCAACCTCCGTAAGTTGGTTGGAGCTTCTCCACTCAAGGACATGACGTTTTAGCATGCACAACAAAGAATCGAAAATAGAGGTGGTTTCTCAACTTAGGAGTGGCTCGAGTAGTTTAATTTTACCAGTGTCTTGTTTCCCGCCCTCGAAAATGGATATATCTTGCGGACCGTCTTGTTTTTGTTTACAAACCCCCGGCCTCTCTTTGAAATTCGCAAAATAAGGAACCGCAAATGTATTTATAACCCCTATCAATTGTATCATATTACTTTATGAAATATAATTAATATCCGCCCCTAGTAACAGTCTACATTTTAGTGGAGAGTGCTTCTAAGAAATGGCAATAGTTAACTGACCAAATTATCTACTTTTAAAACGCCCAGAAATTTTATTTTATTACGCATAATTGACTCACAAGTGAAAACTTTCGGTGGTAACTGCTTACTACTTGGAAGGTACATCGGTAAATTATCGGACTGTGAGCCTTTAAAACCTCTTCTTCATGCATAATGAAACAGGTCATACAATATTTTTATTAAAAATAAGCCAGAAATAAAAAAAAAAAACAGGCATCCAATCACCTTAGAACCCGCTAAAATGCATAGTCTGGCGTCAACCGCGGTAACAATGCCTGACACATGACGTCACGGCCCCTTCTCGGTCGCGTAACGTATTTTTCTTTTCGGAGCAATTTCAATTGCTTATATCTTAGACACGGAATCAAATAACAGTTTTTGTTTGTGACATGTATGTTTTGTTCCATTGCTTACTTGTGTTTTTTAGTGTTATTTTCCCATTTCAATTTTTATGCAAGTTCCCTATTCTATATTGATAAAAATGTATATAATATTGGAATTATAGGGTATATTGGGTTTTCCATGGGTCTTTCATATCGTTATCTACGTTAAAAATATATTGTTAGATACTATTACATAATTTTTTTACAGATGTGTTCACTCAAACGATATTAAAAGTTTCCGTAGGGTCCCTGGGAGAGACTTTATTAAGAATGCTAGTAAATACACTAGGCAGAACAACCACTGAGTGTAAAAGAACGCTTGAAACAGAAATGCCCTTGGATGACGTTCAGGTTAGCTAAAAAATATTTTAAGTTTTGAATAGGACACCGAAAGGATCCAAATATACCGACGAGTTTAAACAGTTCACTTTCTTGATCTAAATTTGTTCTTAGCAGCATCATTCAATAAAATGTCAATTGTCGATTAACTTTAAAATGAGTGTGGAGTTAAACTTTGACAAGAGAAACCCAGAAAAATAAAGGTTTAAAGTTCTCCACTGTGGCAATACGAGCACCAACTACTACCTTGAGTTTGAGTACCTATCTAGAATCTAAGAATCTAATTTTTCTTGAAGACCTATTTACTTACAGCAGATAAAATATTCATTAGATTTCCTGGTACTTTCAGTAAGTAGATATTAGTAATTACCGAAAGCCAAGTAAGTAGATCTACTGATTAATCAGTAGACCTGACAACACAATACACCTTACGATAAGAATATTGACAACTGTTGAACGCGGTGCCCCCTTGCACCGTCTACCCGACGGCGTTTGAAGGTTAGAGACAATGATGTATCATGAATAATAAACGTGTTTTCGACTTCCATTGTCATTATTTATTTTTCTCAGAATATATTCATATTCACCTGAAGACGACTGGAGATGTTTACCGGTTGAAACGTCGAGAGACAAATAAATAATGACAATGGAAGTCCAGCACGTTTACCATTCATAATATAATTATGCTAAATAAAAATCTAGTTTTAAATATTAAAGTATTTAAAGTAAGTCCGGATACAATTGAGTTATTGTATCCAAATTTTTGTATAATCAGAGTATGCCACGTTCGAGACTCGAAAACATTTGATAACTTTGTTGTTTTGACAATTTGTCAGTGTATTGTGACAGTGATCGAACTTTTATTTTCAAGTTTGAATTAAAGTATTACAAGATGCCCAACACCTATTTAAATGGTTTCTGTAATGGAAGTGCTACAGCTGCTGTTGAAGAGTAACGTCAACGGTTTCCACATCAGAGATATCCTAATAGAAACGTATTTATGAGAGTTTCAACAAATTTTGCGAGACCGGTAAGCTTAGAAAAAGTAGAAAATATTCTGGATTTAGTAGAAGAAGATGCAATGACCAGCTCACGAAGAATTGGTACTCAATTGGGCATTCCACAAAAAAAGAGTAATAAACACACTCCACTAGCAAGGCATATATCCATACCAAGTACAGCACCTAAAACCGGAAGATTATGCTAAACGTATGGAATTTTGTCAGTGAAATAATAATCATCGTGTTGTATCGCGTAACTTTTTACGGATGAAGCAACATTCCCCCGTGACCCGTGACGATATTAATAATACTCGTAAATCTTCTGTATGATCAATCGCAAACCCCACGCAACAGTCGGAAGTAATTTTCAACATAAGTTTTCGGTAAGCGTGTGGTGTGGTATGCTCGGTAGTTATTTAATTGGCCCTTTCATTTTAGAGAATCGCCTCACAGGAGACCACTTCTTCAATTTTTTATAAAATTAATTAGAAGGACTACTAGAGAATGTTCCTGTAGATATCAAAATGCAAATTTACTATCAGCCAGTGCGGGATTAGCCACCTAGTAAGAGTAACAAATGCTACGGGCCCCGCCTGTAGTACGGAAAATACATAGTCTTGCACATTTATTAAATTTGAGTGCTTAGTGCGCTGCACAAAAGCATCAATTTTCATCGATTTTGTTGAAAACCTCTGTACATTTTTTTCCGCCTCTACCAATCGATGGGGTCTTCTTGTGAAACCGCTTAAAGATACAACTTCAAAAATTCCGATTCTGAAAAGTGGTCAGCCCGAGCTGATACTACTAAGGCACTTCTATGTGATTTTACCATTATCAAGCAAGTAGTTTTGTATGACATTTTCAATAACGTGGATCAATCAGGCTTACGGACTAGTTTTAAAGATGGACAATTGCGTCCAAGAAAATCCTACAACAATTGCGGGCGACTAGTGCTTCACTGCAGTCTTCTGATCAAGACTTTAACACGGGATACGCCCTTTATGAATCGTTACATGGGTACGTCCAAGCAATGCGGTCCACATTTTTAGATATTGAGGCAAAAGCCAAAGACCTGACCGGCTGTGAACAATTTCAACAACAGACTTCAAGCGAACCAATTCAGAGGCTCTGCTACACTCGACGAATTTGTTGAAGATCAAACACTTGGATAACGTTTCAATTCCGGTGTTTGTTGTCATTATTTGTAACGTACTGTCTGCTTTAGCTAAACGTATTAAAATATACCATAAAGCAACTAGTGTTTTTGAAGTATTTCGACAGTTAAAATCTCTTACGTCAGAAGAGATTTTGAAGAAAACTCCAGTTATCATCAGTGCTTACGCAGATGATCTGGAAGACAGCCTAGGCGATGAAATGGTGTAGTTTCTCTCATGATCACCAACTGCAATGGCGAACGTTCTTATTTTTCAACTTTAAAGTGTATTAAAAATAAGTTAAGGAACACGATGGGCCAATGACTTCTAAATCACCTCACCTTGATGAATATAGAATATGATTAACTTAGAGGAATCGATATGAATAGTGTTATCTCGAAATTTGCCCATATTAGATCCAGAAAAGTTTATTTGTAACAGTTCTATTTTATTTAACACCCTAAACTTAAGAACCTTAAGCAATATTTGCGGTACAATAAAGCATATTTTGTACATACATACATACAAATCAAGATAGAAACTTCTTGATAGAATTTGCTACCAGCGCTGGCTTAGTCCGGCACTGCTATCAGCACGATGGAGCTCCTTCACATTTCGCTCGTCAGGTCAAGCAACATTTGGACGAAAGATTTCCAGAGCGTTGGATTGGTCGCGGTAGTCCTATTAATTGGTCTCCAAGATCTCCAGAACGCACAGCACTAGATTATTGTTTATGGGGCTGGTTTAAAAATGAAGTGTCTAAAGTAAAAGTGGACACTCGGGACGCACCAATTCGACGGATTTAGAAATACTGCAGCCAATATTAAAGAAGAAATACATGAAGCAATTAGGAGAGCAACAGGCGCTCTTCGTAGTTGAAGCAGAAAATGGTTATATAGGTCAATGGCGGTAGTTTTGAACATTTATTAAAATAACGCTATGATGACAAAAATGTTAATGTATGAAATTTGGTTTATTTGTTATTAGTCTATAACTTGAAAACAAATAAATATCGGATAAGACCATATGGTCTTTTTCCATTTTTTTCCCGTGTATAATACCCTCCTGGAGTTTTAGTCCGTTCCTCCCGACTCACCCTACATAGCTTGGCTGACGACAGCACACTTGTTTTAACTTTTACTTTGAATGCGCGAACATCGACTGCCAATGCACAATTCAGTAGGCAGCAAGAAGTTTACATCTCCACAAAGACCTGTAAGAAATTCTGTCTTCGGGTAACATTAACCAAGTAGAAATTAACGCTAAAAAACCCCGACAGACGGCAGTTTTTTCTAAAAAAGTTAAAGGTAAAAAACCAGTTGTAGTCATGGCGGGCGGCATACTCAATTCCCTTGGCTTCATCAATTTATGCGTCAATTTGGATATGTCCTGGCATAGTAATAATTATAATAATAATGACTTTATTAACAACATACATAGCAAATTAGCAAAGGAATTATGTGTAAATATCTATAAATTATTTAAAAGTAAATAAAAGAGGCAGAGCCTAGTTTGGCGAAGTCTAGCCTTCTGGCTACTCTTACTTAACTAAAGGTAGGCTCATAGTATAATACATATAATACAAAACACAAAAATAAAGAAAAAGTAGGATAAGCATGATGAATTCGTTCAAAGCAATAAAATTATCGAGGTTTTCAGAAGCATATCATTGTCTATTTAACAAATAATTACGGAGTTTGAATTTAAATTTATTAATGGCATATAATCTGAATTCCTCAGGCAGAGAGTTATATAAACTAATGGCATTAAATGAAAAACTTCTCTTGAACATTGCTGTTCGATGTTGTGGCATTGTGTACCTATTCCTAAATCTAATGTTCCTATTATGTACAGTTGTTCTAGGAATAAATTTACTTTTTACCAGATTAGAAGAGTCGGGTGAGTTAAGTAATCTGTGTACGAAGTTACCAAGGTGGTGGAGTCGGCGATTATTCATATTAAGCCAATTGCATTCAGTTAGGTATCTTATGCGAAATGTGATCAGATTTGCGAAGACCATAAATTAGTCTACAACATGTATTTTGTACTTTCTGCACTTTGTATCTATCCTCCTCGCAGAAACAAGGCCCATAGATGAAGTTGCAATAGATGAAGTGTGATAACACCAAGCTTTCACAGAGAGTTTTCTTCTTTAATTGAGTAGATAGTATGGGGCGAGTACTATATAAAAGTTTAATTGAAGCGAATGCTTTTTTATTAAGATTTTTTATATGCTCACGAAATCGTAGTTCTTCATCGACTATTAGGCCCAAGTCCCTAGCAGAGTTGACAAAGTTTAAAGGAGTATTTAAAACTTGCAGTTTTAAGTTGTTCTTTACATAACTTCTTTTAGCCTTAGTACCTATTACACCGTAATTGAGATTTTTTAGAGTTTAAAATCAAATTATGTTCCTCTGAAAGTGATCTGATATTTTCCAGACCATGAGTAATATTGTGAGTCGCTTGAACTGTATCTGACACATGGAGAGAATAATAAAGCTGTGTATCATCAGCATAAGCCTCTGTTCTACAGTGAGTTGTTGAGGTTATTTTATCAATAGTATAAGTTACAAACAATAGAGGTGACAAGACGGAGCCCTGAGGCACTCTAGAATGGATGCTTAAACTGCTGGGCTCAACACCGTTACATGAAACTCTCTGAGAACGGTTTGATAAAAAGAATTTTAGTAGTTTGAGAGCATCGGGGTTAAATCCATAATATTTTAACCTTGCACATAGAAGTCCATGGTCCGGAGTGTCAAATGCCTTGGAATAATCTAGCAGTACAAGCACATTTACCATTCCTATGTCGACCGCTCTTATTGCATCGTCAATAACGAAAGCTAGTGCAGTAGCTGTACTAAAACCTTTTCTGAAGCCACACTGGAAGTCGGGAATTATTTTATTTTCTTTAAAGAAAGCTAAAATCTGATTGTAGAGGACTTTTTCCAGAGTTTTTGAAATTGTCGGCCAAATATTAATTAATCTTAAATCTGAGAAGTTTTTTGGGTTATTTAATCTTGGAATAGGGATGCCTACAGCTGTTTTCCACAATGCAGGAATATGATTGTTTTCAATGAGGCTGTTAACAATGTGCAGAATAATATGTTCGATAAAAGGACTGCAGAGTTTCAACATTTTCAGATTTATACCAACAACTCCTTGTGCGTGTTTGTTTTAATAATATTTAGGATAAGGAGAATGTCATTTATTGTTGCAAACGTGAAGCTAAATATTTTTTCAGGGTTATGTGAATTGTTATTATAAAAGTCAATTCTGTTGTTACATTTTTGTCAGACACATTTTGCAGAAAAGATGCGAAGTATTGGTTAATGCTTTCTGGATCAGTGAGATTGTTAGGCAACGTATTGGAATTATTACAGCGAACATTAAGGTTTGTGAGTGCTTTCCAAGTTTTTGATGAATTATTTTGGGAAGCAATTCTAGTTAAATAGATTATTTTTGACGCCCTAGTAGCAGAAACGACATGATTACGTAGCGCCCTGTAATAATCACGTTCAGTATCGGATTTAGATCTTTTGTATTTTTGCCACGATCTGTCTCTAAGTTTTTCAAATGTTTGATTTCATCATTTAACCAAGGTGGTTTAGTGACCCTGACTTCACATAACGGCGCATGTCTGTCGAATAAATCTGTAAGTAGCTTATTAAACAGCGAGATTTTATTATCTACACTACGTTCCCTGGAAAGGCTATACCAGGGTAGGTTAACCAGGTCAGTTTCAAAAGTATTATAATTTAGATTTTTATAACAACGGTATTTAATTTTTGTGGAAGATGGTCTGTTTGATTGGAGATTTAAACAAACATAAACCAGTATCGTTTATGAAAATTGGATCAATGAATGTGCTTGATTTGTCTGTTATTCTAGTTAGTTCGTTCAGGTCACGTTACGGTCACGGCTAAGGGAGCCTTGCAGAAGCTTGGGGTACTTTTCTGAACTAACAACCTCTATACAACCTTGCTTTTGCTCTGTAAAGCCCAAATTCGACTCTCGTTGGAATATTGCTGGCACATTTGGGCTGGACATACCTTGAGACTGCTGGATTCCATTCAAAGAAGAGCCATTCACTTGAGCGGCAACCTGGATCTGACAATCAACCTTTCGAAAGCTTAGAACATCGAAGACAGGTTGACGACTTCAGCCTCTTACAAATATTTTCATGGCAAGTGTTCAACTAAGGTTGCCCGCTTGACCCACCCATGCAGAGCGGTACGTAGAAATAAATATAGTTAAAATTAGTGTCTCTCGAACGACAGTGTTCAAAAAATATTTTATGTGGAGAACGGCATCACTCTAGAACGACCTTCTTCAGATCGTGTTCCCCAACGAGTATAATCTCTAAAGATTCAAGACACGTGCAACGCCGCTCGCAGAGTGCCATACAAAATTAGTCCTGCAGCGTTGTGTCTGATTATACAAAAAGAAGAGAAGAAGTTGATATATAGTATCAAGTTTGCGACAAATCGGAGTATAATAATAATCCTGCAGTTCCTTTTCATAGATAAGTAAAAAAGTTGGATTATAGGTTAGGTTTAGCACTGTCACATTCTAAGGTGAATGCAGCGTAAACCCCAGTCCTAGTCCCACCTAACTCCTCACGTCGTCTTGCCTATAAGCGATTTTGTCAGCACATCTTTATAGCTTTTATTGATGAGCTGTGCCATCTATGGTAATAGTAGATCATTGTGTTTTGACAATTTTTATGTTCTCACTTCTCAGGGGATCCGTCACTGTTCCCAAATTCGTAGTCATTTAGTTTTATTACGTTGTACAGATTAATAATACCAGATAGGAAAGCAAGCGGCCGCGCTGCGCTTGTACAAGTCTTGTATAAGCCACGCCTCTCGAGAAAGAGCCGGCTCCTTGTCATAATAGTACGGGACGGGGGATCAGTTTAGTGCCAGTGTGTGTCGGTGCAACGCGAGCGGTAGTAGATTCTCGAGTATAGTACGTGTGGCTATATTATTTTGCTTACTTATCGTTATTTTAATAAGATGCCTGGTCACAAGTGTGTTTATTTGCATTGTTATACCAGAAGCGGTGGGCAAAAGAGACTTTTTGGGTTTCCAAAAGATCGTTCAAGGTAAGGTAACTAATAATGTATTTTTAATTTGAAAATATATTGTTTTACCAAACAATATGGGTAAAGTTATTTTCACGAAAGATGGTTCTGATTTAATGACTGCAATAAAATGGGTGCCAAGTGCGGTCGTAAATTCCCAGTATTCATTTTCGGGGCCGGATTATAATTATTTCTAGGTAAAGTTAAATTAAAATAAGATCATTTTAAATGTTTAAAAATCCCTCTATAGCAGGTATTGAATGTCAGTCTGTATTTCTCACGGAAAGTGTTCAGTTGTATTGCAATATCATTTTACGAATATTATACGTATAAAGCAGCATTATGTGGCGTCCGTGGAAAAACATTGACAGAGCTTCTTTAAATGTTCCTGTGAAGGAAAAGCATTTATCTCTCGATGCTAGGAACATTGTAAAAACTGCTTATAGTTCTTTACTTACAGGGGACTTAACGGTGCGAGTGAAACTAGTAATTTGACTAAGATACCTTTGACAGTGAAAGAAGTCTTGTCAAATCCCATCAAATCAAAAAAGAAGCGTAAAGATACCGGTTCCAATAAATGTTTCAACGAAGCCGACAAGGACTTGATAAGGCGGAAAGTCTACACCATGTACGAGGAACAACGCGTACCTACATTAGAAACTCTGAAGCAACGACTCACCAATGACGAAACCAAAATAAGCTGTAGCATCACTAGACTTTGGAGAGTTTTGTTTAAAAGCAAGTACTTATGGAATCCCAGCGACTACAAAAATGGCGTCGTGAGTATATTATAGCATCGATAAGAAAATATCGTTCTAAAAATCATCCAATAATTTGCCTCGATGATACATGGTTTGACAGGCATGGCACACCATCTAAAGGATAGTCCGATTCTTCCGACAGGTGTAAAACAAGAGCTCCGTCAAATAAAGAGAAAATAATTACCATTTTACCCGCCGGGTCAGAAAACTGTTGGGTCCCAAATGCCTTATGGCTTTCTGCAAAGAATATTAAAGACTCCTGCGTGGACTACCCTGAAGATACAACGGCATAACTTTTTGAAAAATGGTTCAAAAATTGTCTATATTTATTTTGAAGAATGTTAGAAGAAAACTGATCTTTTAGAAGTTTTAAAGGCATTTTGTGTAAAAAAAGTATATGTTTGTGACGGATTGGCAGAGTAAATGGAACATACTGTGCTACGGCTCCCACCTTATTATTGTAGTTCTAATGCCATAGAGCACATGTGGCACTAATTAAACTCAATTGTTAGGTCAAAAAATACTCCTCCGACTTTAAGTCATAGTGTTGTAGAATTAAAAATATGGTAATGATATTCTCCCAGGTAGTTGGAAAAATTCAATCCATCATGTAATTACTGTAGAAAATTCTTATGTTACTCTGCATGATACAACTAAACCGATTGTAATTAATTAAACAAGGATAGCGACAGCGAAACAGAACTAGATATAGAATAACATTATACATGTTATACTTACATTATCCTGTTTCAAAATTCTTTCATCTGGAGAACGTCATCACTCTGGAACGACCTCCCTGAGATCGTGTTCCCCAACGAGTATAATCTCCAAAGATTCAAGACCAACGTGAATCGTTTCCTGCGCACACGCACCGCTCCTAGAGCGCCATAAAGGATTTATCCTGTAGTGCTGTGTCTTATCATAAAAAAAAAAATCCATATGAGTACCTAGTATTTAAAAATTTATAATATTTTTTTTTTTATTTCATTAAATTAATGTAAACACGTCATCAGAGTTTCTTAGTCCGACCCTTTACTGCATCTTTATACTTTACTTATTTATTGTCCACACAATGGAATCGACCCTTTAGTTTTATTGCAGTTAAAAGGTCAAAACCATTTATTGTAAAAAGAACTTGTGTTATAATAATAAATTTGCCATTTTTTTAAATTATGGATTATTAAATATAATATGGAAATTGAAAGTTATTCCATATGTAGGTCTGTAATATGGGCTAAAGCTATAGGAAGAGAAGATCTTCTACAAAAAAATATTACATATTATAAAATATGTGAAGATCACTTTGAGAAAAAATGGGTGTCTATTTCCTCGTCAGGAATGAAACGGCTTTATAATGACGCTATACCATCAATTTTTCATGGTCCCGAACGATCGTTGGATGATGTTAATGAGAAACCCCCTAAAAAGATTATTGTCATTTCAGGTAACTAAATAGAAATAATTGATTAACATTTATTATAGGAAACCATGTTTGGTCTATGGGAAAGTTAGAACTAATTGGTGTTTATATTGCAGATGTATCTCGAACACCGGATGTCCCATTATTAGATAATCCAATTACTGTGAAGAACGTTTTGCAGAAAGTACAAGGTATTTTTTTAAATTTTTGTTTGATAATATAGTTGATATAAAATGAAAGAACACATTATTTAAAAGGCTATTTTTCTTTTTCCAGATCCCTTGACCCTTGAAATTGATTGGCACAATTTAGCCTCAACAAGCCGAAGTCCCTTATCGCCAACAGCCTACACACAAACACCAGAACACTGCACCAGCAAAAGCAAATTCAAATTTCAGGTTAGGTCACTAAAACGAAAAATCTTGTTATACTGTGTTTCCTATTGCCTGACAGCAAGTAACTCTCATTTTAAAAAAATACAAATTTGGGTTACAGTTACACTTTTAATTATTTTTAGACTAAAAGTATATCGTTTCAGCTACAATACAGGCAGTTTTAACATTGTATAGATCGACACACCCGTAATTTTATGTTTCACCATAGGGTCGGAAAATTATAACAATAGAGCAAGCCGACAATTTAGGATAAATCTTATGATATTTGGGTTTCTATTAATACCTATGCAATTTTTGTTGTGTACAAACAGAAGTTATACAGCAAAACCTCTGTTTCCGACCGCAACCAAAAAGCGACCACCGGCGTTAAACGACCGGTTATGAATTCTCCATGTTTAGAAATGGAGAGAAATCTGTTTTAAGAAGGCAACGGTGAACAAAAAAGAAAATTTCCCAAAACCGAAGCTCTTACAGTGGAAGTTGTTTTTAACTGGTTTTGTAAGGCGTGAAACAAGCATTTACCAATATTCGGGCCCATAGTTCAAGCACAAAGAGCCCTATAATCTGCTCAATGTCTAGGACTAAATAACTTCAAGGCATCAAATGGATGGTTAGAAAGATTCTGTCGTCGGCACAATATTACCTTCAAGAAAATACGTGGCGAATCAGCCGATATCAATATCGAAGACGTAACTGCTTGGAAGGAAAGGCTATTGACCATTTTAAATGATTATGCCCCAAAGGACGTATTTAATGCAGATGAGACAGGTCTCTGCTACTATCGTACATTGCCAACTAAAACATATGTATTGAAAGATGACAAGTATACTGGAAAAAAAAAACGATTTACAATTCTGTTCTGTGCAAATATGGAAGGTGAGAAGGAAGAGCCACTTATAATAGGCAAAAGCAATAATCCTCGATGTTTTAAGGGCGCACATATTAATAAGTTATACCTCTCCAGAGATTTGATACCAAGATGAGCAGAACAGAAGAGTGGTATTGTTTCTGGATAATGCGACGTCTCATCCCAAAATTACACTGGATAATGTCAAACTTATTTGTCTTCCGCCCAATACTACCTCACATTGCCAGCCTTTAGACCAAGGCATTGTTTCCTAACATCAAGGACACATTTGTGAACTTGAAACAATTTGCCTCTATTGATAACGATTTGCCAACAGAAAGTGCAGAATTGATTATCATCGAGTGTATTGAAGAGATCCAAGAAACGGATGAAACTCCTCGCAACTCTGAGACAGAGGAAAAAGAACCTGAACTTGCTCCAGTGTCAAAAATATCAAGCCTATCTGAAGCCTGCGCAAGTTTGAGAGACCTTTTAATACTATTAACAGTTTCGACAAATCTACAAATATTTCTCAATGGCTATTAAAGTGTGAATCTGAATTTTATAAAAATAAAATAAACAATACGAAGCAATCATTAATTTCTGATTATTTCAAAAAATAAGAATTCCAAGGCAAACATACAGTACATTGTATTATATATACTATATACAGGGTGTCAATTTGAACACTTTCAATGCAAATGTCTTGAAAACTACAAAAGTTAGAACAACGCGATTTGGTATAAATGTTATTTGGGTAGGGGGAACTAGAACCACCATACTTTAGTCAAGGGGTCAGTCACTCCCTAGGCGCCCCACACCACCACTTTAAAATTTCAAATGAAAGCTCTCACTGAGTAGTATTTAGCTGCACAAAAAAAATCGATAGAAAAGAAAATTTGTAAGTTGAATAAAACAAAACTTTGTAATTTATAAAAGTATTGAAATATCGAATCTTGTTGAAAACGTAACAAAGTTTCATCTAAGTTCCTATTTCCGGCAATATCCAGCTGATTTCGATTTGAAAATAGGTTGTACTATTGTTTACAACAAAATGGAACGCATTTGGAGCGTTTAATCAAATAAAACAACATCCATTTCATGTTTTCAATTTTATTCAAATTACAAATTTATTTTTTCTCGATTTTTTTTGGTGCAGCTAAATGCTACTCAGTGAGACCTTTCATTTGAGGTTTTCGAATTGACACCCTGTATGTTAGTATGCACGTGCAGTATGTACATATTGGTAAATTAGCTTCATCTCATTTAATTTTAGTTCTGATAAATTTAAACAAAAATATTTAAACTATTTACATATACACTATTGGACAAAAGTAGAGCAACAAAGTGCTTTCTTTGCATTTAAAAAATTAATTATATTATTATGATTGTGATCCCCAGCTAATTTTAATGAAATATTATCCCCGCAATATTAGTAATATTTCACAATATTTTGGTACACTTTAAACAAAATGATGGTAGAGAAATATTTATAATTATAAAAATCGACGAAATGAGGTGCGACAAAAGTAAAGCAACAAATTGTGTCAACAGTATTTTATTTTACATATTACGATAAAAAACATTAAACACATTTAATAATTACAATAGCTAAAAGTATTATGTTAATAGTTAATAGAATATCCATTATTTTTTATTACTTGCCGACAACGTCGCGGCATTGAGGCAAGCAGTTTTTGAACAGTATTTTCGGAAAGGTTTGTCCAAACTTCATTGATTTTATTTACCAATGATTGTTTATTTGGAAATAATTGTGTACGAATTCCATGTTCAACTTCTTCCCATAGATTTTCAATGGGGTTAAGGTCTGGGGATTGTGCCGGCCACTGCAAAACCCGAACGTTATTTTCTTGAAACCACTCTTGAACAATTCGTGAAGAGTGTTTTGGATCGTTATTCTGTTAAAAAATAAAACGCAACGGCATTTCCCACTCAGCATAAGGCAACATTACATTTTGCATTATATCTCTATACCGGGTGACAACGAATGTTGTTACTCCCCCTATTTTTTCCGTAGTTTTATTAATATAAAATTTCAGGAGATTCTAAGTGTATATTTTGCTACTTTTTAGTGCAAACGTACTTTTAAAATCACTTCCGGTTTGACCGGAACTGGTATCAACTCTTTTGTTTTAAATGGAAACCTATTATTTTTATTTGATATTTGAATTCTACGGCCAATTTCCTTTAAAATGACGTATCACGTATCACACATTATCATTTGTTTTTAAAATGATATGCTGAATGCTGATTTCTCTTTTGTGCGTACTTCAAGCACAGCTTATTAAGCTGTGCTTCAAGCTCTGTTGATGATGCTTGCGATAGGTTTTATTCAGTTTTAAACACTATCATTGCAAATAATGTACCTATTACACGACCAAAAAATAGTAAGTATCCTCAGTGGTATAACGCTTCAATAATTCGTAATATTAAGAAAAAAAGTAAGTTTTGGAATAAGTATAGACGATCCAGAAATTTAAATGACTTTATCGAGTTTAAAAATTTGCGCAAGAAAGTTAAAGTTGATATTGATGTGGCTTATAAAAAATATGTAAAGGAAGCTGAACTCGATTTTTCCCACAATCCTAATAAATTTTGGTCTTTTTTACATGGTAAAAAGAATTCTACCAGTATTCCAAATAATATGAATTTTAATAACGTGAATCTAAATAGCCCCCAAGTTATCGTTAACGCATTTGCGGAGTTCTTTCGTTCGGCTTATACGGACTCATCGACGTTTCGGATAGGTGATCATAACGGTTTAAATAACTCGCCTACACTAGTTATTTCGGAAGTGGTGGAGGAAGATGTGACGCGGGCACTAAAAAAGTTGAAACCAAAATCTACGGCGGGTCCTGATGGTATTCCAGCTTTCTTCATTAGGGACTGTGCGGCGGTTTTTGCGAAGCCACTTACTGATCTTTTTAATTTGTCTTTAAAGTCCTTATCCTTTCCAAAAAGCTTGAAAAAATCCAGAATATGTCCCGTATTTAAAAAGGGAGATAAATGTATGGTTGAAAATTACAGACCTGTAGTAATATTAAACAATTTTTCTAAAGTTTTTGAGACTGTATTGCATGAAATTATCTTTAGTCATGTCAAATTAAAAATTATTCCTGAACAACATGGTTTTTTTCCAGGGCGCTCTACTATTACGAATTTGACCACGTTAACTCAGTTTGTCTCTGAGAGTCTAGATCGCGGAAGTCAAGTTGATGTCATTTACACAGATTTTTCTAAAGCGTTTGATAGGCTCGACCATGGTATTCTGCTCAGAAAAATGTTTGATTGCGGGCTAAGTAATAATTTTATAATTTTTTAAAATTCATATCTAATTGACAGGCAATTGTCGGTAAAGTATCGTGGTTTCGAGTCTGTCTTTACTCATGCCACCTCTGGGGTGCCACAGGGTTCAGTCCTTGGTCCCTTGTTTTTTAATATTTTTATAAATGACATCATAGATAATATTAAATCACATTCACTTCTTTATGCTGATGACTTAAAAATATTTTGTAAAATTGACTCGCTGAGTGATTGCATTCACCTTCAAGAAGATCTTGTCTCTTTGGGCCGATGGTGCGATTCAAACAATTTACACCTGAAAACACTTGGTTTAGTCGACGACCAAGTAAAACACTTTTATTAAAAACACCCTTTATTTAATTATCGTTGATTTTCATACAAAACGAATTACAATTCAATCGATCTATTTGTCACCGAATTCTCAAGGCAACTCCCATAAAAATCACACACTCTTCAAAATTAGCCCAATGTTTATATTCCGTCGAGTCGACATCATCCAAAACAATTCTTGGTAAACACCAAGATTAAGTTATCTTTTCCGTGGTCAGCACTTAAGGTGGGTGCTCACAATCGGCCATCCTGACTGGATGATCGTCGACCATTCACCTAAAAACAACAGTACCAGCAGAAACTTTTCTCGTACTTTGCTAAACAGCGTTCAATTTTAGTGTGCACAGGGTCTTCCAATCTCGATGCCATTTCAAATATTGCACAGATACATCGCAACGTATCGACGGCAAAACTCAACATTGCATAGAGATTGGTTCCGACCGCTTATCAAACATTGCACAGATTCATCGCAACGAATTGACGGCAAAACTGTACATTGCACAGACTTATCGCAACGTGTCGACGGCTTTAAAACTATTGCACAGATACATCGCAACGTATCGACGGCAAAACTCAACATTGCACAGACACATCGCAACGTGTCGACGGCTTTTTCAAACTGGCACAGATACATCGCAACGTATCGACGGCCTTCTTAACATTGCACAGATTCATCGCAACGAATCGACGGCAAAACTCTACATTGCACAGACACATCGCAACGTGTCGACGGCTTTAAAACCATTGCACAGATACATCGCAACGTATCGACGGCAAAACTCAACATTGCACAGACACATCGCAACGTGTCGACGGCTTTTTTCAAACTGGCACAGATACATCGCAACGTATCGACGGCCTTCTCAATATTGCACAGATTCATCGCAACGAATCGACGGCAAAACTTTACATTGCACAGACACATCGCAACGTGTCGACGGCTTTAAAATCATTGCACAGATACATCGCAACGTATCGACGGCAAAACTCAACATTGCACAGACACATCGCAACGTGTCGACGGCTTTCTTAACATGGCACAGATTCATCGCAACGAATCGACGGCTTTATAACCATTGCACAGACACATCGCAACGTGTCGACGGCTTTTTCAACATGGCACAGATACATCGCAACGTATCGACGGCCTTTTCAACACAAAATTTAGTAAACGCATCTACAGCGACAATAACAAAACAATTGCCTTGTTTGCTTTTGCAAAAAGGTCCCAGATGATCAATATGGATTGTGTGAAATGGGCGAGGGATTTTTATTATTGGATGTAACAATCCAGGTCGTTTTCCAGCTGATGTTTTATGGTACATGCAACTAATACATGCATCAACGTACTTTTGAATACATTTTCGCATTTTAGGAAACCAAAAATTACTTGAAATTCGTTCTAGCGTCTTATCAACAGCAAAATGGCCAATATCATCATGATTGTACCTTAAGATTTGCCATTTACATGCTATAGGAAGAACTGCACGATTCCCATGATCAGTTTTGCGATATACTACTCCTCTACGAAGGTCATAATCATTAAAAATGTCCTTATTTTGGTGACGTTCGCCAGAATGGAGTATCGTTTTGATACTTTTGATTTCTTTATCGGATTCCTGAGCTGCTAATAACCAGTCATTTTCAGAAAGAACCGTGGCATACACTCCTTGATTGCATTGCCTAACTGGATTTCTGCTTAGAGCATCTACATGACTCATTCGGGTTGCTGATCGGTGGAAAATCTCATACTCATATTCTTGTAGATCTAAAACCCATCTGCCTATCCTGCGATTAAGATCTTTTTTTGTCATAGCATTCTTGACAGCTGCACAATCAGTAAAAATTTTAAATTTCTTGCCAACTAAATAATGCCTAAATCTCTTCACAGAATTTACAATTGCAAGAGTTTCTAACTCGAACGAGTGATATCGTTGTTCCGTTGGAGATGTAGTTTTGCTATAGTAGCTAATGACTTTCTCGTCACCATCCTCTATCTGTACCAGCATTCCAGCTAATCCAATTCGACTGGCATCGGTATATAAAATAATATCTTTAGTGTTGTCAAATAAAGTCAAAATAGGAGCTGTAGTCATATATTCTTTGAGGCATTCATACGCTTTTTGTTGTTCTTCTAACCACTTCCATTCTTTTCCTTTCTTCAATAGCAAGGTAAGAGGTTTAGCCTTTTGAGCGAATTTGAGCACAAATTTTCTGAAGTGTCCAATTAAACCCAAAAATTGTCTGACTTGATGAATATCTTTTGGAGCAGGAAACTGTTGAATTGCTAATAGTTTAGTAGGGCTTGGCTGCACTACTCCATTTTTAATCATATAACCCAAGTATTCAACTTCATCGGTTAGGAAATTACATTTTTCAAGGTTAAGACAAACTCCATTTTCTTGTAGTCGGGTTAAAATAAGTTTCAGGGTCTCTAGTCCTTCGTCAATAGTTTTTGACGGAATAAGGATATCATCTAGATATACTAACGCTTTGTTGTATCGTAAGTCACCCAATATCATATCCATTGCACGTTGAAATATGTATGGTGCATTTGTCAAACCGAAAGGCACCTTTAAGTATTCATATTTGCCTTCTGGAGTAATGAATGCTGTTGTAGGAATGGAATCTTCGGCAATTTTAATTTGATGGTAACCTGATCGACAATCCAGAGTTGTAAAATATTTTTGGCCAACCAATCTGTCAATTAAGTCTTCGATTAGGGGAAGGGGGTAGTTTTCCTTCACAACTTGAGCATTTACCATCCTGTAATCCACGCACAGCCTCTGTTGTCCTGTTTTTTTCTTCACCATAATGACTGGACTCGCATAAGGTGATTGTGATGGACGTATCGTATCACTTTGTAGAAGTTCATTGATCAGTCCTCGTAACGTAATTTTCTCTGCTTCAGCCAATCTATAAGGTCGTTGAACAATGGGAGTATTTGATTTTAGCTTAATATTCATTTCAATTCCAGGAATGCATCCCAATTTAGAGGTATTTTTCGGAAAACACGTTGGAAAATTTTCAATAATATGTTTGATTTCAGTTTGTACCGTACAATCGTCTATTCCAATCTTAATAACTTGATTATCGGTGCTTTGATGTGAAGATTGTATCGCATTGACTGATAGCGACGAACTGCTAAATGATAAGTGGTGGCCTATACGAGAATATTTAATTTGAAAATCTTCTGTTAAGTTCTGACCGATGACAATGTCAATACCTGGAATACACTTGTCTACTACTAAAAGATCAATAAGTAAACATACATCATCAATACCTATGCTACAGGATACCATTTCTGAAACCACAATTTCGGAACCACCAAAAACTGTAAGGATAATAGGTTTCGGTAATGCAATAATGTCTAAATGCAACTTTTTAGTAATATTTTCCGTTATCAATGAACATTCACTGCCAAAATCTACAAAACATTGCTCATCTAAGTTTTCATTAATTTTGACAGATTTGTAAAATTTATTTTTGTCACTCTCCCTTGATACCAAAAGTACTTTTCTATTGACCCCCGTAGTATTATTTTCGCTTGATTTAAAGTGAATGTTTGAAGTTTGCCCATTTTTCTTAAAACAGTTATTAATCGAATGCCCTGTACGTCGACAATATTGACAGTATAGACTACTTCGATCTCCATGCATAACCTTCTGGGGACACTGATATTGTTTATGTCCTGATTGTTTACATTTATAACAAACGCTCAAATTTCTATTTTCGTTTCTTAACTCGATATTTGCTGACTGCCTAAATCTATTATTTGACGATACTGGTTGATGATCACGTTTTCGTGACGTTTCAGCAAAACTTAAGGAGGGCTCAAAAGCTTTTAAATATACAGCTAATTTAGAAGGATCTACAATGTTAGCCGCTTTGATTGAAAATTTAATATTTTGATTTTCGAGAGAACCTACTATAAGACTAACTTCATCACTGCCTGTTAAATTTAAGTTCATTCTGCGAATTAACGCCAATTTTTCAAAACAATATTCATAGAGGCTTTGATCTAATTTAGGCTTCAGTGCTAGCATGTCAGTCATTAAAATGTACAAGTCTCGAGTGGACGGAAATGTTGTTATTAATAAAGATTTTCCACTCTGCCCATGATTTTGGAATGTTTGGAAGACTCTTATACCATGTATTTGCAGGACCTTGTAACCCGTTTATGGCCAAATGACAAATATTTATATCATCCCAATTATAAATTGCAGCATGCTCATCAATTTTGGAAATCCATACATTAACATCATGAAACAAAGGGTTAAATTCAGTAATGTCTGTATCTTTCAAGGAAATACCTATTTTAGGCCTCTGGTCATTTTTAAGCATATTGACTATATCTATCAAACCTGAGTGGTCACTGATGACAGTAGCACTTGGCTGAGGAGGCAGATCTGGAGTATACGAACGTGCACTATCGTTCTCACTTAGCCGATTCCGTTTAGGATCATCAATATCATCATTAAGACGAGATGAACTATGACTGCGACACCGACACGGAGAACCTTGTCTTTTGCTCATGATTATAAATGTCAAAACACACAAAGGTACTTGTAAAACAGTTTAAATCCAGTTAAAAACACTCTGACCGTCAGTGGACACAAAAGTACTGTTAAAATATTGTCACCGCGAACACATCCAAAAGTACGTAAAACACAGTTTTATGTCTTAAATACTCTTTTCTTTTCTTTATATATCCCACTTCTGATGAAAACACTTGGTTTAGTCGACGACCAAGTAAAACACTTTTATTAAAAACACCCTTTATTTAATTATCGTTGATTTTCATACAAAACGAATTACAATTCAATCGATCTATTTGTCACCGAATTCTCAAGGCAACTCCCATAAAAATCACACACTCTTCAAAATTAGCCCAATGTTTATATTCCGTCGAGTCGACATCATCCAAAACAATTCTTGGTAAACACCAAGATTAAGTTATCTTTTCCGTGGTCAGCACTTAAGGTGGGTGCTCACACACCTTAATATAAACAAATGTTTTGCCTTATCATTTACTCGTAGAACTAACCCAACTTACTTTGCATACAGTATAAATCGGACTGTTTTGTTAAGGTGTTCTCAATTTAAAGATCTAGGTACTACTTTTGATGCAAAGTTATCTTTTGTCAATCACATCAATGAGCAAATTTTAAGCTCTTACAGAAATTTGTTTACGGACGAATCACATTTCAGCAACAACGGAATTTTTAATAGACATAATACGCATTACTGGTCGACTGTAAACCGCCATGAAATGAGAGTTGGAGATCGTCAACATATAAGATTTGGATTAAATGTATGGGCTGGTATTGTAGGAACAAGAGTACTAGGTAGAGCCCTGCACGGGCCGGGTTTTCATCTCGGGCTGCTACGCGGCCCGGCCCGACTCTTGGGTTCGGGTCGGGTCGGGTCACTTAAACAACAAAGGTTCGGGTTTTCGGGCCGCAGTAAATTTCCCCGGGCTTTTCGGGCCGACCGGGCTTCTCGGGCCGACCGGGCTTTTCGGGCCGACCGATATGATAAATAAAAAATAGTCGTGTTAAAAAGTATTTTTAAGACACTCATTTCTTCTTCGTCTCAACTTTTAAATGCATGTCCTAAAAATGGTGGACTTCTCGGGTCGGGCGGGCTCTTCGGGTCGGGCGGGCTCTTCGGGCCGGGCGGGCTTTTCGGGCCGGGCGGGCTCTTCGGGCCGGGTGGGCTTGTCGGGCCGGGCGGGCTTTTTTCGGGCCGCGTCAACGTCTTAGTTGACGGGCCGGGTCGGGCCAGGCCGTGAAATTTCGGCCCGTGCAGGCCTCTAGTACTAGGTCCCATATTTTTCGAAGGACATTTAAATGGCGAGCGTTACTTAGATATGCTGAGAAACGAGATCGAAAATGAAATAGAGCAACTTCCTCTAGAAACTTGTATTTTCACCAAGATGGTGCACTACCTCACAATAGTCGCATGGTGCAAGATTACCTAAATGCAAGGTTTGATGCTAGAGTAGAGTGATATCTACACACAGCCAAATAAGGTGGCCAGCAAGATCACCGGATTTAACTCCAATGGATTACTTCTTATGGGGTGATATAAAAGATAAAGTTTATGAAACACCTTCTAACACTTTGTATGAACTCCAGGACAAGATACGAAACGCGTTTTTGTCTGTTACACCAAGGATTTTAGAAAATGTCATGCGAAAAACCCGCACGGTTGTAAATAAATGCATTGAAGTGGAAGGTGGGCATTTTGAACATTTGTTACCTTGATTGTTATTGTTTTACTAAATAAAAAGTGTTCGTAACAAACATTTAAGGATTCCATTTTATTTTTTATTTTTTTGAAATATGACCTATTTCGATTATTTTTCAATTTTGGCCGCTCCATTAAGTATAATACCATACTTATGATACATTTTCAAAAAGGTAATTTAATAAGCTATTTTGTGGCCCTAAAAAAATGCCTTGTTGCCATTTAAAAATATTCCTCATTGTTTAGAAAAAAATGACATATCTAAAATATTTTTGACAGAAGCATCTTTCGCAAAGAATGTAATTGTTCAACATAAAACAGGTTAAAATAGACCATTTTAAAACTTCCATGGCCCACTCTCAAATAATCATGTTGTATTAGCGAATCCATGGCCATCTAAGGATTTCCTTGAAAAGTTAGCCTGGAAGCCATTTTAAAAACAAATGATAATGTGTGATACGTCATTTTAAAGGAAATTGGCCGTGGAATTCAAATATCAAATAAAAATAATAGGTTTCCATTTAAAACAAAAGAGTTGATACCAGTTCCGGTCAAACCGGAAGTGATTTTAAAAGTACGATTTTACTAAAAAGTAGCAAAATATACACTTAGAATCTCCTGAAATTTTAAAATTTGTATTAATAAAACTACGGAAAAAATAGGGGGGGGGGGGGGGGGGTAACAACATTCGTTGTCACCCGGTAGACAAATCGATCCATGGTGTCATTAATGAAGTTTAAAGGACCAACCCCATTCCATGAGAAAGAACCCCATATAAAAACACTGCCTTTGCCATGCTTAACTGTGGGTGTAACGTATTTAGGATTAAACCTTGTATTGATTGGCCGTCTTACACGCTTCATTCCATCAGAATTGAAAATTGTATAACGCGTTTCATCGCTAAAGAAAACTTTTTTCCACTCGTCTACTGTCCAATTTAAATGTCGACGTGCAAATTCAAGCCTAGCCACTCTATTTCTTGCTGAAATAAGGGGCTTTTTAGCCGGGCGTCTACTAAATAACTTTGCGTCTACCAACCTTCTTTGAACTGTCCGTGGACTAACCATAATTTCGGGAATTTCAACAATAATTCTAGGGTCGTTTGAGAAATTCTTTTAATGCGCCTGTCTGTCCAAATTGTTGTTTTTCTCGGCCTTCCCGATTTCGGTAGATTCTCTAAATGTCCCCTTTGAATGTAACTTGAAATTATTTTGGATACGCTGTATCTTGGTAAAACAAACCGTCTTGAAATTGTGGCTTGTATTGTACCTTCCAAGTGTGCATTCACTACTCTCTGCTTCAATTCTTTCGAAATTGGAATACCTCTTGGCATGATTAATACAGCACAGAAATATTAATTAAACATAAATTAAACTCTGCAAAAATAACCTTTACTTTCACTAAAACCTTTATTTTTTAGGAAAATATTAAAATGTTGCTTTACTTTTGACTCATTACAATACTGTATTTGAAAGTTTACGTCAATATCAGTTCATTTGTTTTGATTGTTGGAAAAAGCTGTTGCCGCCGATAACAGCAGCCTACTTCGATATTTAAGACACATTGTATTTAAATACGATATCATGCATTTAATATTATAAAATCGAGATTTCTTTCATTTTCGAAAATGTTGCTCTACTTTTGTCCGATAGTGTATGTAGCTACTTATTAATAAACAAACACTGTAAAATGCAGACCAGTTTTTCTCTATTAACCGACCACCGGACCACCCCTTGTTAACTATTGAGAGATTTTACTGTATATTATGTATTAACTTTATTATCTTAACATAAAAACTGTATAGATTACTATAGATCATATTTACAAGAATTTACAAATTAGAGGTCTAATAGAAGGTGTTCGAAGGATTCGTCTGAGGAATCAACTGAAATAATAAGTGGTTCCACCTTTTCTTTCATCATGTTGTCGAAGTCCCATTTTTTTTCTCTTTAATTACATGTTTTGTAGCTCCTTGCCAATTTTCTCTCATGATAATTGTTAATAAAAACATTGGGGAATAATTATTCGTCATTTTTATATAATAGACCCACACGTTGACAATGACAACTAAACTAAATAAATTGGAAATATTCTACTATGAAATAAGGTACCTACCTGCGTATTTTAAGACCAGGTACCTTGGGATTTTACGACTAATGACTTCGCTGTGCTGTTAACCATTAAGAAATATAGTAAGTATAGGTAAGAGGTAACCTGAAAATGCACGAAAAATATCACCTACAGTGTTTTAAAAATTATTGCGATAAATTTCTCAATAAACCATTTGCTGAAATCGTTAAGGTTCAAGCGGTCTTACTAAGTAAAATTCCCAAGGTGAGACGATACTCCCAAAATATAAAAACTTTGCTTTAACCCTTCATTTTTAAGAACCAAAAGCCTACAGATTTTTTGAAAAATTATTGGTTTTGGAGCCAAAATAGGGTCTGAAAACCCGAATTAGATATCGATTTTATTTTCGAATCCCTAAAAATTAAAATGAAAACTTTGTCCGAGTTAAAAGTAGATATTGCATTACATTCAGGTCGATACGTAATTATCGGATTTGAGGACATGGGTAGGTAGTGACGAAAAAGAATCTATTGCACAAAATGTGGCGGTCATCATGGTTAGGGGTCTGTTTACGCGGTCCACACGAATTCCCCCGCAGAACCATTTTAAATCACGAATTCCGCCGAAAATATTTTATGTACCTGAGCGACCTAACGAATTCAGCTGGCGTCCCATGCATACGATTTCCGACGGTACGATGATCCGTGCTCTCATTGGTGGAAAATTTTGGCGGCAAATTTCATCCGAATATTTTTAACAATCTACGATTCATCGTACGAGTTAAATTTAGCTTAACTTTTGTCCGATGTCGGATGATTTTTAACCACACTTTTCGGTTTATTGTTTGTTTGACATGTTTATTCATTATTAATTTCGGTGGCATAATATCAAAAAAAAGTCTGTTCTATTGTCATACTTAAACCACAGAAAACTGTAAACTATCTTAAACCAAGTACTTAAGTAAGGTTAAGTTAATGAAAAATGTATTCTTCTTTTTGACACTCTTAATAGAGATTTTAGACACGACAACGGATCCATGGGATATGTAAAATATTTTCGTACGAATACCAAATTGTTCTCGGATATCGGACGTCGAAGCATGGGACGCCGGCTTTCCTCCGCAAAATTTTAAATCATGCTGCTACCTTATCTTTCTAATTTTAAATAAAACTACAATAAAGCTTTTATAAACATATATTTTATATACCTTTAGTACCAATAATGGTATGTGTTTATTTTAAATAGGAATCCTTATGTAATAATTCAAACTAAGTAATACTAAATAACATTTTTAGAAGGAAAAAGTGGGCTTGAAAACAGTTTTTTAGAAATTATTGTATTTAAATGATAGACATTTAACAAAATCAAATCTGTAAATTTGCCCCAATTGATACTGTTCGATCTTACTTTGCACAAAATTATTTTTTTTAAACTTCAGAAAATTTTGATCTGTTAATATTCATGTACGTATCAGTTTGAATTCCTTGTTAACTTTTTTTAATAGACATTGAATAAACACCTGTTAAATATTAGGTTAGATCTAAAAATTTTGCAAAATTAGCTGAGGGTTTATAAACAAACATAAAGGCTACAACATTTTTTAAAATACATTTGACTAAAATGCACTTAAATTCAGCCAAAATATGCGCATATATAATATATGCCTTGTTTGCCTTTAAAATATGCAATTATATGCATTTTTTGACCAAATACGCATACTGGTATGCAATATTTCTTAATTTATTATAGTAAAATAGGGTAAAGAAACACACTGGGTTCTAAAAAATATGTTTATTAAAAAAAAAATGCAAAATAAAACACGGAAAAATAAAAGTAAACAATTTTTTAACCTGAAATTGTATAAAAGGCATTTATTACTAAATATTTTTCAAAATTTTCAACTAAAAAGGATTGTCTTCTATCAGCAAAAAAATATTTATGCAAAGAGAAGCTTCTTTCAACATCTACTGATGTAATCGGACAATACTGCAATTTAGGTAGTAAAGTATAAGGCCAAGATACAACTTCGTTGGATTGTTTACCTTCATATATGCTTTTTACTGCAGTTAAGTATTTAAATCCTTCATTCTTTTTTACAGTTACATCCAATTTCTTCCTTACTTGACCTCCTACTTTACCGGGAATGTTGTTACATTTAGCGGAAATAATTTCAACAATACTAATCGAGTCTCTTAAACTTAAATTTCTACTCTTTAACGAGGATATTATGTCCGGTATAAATCTGAAATTAACCTTAATAAAAACAAGATCTTTAACTACACTTGCACTTTTTAACAACTCTTTACTTTGCACAACACACTGCCAATTGTCAAAATTAGTTCTTTAATGGCTTCGAAATGTTCTGCGTAAAATATTGCGGCCTTAATCCATGTTCCCCACCGGGTAATTACAGGTTCTGGAGGTAAACTAACTCCTGGTAATCTCTCCCTATATACATCTGCACTCTAAGAGGTGCTTTTAGATACCCTTTTTAAATTTGAAATTAATTTATTTACTAAAGGATATTTATTTGTAAGGGTTTCTGCGACTCTGTTTATTTCATGTAAAAGACAAATCACGTGTACCATATTGGGGTAAAAGATTCTTAAGGTTTGGCCTACTTTTACCATACAAGTACGGTGCTGCATCAGACAAAAGCACTAACACTGACATTATTAGTTTTCTCTAGCTGCTTAGAAGCTATTAAGTATGGGTTTGTTGATTTATCTTCTTGAAGTGCTCCAATCGTAAGATGTGCGATATATGTACCACAAACATCTGTGCTTTCATCAACAATAATGTAAACATTTTTATCACCCAGTGAAGCTCTAATTTATTCTAAAACGGTTTCGTATACTGAATGGACATTCTTCTTTCTAAGCGTGGATTCGTCAGAAATGGTTTGTTAACAATATTTTTGCAAAAATCCTCTAAATTGCGGATTTTGCATTTTTTTTAAGGGTATGTTTGCTGCGACCAAAGCCTTGCATAAGTCTTCTTGAAAAATTTCCTTTTCAGGTTTCGATTTTTCTCCAACATTTTAAAATGTGTTTTTACACTCAGCTGAACTGGCTCAGATTTCATTTTTTGTAACTTTGATTTATGCAGCGGTGTTTTCAAATGTTGATCAAGTTGGAACTTCTTTTCACAAACAATGATTTTTGCACAAACTTTACAGAAGACCTTTTCTCCACTAACTCTAGGAAATTTTTAATCCACGAAGACGTTTTCGCCACTTTCAACATTTTGAACAAAAATTTGTAGTACGTATTACAACCCGATATAAATACAGTTTGTTAAGCAGGTAATGATAAGGCATTATTAAATGACAATAAAAAGCCCCTAACAATATACCTGCAAACCCCGTAAACCCCCAATAAATACCTTGTGTATAACCAAAATGTAAATATTAATTATTATATCAGATTGGAGAATCCCTGAAACAAGTGCCGGACTGGACATTAAACCTACAAGTCTACGAGTTTTCATGACCGGGCGTTTTTAATTTTTTGATAACGCCGAAAACATAAAAATATGCTCATAAAATAATAATTTGGGAAAAATACGCATTTTATTATAAAATTGACAAAATGCATATATTCCGCTTTTTACATAATATGACAATCTACAATTTCTGGGCTTTAAAACGTAACAAAGTCGTTTAATATTGCCCGAGGGGGAGGTCACTTCATAAATAGGTGTACAAATCTCAAAAAGTATTTACTTAAATACAAATAAATACGAAAGTATACGCTTAAATATATTTATATGAAAAGAAATAGATGTAAATAAAAATAAATAGACATAATAATAAGAATTAAATACCAATAAATGCCCTCGCCAAATCAAGCGTTTATTTAAGCTGAGAGAAGAATAAGTCCAAAAAGACGCTGATACCCCCTTTTCAAACGATTCAGTTTAAGTTTGGCAAACAAAGGTCCCAATGACTAATAGAAGTTAAAGGTAATGCCTGACTTGGGACAGAGAGAGATCCAGAAGAAGACATCGTCGATTCTGGCGCAAAATACCAGGCGAAATATTAACAACGCATTACGCATCTGCTTTTTTTGATGACCATTCATACTTAGGTACAAAAAAAAACAATCTATATACTGTCTTTTAAAAATGTCTCGTTTGTTTTTTTTTTTCCCACAGGACGGTTAAAAGGATGAATACCTGGCTAGATGACGAGCAGCGCTATCTATTGAACTGGCCATGCGACAATTTCTGTCGATAGGCAACGTCGCCACATTTGTTTTAATATTTATCACGACATTACCTATGCCATGGAATTCCCTTACCTTACTATAAGAAGTCATTTTTGGCAAATAGTTTAAAAAGCTGTACTTTTTGACATGATCGTAGAAAAAAAACCATTTATTTACACAAAAAACCTATATTCCAAATTAACAATTACATCTTAACATTCTCATGATTTAAAAACCAGGTAAACTGACATCTTCCTATGTTTTACGGTTAGTTGTCAAATAACAATTTTTTAAAATTTAACAAAATCTGAACTAGGAGTAGTTAGATATTTTAAAATAATTTATATCTAAACATTGATATTGACATAGCCGTTTTTATAGTATACCCTAGCTTTTTTTGCTAACCAACTGTACATAAACTCTCTCACTACAGAAATCGATACGAGGCCATCGCCACGCGAATCTTGAAAATACAATCTTTTGCAGGGGTATGCCCGATGCCGGCTATGTCCTGTGATGGTTGGCCATGAGAGGGGGGTGAAGCTGCAAATAAATTCGAGTTAACGTGTTAAATTAAAAATTAGTTAAATGTACACGTTCGCATTTGGTGTGGCTTTATCCGAGGTAGTAGAGAAGGATTATGATTATTTATGTGTGTCCTCTAGCCGGCACGTTTATTTCGTCGGATAAGGTACCGTGTGTGCGACACTACCGGATTCCCACTGTAGAGACGGCAACCAGGCGGCGCGCCGTGATGCAGTTGAACATTTCTAGCGTTTCTGTGGGTAAACGAACCGACAACCGGCCAATTCGTCGTGTGACTGAGCAGCAGGCAGCGGCTTGCCTTCGACCTACGTTAACAGCTACGGCTCTCGGTAAAGTTTGCTTGGACGGTCGCGGTGAGGTACGAACTACTTGTCGGGGAGTAGGCGGTGACATTATTCTTTCAGGGCCGTATTCCCGCTGTTTCATCGCGTTGCAGTTGCAATTCACAATCAGTGCTTATTAATCATCTACTACGGACGCGGTTGCATCGATCAGGTTAGGGAAAATAGTCGGCACTTACGATTTACAATATGAACAATTATAAATATGGAAAAAAACGGAATATACGTTTGTCCTTTAAAGGAAAAATGGGTTTTGCAATTAAGAGAAGAAAAAAGGTAAAATTTAAATGGGGTTGTTGTTTTTATAATTATTATTATTAGAGCTAACCTGAGCTAACCTAATACTGCAAAATGTTTTTACTGTCATATCATATATTAGGTGTAATAGACATAATATTATAGTAATTATAAATTAATTGTCGTAGAGGTATACACATATTTGTGGGAAAAAAAGCATGCAGTTTAACTTAAGGATCTAATGATAATATGTGGCATTCTGGCATTGTTTCTTAAATTTTGTTTCGACTTTAGTCTAACAAAACTATGAAAGTAGGTATGTATTGTTTTGGTGTATTTCCTGTAATGTACAGGATGGCCTATTTGTGTGAAAAAGTAATATAGGTAGGTATAGGCTCTATATAGATATCAAAAAAAAGTTTAAGTTAGTTCAGGTTAGTTATATAAGGCAAATATATATTCTAAAATTATTCTGAAGTAGGTATACAGGGTACTTAATCCAGGAAAGTAGAAAAACAAATGGAACACAATATGTCTTACAATATGTATTTTTGGATTCTACATAAAATAATTTTTTAATACATGCATTATTTCATTATTATAAGTCTAAACTTAATAGTTTCCGAGATATCGACTTTTGAAAAATGACATTTTTGAACTTTGACAGCTTCTAGCTTTCGAACAGTAGGTACCTCAATATCAATTTCCGGTTAAACCGGAAGTACTTATATTTATGGCTTTCAAGCTACATCCGATTAGTTTAGGTTAGGAAACCGGAAGTTGACACTTTTGGGAAGGTAATAAAAAAGTAAGATCGGGACATGTAAACTGTTTTGCTCTAAGACGTGCCGTTAGAAAGCTAGAAGCTGTCAAAGTTCAATAATGTCATTCTTAAAAAGTCGATATCTCGGAAACTATTAAGTTTAGACCTATAATACACTTATTAAAAAATAATTGTTATTTTATGTAGAATCCAAAAATGTTGTAATGATGTTTTATTTAAAAAAATATATCTTTTGATTATCCTACTTTTCTGTACCATCACTTCAAAATAATTTTAGAATATAGGTATACTTATTTGCTTATACCCTAAAACTTTTTTTTTATATCTTATATAGTAGAGCCTATATATAACTTTGTCGCACAAATGGGCCACCCTGTATAATTGCACAGAAACAGTTTACGCAAAGTTTACCGCGATCAAATTTAGCCCATAATTAATTGGTAATTATTATAATTTGGGTAGACTATAATGTTATGGTAAAAATATACATTACGATATTCATTTATACCTAAAATATAGATTGGAAGGCTGATCATGGGTTTCTATTGACCATATTAAAATATCCGCCCTATGAGTACCTACCTACTAAAATCAATTTGATTAATTCCTGAAAGCGTAACTATTTACGTAATTTAACGCCCAAGCTGAGAATCGAAATAAGGTCATATATTTTTTGGGACACTGGGCTGAACATTAAGCAATACCTTTAAGTACAAACTGGCTATTATTAGTGACAATGACTACAGTTGGGAATATATTTTTATGGTGGTTACTTAAAGTTAGCTGATAAAATGTATACAAGGTGTCTGGGAAATCTGTCAAATTCAGATAGAACATGAAAAAATAAGATGACAAGTTCCTATAAATTTTTTTCTTACAAGCCCTCCCTACGGAGACATGTGCTCCTGCAGGACGCCGCTGGAAATCGGTCTTTCAAAGCTTAATATAATTTAATAAAAATTTAATGTGATGGACACTAGTAAGGACCTCTTAAAATAGTGTCCTTGAAACGTATTTAGCTTTTTTAGTTTACCAGGGGCTGACTCAGCGTTACAAGTTAATGCTTAATATTTTAACACCCTGTATGACAAAAAGTGAAAAAAAAAATCTGTGCAGCTTGCACCTTAGACTAAAGGAAAGGTACTCTTGTTTATTGTCGATACAATGAACCGTTTCGAGAAACAGAATAATAAACGAATTCATGGTTTATTTTTAATAAAAAGGACCATGATTTCTATTTTGTTTCTCGACAACAAAGTGTAATACGAAAGTCGTTTAAACAACAGAAAATTTTCACTTTAAGTTGTTTAATCCGAAAAAATATAAAAATTAAAAGAAGCGCAGGGATGTAATAGGAGGCACCTTAACGAAATTATTGAAAAACTTTATAAGAGGATTCAACATGTGCTCCGTGAAGTCTGATACACTCGCGGGCGCGACGAATTGAGGACTGCTGTACCCGTCACAATAACCCAGCCTTGGTCCTTATCACATCACAATGAAACGTGATTCTCTGTAGAAGTTCCTCCCTAGTGCCGCCCGGAGTAGAATACACCAAGTTTTTCAGGTGTCCCCACAGGTAAGAATCCAACGGCGTTAGGTCGGGAGATCGAGGACGCCAGGTAAACCTCCTCTACCTATCCAACAGTTTCGATAGACGTTATTCAGGTGTTGAAATGAGGTGGTGCCACATCGTGCGTGAAGTACATGTTTCGGCGAGTTTCAAGTGGTAATTGCTCTATTAAATCCTAAAAAGCGTTCTGGAGGAACTCCAACTAAAGTTGTCCATTCAAGCGTTCCGGCAATACAAATGGTTCAATCAAAAAATTGGCAATGATTCCTGCCCAGATATTAATTGATTGGAACTGATGTTGATGATGCGAAACAATAGTGGCATGAGGATTTTCATCCGCCCATACATGCGTGAAAAGAATAATGATAATGAAGTTTACATTATTTCTTTGCTGATCCAATCAGGAATCAGTTTATGTACTTTCTGCAAATGATATGGATAAAACAGCTGTTCTTAAAGGACTTTATAAACTAGTGCTTTCGATGTATTAAACTGTGCTGATAATTTTTGAGTGATCATTGATAGAGTGTCATCTACAGCATTTAAAATGTTTTCCTCTAATTGCGGCGTACGTACGGTTTTCCTCAGACCAGCATCAGTACTATTTTTTCCAAATTTTCCTAAGATTATGAAGAAAGTCAATAATATGTACTATGGATCGCCCACCATTCTCCCTTAGACGTTGGTTAACTCGTTGAAATGTCCTCTGGTTTGGCATAGTACGATTACGAAATCTTTCCTGATATAACCTTCTGGCTTGTAAAGCATTGCAAGACGCAAGACTACATCAGATAAATAAGCCAACAGCCAATAAACGTGTATTCCATAGTTCCAACTATTTCATAATTTAATTCATCACGAAATCCAAAAATAAGTAAATTAATATAGCAGTAAAGGATCAATGTGTCAGCGATGTAAAAGATGACAAGTTCTAAAATACAGCATATTTTATTTATTTCGTACCATAGTAACGTTTGCAACAATACATTTTTTTTGTGCCGATAAATAAATAGAACGCACATTTTTTGCGAACATAGGTCTTCTACAACTACTTATTCGTTTATTATTCTTTTTCTCGAAATCGGTTCATTGTATCGACAATATAGAAGGGTACCTTTTTTTTTAGTCTAAGGTGCAAGCTACCCAGATTTTTTTTTTTTAAGTCTCGCTAAGCTAAATATGTTTCAAGGACACTTTTTTTAATGAACTACCTGAAGTAACGGCGCTGTCACCTTTTATTTTATTCACCAAACTCATCTTTCTTTTGTATGCAAATTAGAGTTACCCTAATTTAGGGCCGGTTCGGGAAATACGGAATTTTTAAAAACAAATATTTTTCCTGACCGTATAGCTCTAAATTTTGGTTTTGTTTTTTGGGTTTTCGGTCATTAATAAAAAATCCTGTTTTTGGTTTGTAACGTTTCGGTTTATTCAACCATCAACAGACTTTTCCGAGTGTCTATCCAAAATGCACGTATATATTTTAACAACTTAAACAGCAAGCGGTTCACAATACGTTCTTGTTTGCATTTTAAAACGATACTTAAGTTCCAGTTCGTTTTAAAATGCAATTTACATTTTATTACTCTCTGGCATTAAGAAACAGAGTATAACCGAAATGCTGCGAAACGCTCGAGCAAACTGAATACAACCCTGTTACTCAGGTGGTATGTATTTTATTGCCGGAATATATGGAAGTAAAGTTTAGGTCATTCATTGTTTTGACACTATGCCGCTTGGATATAATATTTTATGTAAATTATTAAATAACTAAAAAGTAACTGTTTAATTAAATCCATGTCATCATGTAATATTGTAAGGTTTATTTTGAAAAATACTTATAATTTTATAGTAACATAACAAATAAAAGAGAGAGATACCCCCCTTAAAACTCTCTAGTGAATGTTGTATGATAGAAAAATAATATGTTCTTTATTATTTCTGTTATTCTTCATTCAAATAGACATGTCTAATACAATTATATCTAAGACTTATAAAATACATTACCTACTATAAAAAAGAAAACAGAAATAAAATAAGATAAATAGATATAGAATTAAAAGCATCTTACTCCTTTAAATTTTTAATCTATAACTTAACAACTCTGTATTTGGAAAATTAATATTTCATAATGTTTTTAATATGTATGGGATAGATCACTGTTTAGCTTTAAATTACTTTTGATTATGCAATTGAAACGGCTTCAAAATTAATTTTTATAGTTGTGGAAAATATACCGCGCTCCTATATTTGTTTTTCCAACTCGCGCATTGAGTTGATGATGACGTTGTTAACGCCGACGCCGCCTGTTACTACGACACAACCGATCAGTTGAGTCGTGTATTCCTCTCGATAAGTGACGCTTGTGTTTTTGTGCTTTTATGATGACAGGGAAAGCAACACGGTATAAATATTGTATTGTGCCTAGATGTACAAATACTACTCGTACAACACCTAATAAAATTTTCTTAAGTGTCCCTACGAATGCAGAAATCCGTAAAAAATGGTGCGAAGCCATGCAAAGGGATAGTCAAAGAAATGTCGTACTTTCCAACACAAGTAACCGATTTTGCTGTGAAGATCATTTCGAGGTAAGTGATTTATTGATAATAATTAACAATCATTCATATTATGTTCATTCTAGAACTACAGGGAGTAATAATAGGTACTACCAGTCGAACTTTCTTGCTTCAGTACCGTAGTTAACTGGAAATACCCTAACTATAATTATTATGTTTCATTTAGTTTAGGCTTACACTCCTCAAAAATTGGGCAGTATATTAGTCAAAGACGGTGACATCTACCGCGCAGTGGCGCAACCAGAATAATAATTTTACCGACTTTCCCTATTTTGTGGGCAATTCGTATAACATTACTTAGAAACGTAACTCATTTTCTGACTTAAAAATCCTTTATTTAACGGTCTGTTTCAATTTAATGCTTAAGCCGGAATTACACCAAGAGCTATACAGCTATATAGCCAAGTTATATAGCTGAGGTAAAAGTATATTAAAACGCCACCCGAAGACTGCTATATAGCTAAAATCTAGAGCTATATAGCTGGAAATGAGTTTCTCATCCATTGTCGGTAAATACCAAAGGAATCTGTATAGCTCAGCTATATCGTCATGCTAAAGAAGCGATTTGTGGTTGTAGTACAGCTGTATAGGGTGATTCCTAAGTGGATACTTCTTTTTTAACTGTGTATAGTCATTAAAAGGAACAACGTTTTAAAATAACTTTTTTTCAAAAAACTGAACGCCATTGACCTCTTAGCATTTTCTGCTTCGTCTACGAAGAGCGCCTCTTGGTCTCCCAATTGCTTTATGTTTTTCTTCTTTAATATTGGTTGCAGTACATATTTCTAATACGTCGACTTAGTGCATCTCGAGTGTCCACTTTTACTTCATACACTTCATTTTTAAACCAGCCCCGTAAACAATAATCTAGTGCTGTGACGTCGGGACATCTTGGAGACCAATTAATAGGACTACCGCTACCAATCCAACGCCCTGGAAATCTTTCGTCCGAATGTTGCTTGACCTGATAAATATATTCTACTTCTTCTAAACCTGGTCGCGTAGCTCGTTCAGTTGTTATGTTAGCACTGCGCACAATTTGTTAAAAACTCTGATAAATACGTTTCTATTAGGATGACTCTGATGTGGAAGCCGTTGACGATATTCTTCAACAGCAGCTGTAGCACTTCCATTGCAGAAATCATAAACAAACACCATATTTCCATATTCTAAATGTGAATAAGTGTTTGGCTTTTTGTAATATTTTAATCATTCAAACTTAAAAATAAACGTTCAATTACTGTCACAGTACACTGACACATTGTCAAAACAACAAAGTTATCAAATGTTTTTGAGTCTCGAGCATGGCATACTCTGATTATGCGAAAATTTGGATACAGGTGGAACGCTAGATACAAATTCTTAATTATGCTGTAACTTAAAAGTAGTTGGAAGCAAAAAATCAAAATCAGATATAACATATGAGGTTTTCACATTGTTTTCACGTATATAATACACCCCTGGGGTTTGGTCCGTTCCTCCTGACTCAGCCTGTGTAGCTTAACTACATATAGCCAGCTATATAGCTCGCTTATATAGCCGTATAGTTGGTGTAATTCCAGCTTTAATAAAACAAACGTATTAAAGTAAGGTCAAGAGGCAGCGCCACAGGCGAAAATTTGAACCAAACTTGTCAAGAATAGAGCGGGGTTAGTTCATTTATTTTCAGTCTTACACGTAACGATATCTTGGGATTCTACTTCCAGGGGTGGTAAATATTTTTTATCGTTGAATTTAAACAGTTCGTGATGTATTAATTATGTTTATTTTTGCAGCTGGACAAGGATATGGAAAACTATAGGATGTGGAAATGGATGGGCGGAAAAATAAAGCTAAAAAAGGACGTCGTGCCTCATATATTTGAATGCCAGCTTCTTTCAGAAGACAATTTGATTCGTCAAACCCATACAAAAATCCAAGTAAGACTGTAAGAGGAAGCACTTAGTCCGGCCCAAGCCAAAAACGAAGTTCCTTTAGCACTCCGATACTTCCGCAGAAATTTGCAACCATTTTGCTCGCGTGGGGGTAATTTAGACCCTATGAAAATATTTACGTTATTGTACATGAATTAGAGGATTAAGTTAAATGTTTTTAAATAAATGAAGTATTACCTACGTTTCTAAAGTACAATATATTATTAAATTAAAACAAAAAAAAAATAACCTTACTAAAAGCATTAAACATTAGTATTAGGGTAAATATTTCAATAACGTGTTTTAGCAAACTACAACAACAACTAACTTTATTCAGACTCATTTTCAAGTCGGTTACTTTTGGTTAAACATGAACTGCAAATTAATTTAGAGTGCTCTTTGCATACCAAACCTCTGTATGAGGAACGGGCCGTTTTAGTTTATCGATCTTTTTTGCGATCACATAGAACATATCTTTCTTGTACAGAAGGAAGTACTTTTTGGTTCTGTTTCGACATCTGTTTCCATTGATAGAGTACGATTGATGTTGAACAGAACTGTTTATTTTTCGTCCACATTCCTTTCGTAGCCCACGAGCAGTGTGTGGCGAACTATAGTTTCTATAATTAAAGGGCGGAATATATGCAAAGTGCATATTTTTGAATAATTTGTCAATTTTATAATAAAATGCATATTTTTCCCAAATTAATATTTTTTGAGCATATTTTTATGTTTTCGGCGTTATCAAAAAATTAAAAACGCCCGGTCATGAAAACTCGTAGACTCGTTTAATGTCCAGTCCGGCATTTGTTTCAGGGATTTTCCAATCTGAAGATAATTATATAATAATTAATATTTACATTTTGTTATTATTGTTAGGGGTTATTTATTGTCATTTAATAATGCCTTATTATTACCTGCTTAACAAACTGCATTTATATCGGGTTGTAATACGTACTTACTTCTGTTTTAGTTTGTCGAAAGATTTCAGTATTTTCAGTGTGAAACTAGTGATTTCAAATTTGTGTTCAAAATGTCTGAAGTGGCGAAAACGTCCTCGCGGATTAAAGATTTCTCAGAGTTAGAGTTTAGTGGAGAGAAAGTCTTCTGTAAAGCTTGTGCAGAAATTATTGTTTGTGAAAAGAAGTTCCAAATCGATCAACATTTGAAAACACCGCTGCATAAATCAAAGTTACAAAAAATGAAATCTGAGCCAGTTCAGCTGAGTGTAAAAAACACATTTCAAAATGTTGGAGAAAAATCGAAATCTGAAAAGGAGTTTTTTCAAGAAGACTTATGCAAGGCTTTGGTCGCAGCAAGCACTCTCTTACGAAAATTACAAAATCCGCAATTTAGAGGATTTTTGCAAAAATATTGTCAACAAACCATTCCTGACGAATCCACGCTTAGAAAGAAGAATGTTCATTAGGGTGGAGCGAAAAAATTTTTTTTTTCTTTTTTTCAAAATTTTGATATTGGCTAGGAGCCAAAATGTTGTATCTATAAACACTATTTCCTGCGCAAGATTTTAACTTCCTACTCATTTGTTTTGAGGGGTCACACAATCCTCAAAGTTATAGCAATTTAGGTATATTATTTTCTTTTTGATATCGGTTAAATTATGTCGGACTTTCGCTAGTTCATGGTATATTTTAAAAGAAATATGCAATGAACTACCCAAAACTCACCACGTGAAGGTATCCGACCTAGAGCCCCTCCCCCTCCCACCCTTATATTCGCAAATCAGTTAAATTCTCTTTTGGTTTCGAAAACTGGCATTTCTGATAGAAATTGCAGTTTTGCCATTACATAGCCATCTCTAGATTCTTCTCCTAAAACAGCCAGTGAAGCCTCAGACACTATCTTTACCATTCTTTCTACAGCTTGCGTATGACATGGAAACTTTACTAAATCCATTTCAGGTACTGTTTTAATTAGCTGACTTAGGTGATCATTAGGTATGCTTGCTAAAATAGGTGGTTTACTTAGTTCACAATTCTGCCAATTAATCAGTTCATTATATGTAGTTGCTTCAAAATTTAATTTAGGTATAATAAATTCTCTTATGCGTTCACGAGTAATAACATTTCTGGTCTTCAAAATACGCCTTAAAAACCTAATTCTCTAAGATAACATTTGTTATCATTTAGCATACATAGCAATATGTTCTCCGGGTGGGCAAAATATATAATATGCCCTAAATATTTTGATCCGGGTTCACTTAAAACTACAATATGTTCCTCCACAATATTTTTTTTACGCTTTCTTTGTTCAATAGTTTCCTACGTAATAGTTTTGTCCTTGCGACCATCAAAATAAATTCCTTCAATGTCACTTTTAACTTCGTTGCTTCAAATCGCCTTTCTAATATTTTTTCTTGCTCGCCTGATTTTGCTTCTATCTATAACTTTAGACTTGTCTTCTTGAGTTATTATCCCAACATCTTGGAGAACCGCACTTGCCAACATTGGAGCAGCCCTATCTGAAACTCCCGTTCTATCACATACTAAAGCCAATTTGTTTATGTTAATTCGCATTTGAGATGTGCTGGGAATAGCTAATGCTTTCGAAGGAGGTTGCGTGCTTTTTATGGGAACGAATTTACGATCATCTAATTGTGAGTCACTGCTCGAACTCTTATCTTGATCTAAATCATTTGAATTAATAGAATGTAAGGTTACCGTGGTATACGCTTTATTTTTTCTCTCTTCTATTTGGCTTATTCGGGCAACTCGTCTCTCTAAAGATCTAGTGGTTACAATATCCACACCAGCAATAACCATTTTTCTTTCGCGTCGCTGATTTACTAAAAATGCTTGCTCTTTAGAAGGCACTTTATTTAAACACAGGCACTTCTTGAAATCAGGACATTTACACAAACTTATATCAAACAGTTTTTTTTTAGCTCCATTTAAAAATAATTTGACCTTTCGATTCCGCAATTTTATAACCTTTTTATACTTCTCAAAATAGTCTTTTAACATTTGAAAAATTCTACGGTCACTCAAATATGGCAAACAAGCTTTTCCCCATACACTTTTAACATCTCGTAAAACAGTGTTTGCAACTCCAGGAAACGTTGGCTCTTTCTTCACATTTTGTAATAATTCAAACCTCACATACAAATAATGCTTCATCACGTCACAATATGTGGGCAAAACCGTAGTATTAAGTTGTTTGGAAGCCCCAAAAACTGTACAAAATACGTCTCTCTGTGTTTTCGGCATAAATCTTTTCAAAAATGTTCAATTTTAGCACTACTTACAGCACAACAACTTAAAGCAACACTGAACTGACTCAACTGGCCTGCCGCAGTATCAAAAAACGTGGTTACGACGATTTCTGTGCGTGGATCCTTCCGGTCATGCGCATTAACGAGCCCAATACGGCCTGTGGCAATGTTGCCAGTTGTTGTAGGAAATAATTATTGCTATTACTTATTCGGAAAATTTGCGAGTAGTGTGACCCCTGAAAAACGCTTACAAAAAAATTGAAATTTTTACCATATAATCAACTTATAGGTAGGAAACTTTTAGGCACTAGCCGTTGTTAAAATTTAAAAGTTGACTTTTTCGCTCCACCCTAATGTTCATTCAGTATACGAAACCGTTTTAGAAGAAACTAGAGCTTCACTGGGTGATAAAATTTTTTACATGATTGTTGATGAAAGCACAGATGCTTGTTGCAGATATATCGAACATCTTACGATTGGAGCACTTCAAGAAGATAAAGCAACAAACCCGTATTTAATAGCTTCTAAGCAGAGACAAAACTAATAATGTGAGTGTAACCTAGGGTTGCCACATGGCCGGGATTGTCCAGAAATTAACTATGTTGCCCCGGATTCATATTTTTTAGTCCCGGAAAATCATCAAAAGTCGAAAACATTGTTAAATGTGCCGTTCACTTAAACGATCATCTACGAGTGACAACGCCGCGCAGTAAGATATTTTTTAATTTTATATAAATTCATTTTTTCGTTACATTACTTAGTACTGAGTAATTTAAAAAATGTGTTTCGATTTAGATGATGATTCGCAGTGTGTTGTGCAAAGTAAAGAGTTGTTAAAAAGTGCAAGTGTAGGAGGTCAAGTAAGGAACAAATTGGATATAATTGTAAAAAAGAATGAAGGATTTAAATACTCAACTGCAGTAAAAAGCATTTATGAAGGTAAACCATCCAACGAAGTTGTATCTTGGCCTTATACTTTACTTCCTAAGTTGCAGTATTGTCCGATTACATCAGTAGATGTTGAAAGAAGCTTCTCTTAGTATAATCATATTTTTACTGATAGAAGACATCCTTTTTAGTTGAAAATTTTAAAAAATATTTAGTAATAAAAGCCTTTTATACAATGTCAGGTTTAAAGATTGTTTACTTTTATTCTTCTTTGTTTTTTTTTTGCTTTTTTTTTAAATAAACATCTTTTTTAGAACCCAGTGTGTTTCTTTACCCTATTTTACTATAATAAATTAAGAAATATTGCATACCAGTATTTGGTCAAAGAAATGTATACAACTTCATATTTTAAAGGCAAATAAGCGCATATTTCGGCTAAATTTAAGTGCATATACTCCGCCCTCTGGTTGTAATGAACGCTATTAGTAGTAAATGAATGGTAATTTTGCAAATCTTCCACTAGAAGATAAAAAGTATTGGGCAAGCAAGCCCGGGCTCGATTTAAACCTGACAGAAGTTGGTGAACGAAAAGCACAAAACAGAGCTTTCACCCGTAAACGTATAAAAACATTTCTAGTTATGCTGTCCCATAAACAGAACTTCAGTACATGAAACAAATGATTTTGAAGAAAAACTTATGGAGAAAGTTATTACCGTGAAAGGCCGTAGAACGAATATTCACTAAGTTTGTTTGGGGCCAGTCTCCCTTCGTAAGGGAGCATTAGAAAGGTGAATTCTTACGAAATTTGGGCATGTTCCCAAAAAATTTACGAGTATATGGTAAATAATAATAACATGCGTGTCTCTCTGATTTTTTTATTTTGACAGTAAAAGTACAAAAAAGAAATATTTTCATTTCTCTGTCAACATATCGACCATCCGGAAGAAGAGTGTTATATCTCGAAAAACGGAATTTTACAGGAGAGCTGTTTATAGATTTTTTTATAACAAAATATCTTATAGCTTTGACACCCCTAAAAATGCAGACTTGATTTAATTTATAATAATACAACGTTTATCGTCACTTTAAACTACAGGTAGTACAAACTTTCTGAAAATTGTAGTTTCAAGAAAAAAAATAGTTGTAACTCTCTTGAACATTTTTTTTTTTAGGTTAAGACTTATAACAAAATATCTTAATTGTTCATAAATCTAAAAGAAATGCTTATTATCTTAATGATTTCGTCCTTTTTTTATTAATATAATGCAAGAATTTAAAAGCATTGATTATAATATGGATTTTTATATTTGAAAATGGTGTTGAAAATACAGGTAACTCTCTTCTACAGAAATAAAAAGATTTTTACTTAAACCCTTTTAATTTTTATTGGTTACAATATAAAAAAAATCCAACTAATGTCTTTAACAAAAATAAAAACGTCACTCCTTTATAGTAAAATAAAATCTGGTGAAAACTGACAACGAAATTAAACTTAAACCTAAAAGCGAAAAACTACTTACAGGTTTTTAAAAAAATCTAAATAATAATAAGGCACACATTTCTTTTTCTCAATTAACTCCAGTAACCCTTTTTTCTTTGCTTCTGAAACGCTTGGTTTTTTGACAAAAGCAGAATTTAATTTTACATTGTCAAATTTAATGTTTTTTCTTTGATTAATAATTTCTGCTTCCATAAAGCTTTCTTCAGCATAAGAGTACTTATAAAACAGAGTATTCGGATCAGTTTTTTGTAATTTAATTACTCGCAAACTAGTAAATTTTACATTTTTTGGGATATTGATGTAAATCTCTGAAGTCAATTTTTTCAAATCAATTATGTCCTTAAAACATAATTCATTAAGCTCGTAGCTTTTTCCTTTCTTTTTCGCTTGTCTAATTATAACAGCGTATTGCTCTGGAACAAGAATTGAATTCGCTTTTTTATAGTTTGTAACTTCAGTCTCGATTCTGGCGTGTACGCTGTCCCCCTCATTTTGGCTGTGTCCTTTTATAAAAAACTTGTGGGTAATAGACTTGATTTTTAATTTATTAATAAGGTAAATATAAAGAGCAAGTATGAACTTGTTTTTATTCTGCCCGCAACAATTGTCGGAATAGAAAATTATTTCTAAATCTTCTTCACTTTTGCTGCAAAGAGCTTCAATGTATTTAAATATACAAGTTCCTATTTCATTTGCGCCTCGCAAACCTTCCCCTTCATGCCACAAATAACACACACCTTCTGTGGCTTTTATGTCAAAAATAGTAAAATTGAAAACGTTCAACTTTGATACGTAATAGAATGAACTTGCATGACCAGTTGGACATGGCAAAACTTTTTGAAGATCATAAACTAGAACTTTTACGTTATGGGCACTATTCTTTTTGTCGTTGTCTTTTTCTTCTCGACTGAGTACCTTTTCCCGTAAATGTTCCTGATAATTTTCATCGAGTTTAGCTTTTTCCTCTTCTGATCCTTTTTCATATTCCAAACATAGCTCGCATTGATCTTTCTTCGGTATGTGAAATGATAGATTATACTCCTCGTTGAAAATCTTGCTATATAATTGGTAATTTCCGTATTCTACTTTCTCGTCTTCACACAATTTTACATAGTCTCTATGTAGATCTGCTAATGTTTTTCCACCTTCTATAAATTCCCGTGATGTATTTGCCCTACAATAATGAGTTCGATTCTCGGAATTAAATTAATATGAAATCTTATTTTATTTTTGATTTCTTCACTAACTTTCATGTGATTTCCATGTTTTCCTCTTTTATCAATATCAATTACCCTTCCTGTTTCACAAACAGATTGTTTCTTAAGTACAGTCTGTATAGTTCTATTGTTAATTGACAAAGTCGCCATAAAAAATTGTTTGCATACTCTTATATTTTTCCCTGAGATTATAAAGAAAAATGCATTATTTGGATTTCTTGGATTGGTGTCATTACTGTATTTATATTTGGGACAAATTTTTGTCATATTTGATGCTATATATTCTCTTTGTTTTCCGATGTCGCCAAGCTTATAAAATTCTGAAAAAATTTGTTCACGTTGTTCGAGAGAAATTTTATCATAGCATTTAATTCTACATTTTTCACCACATGGAGGTAGAATTGTCTTCTTTGGTCGTTCCTTTTTAATTCGTACTGTACCATTTTCGTTTTTTCGTACTTGAGTATAAACGTAAGATTCTCCTTTATTTCTTAAAATTTTCGCACGATTTTTTTGCCACAATTCTGGTCTCTTCTTTCTTTTTCTGCTAATTTTATCATTTTGAGTTTGGTTCAACATTTTTCTTTTTTTCTTTGGGGTAATCTCATCCTTATCCTCCTCTTCTGAAGAATTTGAAGATTCGGATGATTCTCGGAACAGAGGATCTTTAATGCTATCGTCGGAGCCATATGGGTCATTTTGTAGGTCTTGATCGGAGTCATCTTAAAAATAAAAATATAAACGAAATAAAATATTAATTGTATCCAAAGATATTAATATTACCCTCATTTATATTAGAAACTTTTAAGTCATTTTGTACAGGTTCTTTATCTTCTTTAGACGACGAAGACGAGGATTCTGAGCATATTATTATAGATGATGACGATGAGCTAGATGATGAACTGCTCGAGGACGACGCCGGTGGAAGTTGTTCCTTTAGATCTAGAATATTGAAACACATACATTTTATGTTAAAATTACAAGTTCCTAAAATTGTTAGTAGGTATATTAAAAGAGTCCGATATTACTACCTGACGGTTTTATTTTGTCTTCAGTCATGGAGACTTCTGCCTCTATTGCCATGGTGACATCTTTTGGTGGGGAATATACATTTCCTAAAAATAGATAACAATTTCTGGGGTATTTCTTACAAAACTCTTAACTCATAGTACCTTGAGTAAGAATAGTATTCTCAAAATGAAGACTAGATCTATTAGGACCATCATATTCAGCATAATGAGATGAATCTTCAAGTACTTTCCATAATATTTTGTCCTTAGAGTTTTCTTCATTGATTGGAGTTTCAGAAATAAAGTTCGAAGGATTAATATCCACTTGGTTAGGCAATTGGTTACCAATTGGAGTTATAGCTTCACTTATTTTTGCATGGAGAATAGTGGGTGCTTCGATATTAATTTGAGTAAAGTTTTCCTTATCTCCCCGGATATCATCTTCAGCACTCTTTACCTCAGTTTGGATGCATTGAGATGTATTAGATAAAATCGGAACATTACTTGTAGAGTTATTGTCCTCTCTAGGTCCAATATCAATATTCAACATGCTCAAAATGCGCGCACTTCGACCAGATTTTAATTTTGGCATCTTATCTATTAAAACCTATAAAAATAATATAAAATAATTTTTTTTTGTGCCTTTTGCTGTGTCTTCACTTTAACAGTTTGCACTTCATATTGGATGAAAACGTTATTTTAGGGATCTAATCAGTGGCGTACCCATGGGTGCGGGCAAAGGGGCATTTGCCCCCCCCCCCCAAGACTTCAGAGAAAACGCAAAAAAAATCAAAAACGAAAAATAATTTTTAAAAATTAAAAACAAAAATCTTAACGTAAAGAAAAATTATTTGTTTTTTGATTGGGAAGTATAATAATATCCCAAAGGTTTGACAAATCAGTCCAAACTCTTTAAAAAACCACCAATATCAATAAAAAAAAAAGGGCGTGGCACCCAAAAAATTTTCGCTTTTCGCGGCGCTTTTCTTTTTCCCCAGTCTTATAATGGACTCCCCATAACTGAGAGCTGTATGAGGGCCTGCTACCATCAAATATATTCATACAACCACACAACCACAAAAATCAGTAATAATAAAAATAAACATTTTTTCAAATCCTTATGTCTTTATTTTCAAGACTTGCGCCCCCCCAAAGCTTTTTTCTGGGTACGCCACTGGATCTAATTATATGAATCTAATAAGAGTTTTCCTGAATAAAAAAGTCCTAAATAAGGAAGAACGATACACTTTTACTTGAAACAAAATTTATTACATTTTTGTCTAGTGAACACTGTTGTTATTAAGAATGTTGTTTTCTTGTCCAAAAAATACTATTAATATAAAAATTAAAATCTACCCAATATGGATACACTTTGAGATAAAACACAATTTTATCTGAAATTCTGTTCAAAACTGTTACAACTCGAAATGTTACTTTATTCTAAATAAAATAATTAACAGTTAACGATCTTTATTCTAAACAAAAAGTAACACTCAAAAATAAAACATTTTTTACTATAAAATCAAATAAATATTTAACTTACCTCAATCTAAAATGTTATATATTAAGTTATAACACATTTTTTATAAGAAATACTATTGCTCAATATGTTTGAAAACGAAATGTAATGGTCTTCTTAAGACGCGGCGACACTACCACACGAAAAGTCGGTGACAAACTGAAGTATAGCCTTGTTGCACGCATATTCCATGAAATCCGCCGAAATCGCTGTGTTACATGTCGCCATCTTTCGGGCGGTAGTTGTACTAGACCTATAACATTTTTTACCATAAAATTAGGTCAGATTTAGAGTTGATTTCTATAAAAATACCAAACATTACAAATTTTGAGTTGTAACCCTCTTCTTCCGCATGGTCGATATGTGGGGCACAATTAAATAAATAAAAGGATTATGTAGATTTTTCCTATAATCCGCAGTACAGGAATTTTTTTTTTAATACATTTTTTATAGCTCAAATTTGCAACATTTAATGTTTTTTGTCTCGTTTTAGTATTTAGAAAAAAAACGGTTTAATTTTGTTTAGTCCGGTATTAAAAATATAAAAGAAATTGAGCAATTAAATCCTTTCTTGTGCAGCTAAATACTACTCAACAAGAACTTTCATTTGAGGTATAACAAAGGGTGTTTTGCCATTTGAAGTTTTAAAGTGGTGGTGCCTTACTCTTTGACTAACGTATGGTGGTTCTAGTATTCATGCCAAACGGAATCTTTGAAACTTTTGGAATATTCGAAATATTTGCATTAGAACTTTTCAAATTGGCACCCGGTATATGTTCGTTATTTATTCGCAATAAATTTGCAAAAGCAATCACCTGGGATTTTCACAATTTTTTTCTAAAATCTCTAATTCTTCGCCAACGCCACTTGAACTAGATACTTGCTTATGCGGATTCCATTCCAGCGTTTGGTCTTCTCTAAGTCCTTGCTGGGATGGTTGGGTGGATTCCTCGATCGCCGCTAGATGTCACCACGTGCATCATCTCGCATATTATGTATCTTTACATTATGTGTTGAAATGCACTGTGATGTTCCGTTCCCTTTCGTCGTCGTCAGACCATTAGAGATGGGATAAATGACTATTTTCGAAGAGACGGCTTTCTAACTCTAACTCTGGCTCACCTAAAAGAGTCGACTCACTGAGCGAACTCAAAAGAGCCATGTGGCTTAGTTTTATTTGAAATAGCAGCCGTAACGTCTGGCCGCTACGTCTGGAAGTCGAGCCGGACGCGACCGCGGGATGTCGCAAAGAAAACCCCGTATACCGGAATAAATTATCATTGATTAGTGCTTCCCCAAATTTTGCGGTTCAGCAATGAAATGAGCGATGCTTAACGACATGAAAGGTGCCGGCATGGAGTGGAGGTGTTACTGACTATACTGGCCACAATTAAAAGATTTGTCTACTTAATTAAGTCGTAGTAATTCTCGAACAGGAGACGTTTCTGGCCACATATTTATAAAAAACTTTTTTTCTCTAAAATATTGTACAGAATTATACTATGAAGTTACAGACCGTATTAACACGGTACACCCTGTATAATATACTTGATCAATATTTGAATGAGTAACTTGTGTTAGATAATATATGAAATATAATTGAATGGATAAAAGGCAAAAATATCGACAAAATTCTTTAATCGAATAAAAATTGAACTCAGGACTGCAACGCTTGTTTCAGATCAATGCCAATACCGAAAGTAAAGTGATCCAGCACATGAAAACCACCCAGCATATTGGAAGAAAATTGAAAATGGAGAAAAATGCGCAGCAAGGAGATACTAAATCAATTGGGGCAGATGCTACTCAAGTGGATCTTTACGAACTCGCGGGTATGTCAATTTTTACTTCTTACTATATCAAAGAAAATTATAGCCTATACTTTTCTTTGACTATATCTACATCTACTAATGTCTTTTTCTTAAATAGTCACTAGAACTCAAAGAAAAGCAATAAAAACATAGTTAGTTACATTTGGGGCGACTTGTTCTGTTCAATGTGTAGTTTATTTGTAGATTATTTTCAGGTTTAAACCAGAGTTAATCTTCGGTTCATTATTTATCAACCTTTTCGAAAATGTCCATTTTATAATATTGTTATTGTCATTGCACAATTATTCGGCAAAATCAAAAAAAAATTAGTTTAGAGCAAGTGTTAACACTGTTGATAATTATAATAATTTCTAGTTTAAACCAAATAATGTGGTTAAGCTAGTACTTTTTCCACGGGGTAGGGTTACATTCACGGTTTACAGGTAACTACACTGTTCGAAGAGAACAATCAAATTTAATATTTTTTTAAATTCCCAGGAGGTCCACTACCGTTTTTTTTGTCAATTTCACTCATAACCTTTGAGTCAAATAGTAACTGATGAAATATGTCGTTATTTTAACGTTAATTTGACATTATTGTACAGTAAAAATGAGTACTCAGTTAGTTAACTTAACACTTTATTTATGTAAATGTTAACTTATTTTATAAATCACATTTTTTATTTTGATTTTCGTACTCATTCAAAATGAGTACTTTTAAACATCAGTTTAACATATTATCCAAAATAATAGGTTTAATTGTTGAGCACAAAATGAACCATTTGACAATTTAGATTTAGAAAAGTGAAAAACACTATAAATTATTTAAGCTAGAAGAAACTAAAACATCTGAACACATTTAGATCTTTTCGTTTATGTAACTTAAATAACTATATTCGTTCATTTCACCAGAAATGATAAAATGGAAATACAACTTTTAAAGGTATACTAATTGTAACGCAATATAGCTTTATAGCAAGAATTACTACTTCTTATAATAAACCAGAAAATATTTCTCACAATTAATTATCGTAAAATTACAGATAGGTTATTTGCATTTTTATTTGTGATTCCATCAGCAAGCAAAAACATCCAAACTTTTAACTTTAAAATTATTAAAAATTAGTAAGTTATATATAAACTTAAGTCTAGTTTATATAAAGGTGTATCGCAAATTTCGTTATCATTGATTAATATTAATTAATCTCTGAATTTTATTTAAAATTTTACCAATTGAAATGATATTCGCGATGTAATAAAAAAATAATTTGGGTAATATCTAACGGTATTTGATATTATTTACCATATCTTAAAACTCTAATATATAATATAGGTATACAATACAGATTGAGGAAATATTCTGTTTTGAAATAAGAAAAATGTATATTTTGAAATATTCAACTTAGCTTAGAAACTGTATTTTTATTTAACAAATATTCTGTAATTGTTAATATACCCAGTGCAGTATTAATTTGTAGCATTTACCTTATAACTAACTGAACTATTTTTTTGTAACATATATTCCGTTATAACACATGAAATATTTTTAATTTACAAATTTTAAGGATAATACTTTTTTTGATGTACAAATTCGCTCTTAAAAATTGGTAAAAACAGTTACCTACCTACACACCTACCTAAGGGTGCCACATTTCTTAAATATGTGTAGAAAGTGTCGAAATGTATTTATATAAATACATACTTAAATACAAATGAATAGAAAGAAATACAAATAAATACACATAAATAGAAAAAAATACATGCATGGAATTTAAATGTAATTTAAAAACATTTAAATATATAAATACAAGAAATACCTTTAAATCCTTAAATTCATTATTTATTTGATGCATTTGAAAGTATTTATAAATAAGTACCTACTTTTGGCGCTAATCTACATATCATTTAGAAAGTAATATAAAGTAATATAAAGTAATAAGAAATCTAAACAATAAGTATGCATTTTAAAATAAAGTAAATAAATATTAGATACTTACCATAAATGTACGTTAAGTAAAATATTTACTGAAGAGTAACCACCGGCCAAAATATGGTAAGAATGCCTGTCTGTTCGTCTCGGCTGCAGGGTAGACAGGACGGCGGACGGAAGACACTGGGTGGTGGGGACACGCGCGTTTTTTGATTACGAGTCCATCACCGCAAGCCCTGACCGGCACGCAACCGACCATACAGCAATGTAAATTAAATAGGGTTTCTTGCGCTCCGCTATGAACGAATTTCGAGAAAACTGGTAAATTATTTAGCTTTGGTTAAAAGGATATTGAAAGGCAACTCTATGCGAGTTTAACCATTTTGCAGATTTTTTATTAAGGATTTACCTACATGTGGAGAAGATCATGCATAAAGTTGCAATTCTAACAGCGAAAAATATATTACTGCATACATTTCGAAAACGAAAGCCGAATAGAAAAATCTGCAACATGTTAAAACTCGCATATAGAGTTGCCTTTCAATATCCTTTCAACGAAAGCTAAATAATTTACCAGTTTTCTCGAAATTCGTTCATAGCTAAGCGCAAGAAACCCATTTAATTTACATTGCTGTATGGTCGGTTGCGTGCCGGTCAGGGATTACGGTGATGGACTCTTGACTTAAAAAAATATTTAGATTTACTCTCTATAAATGCAAATTTTACTAACGAAATAGTTAATAGATGCTTATTTTACTATTACTAATATGTTGATTTTATACACTGAGTAATGTACAGTAAATATTACTTTTATTTTATGTTGAAATAACTTTCAAAAATATTTCGTATTGAATCTTTTTTTGGGTAAATTTATAACTAAAAGGGGAACCAAAACTATTATACATTTAATCAATGTAACTTCCCACTTAACACAAACACCTTCATAGCACATGCTAAGAACATTACTCTAGTAGGTTGGAACATTCTAAGAGTATTCTATAAAAGGTCTATGCACATTCATAGAACATGCTATAGTTAGATTACCGCAAGGTGTTTTCACGTGATATGAATGTGCTTGGAATATGAAATCGTATATTCTTAGTAAGCGCTTATCATATTTTTTGGAGAAATTCCTGGCATATTCCTGATATGTACGAGATAATGTTTAAATGAACGTACCAAAGAATATTCTAGGAACATCCCTCAGAACCAGTAGGGATCCTTACAGGAACAAAAATATTCCTACTGCATTTTAAGGGCAATATTCTGGGGAAGAATCAGGAATATGCATAGAATAGTCTATGAATATTTAGGCTTATGTTTTAATAAGAGCATTCCTCAGATGTGCTAAAGAGTGTTAACGATCCCAAATAACATGGAACGCGATACAGGCGGAATGTGAGAAGAATCGATTAGTTATAAGAACACAAAAAATATATTAAAATACAATAAAGTTTAGGTACATTAAGTATAACATTCTTTAGCACATATGAGTTAAATGATAATTCTTTTTTTTTTGTAATTAAAGCAGCTATAAAAATACAACGAAAAAAGGTAAAAACATATTTATTTTTAAAATTGAGACAAATGACATTGAAGCTTTCAATCCCACTAAGCAAGGTAAGGTTATATTAAGTTTGCAACTTTTCTTGCATCAAGTTTCCTGCAAGTATGTTGCAAACAGCAAATCTTCTCCTAATCGTCGTTTTGTTTGCAAGTCTACTACATAGTACCTAACTAATGTTAACTTAGGTACAGCAAACACCAATTAACAACAAACAACAAGTAAATTTATAAAAATTTATTTAAAGATTGTGGTGACTTGCAATGCAGTTGTTAATATTACCTTGTCAGATGCAAGCATTTAAAAGTGTCTATCTGATTGATGCAAACATGAGTAACTTACCGCGAGGGTTAAGTGAGATAGGTAACAAAAAATTATATTCACAAATATGATTATAATAAGTGACATTTCAACTTCATTTCACTTGTGGTTCTGGCATTGTGCCGACAAACTAATCGTCAGGTAATTTTGACTTCCTCATTTTTCTTTCCTTCGCTTTTACAAGCCACAATTTTAAAACTGTAATTATATCATTTTCCATTGCCTGATGGAAGTGCATCTTAACTGCATCTGAAAATATTAAAAATAAAGAGATTTTTGTAGTACTCACAAGTTTTCATCAGTAGTGTAGAACAAGCAAGAGTGGATAGTAAACAAAACTTTTAGGAAAATATTGACACACTGAGGGAGTGAGAGCAGCATTGGAGCACTTAAAGGTTATCAATTAAACGAATATAAGGGTCGACAGGGTCAATGCCTCTTTCATATCACATCACCATAGCTCATATTTTAAGCATTACAAATTCCAAGTCCGAGGAAATGGTTATCTCGATTGATAACCCTACGACTTGGTGACACTGCTGTAAAACCGGACTTACTTATGCATATATACTTTTAGCTTTTAAACTTACCTCTTAACAGTCGCTTTAAACCAATTCACAAAAATTTCGCAATCTATTCAATGTTTCCAAGGATATTCTATTTAGATACTATGAAAGTATATTTATTTTGAACATTTCTAGAACATTCTAAGAACATTATCAAAAAGAATATTCATGCAATAGATGTATAAAGAATATTCTTAAAGAAATATTCCAAGAATATTTCACAAGAGCAGTTCCAAGGATATTCTATTTATATACTGCGAAAGTACATTTAATTTGAACATTTCTAGAATATTCTAAGAATATCATAAAAAGAATATGCGTGCTCTGAATATACTTAGAATGTTTATCACTTTATGGACATATTAGAGAACATTCTAAGAATGTGAATGTTCTCCTTGTGTTTACTGGGTTGTAGGTACTTATATTTAGTTGAGTGACAAAGTAATTGCCTGTTAAATTTAACTCACTATTATGTTAAAACGACTCTTAAAAAAGTTACTTCTTAAAAATTGATTTTTACTAAAGATACAAGAGTTAAAATAACTTTCTATTTTAAGTTAGTTTTGATTAATTCAAATTGACTATGAGATTTCTGATTAACACGGCCAGGATTATTTTATGTTATTCGTCTCTATAAACGCCTTACCAGGGAATATGTAAACTAATCTCTTATTTTATGTTATTTGTCTGTATAAATCCACCATTAATGTTTTTGTAAGATTTTAACCGAAAATGCTGATAGTATAAACTTAAATTAATTAATCAATCAATCAATAAATCAATTGAATCATTAAAAATATTCGATTAGCGAAGATTATTAATGAAATCTTAACTGGAAATAACCACACCAAAAGTTACTAGCAGATATGTCACACTCTCCCGCCCCCCTGACATGAACTGGGCCACAAATTGTTTGTTGCCCTACTCTCGTATTTTGGTGACACGCCCCTAGGGAACCTGAAAAGTTCCTCTAATCAAAATATATCCCTCAAGGTGGCAACCATAGGGATTTCACTTATGACGTTTTGAAGAATATATCGCTATCCTTTTCATCCCATGCGCATTATCAAAATTTTCGGTTTAATACGCACTTCTAGCAAGACCGGTCGGGCGGTCGATCGATTCATTTTACGTAGGGAGCGTCATTCTATAGGAGAAGCCATATTTTGTACGCTTTGTTTACTGTGTTTGTTAAGTGTGTTTTATTAAAGGAGTTGTTAATATTAAAACATTTCGTTAATTTTGTGTAACAGTGTTTAGTGCACAGAGACTCTCTTTTCATTTCTCGTGATATTTTGGTGTCACAAGTCACAAGCAAGATGGGAGTAGGAAAGTGTATAGTAAGAAGCTGTTTACACACCTCCAAGAATAAAGGTGTTAGCTTTTTTCGAATACCCAAGGACTCTAGGTAAGTTTAAAGTAGATTTCACGTTTTCGCTGGTTTGCTCAACAATAATATTATTTATTTCAACTACCTCATTAACTGCAATTTATTTATTTTATTTTATTTATTTACTTCAACAAAGCCCAACAATGTAATTTACAGGGCCGATAGCTTACAATATAACATACATTCTACAAGTATACTTTTAGAATAGGTATTATCATTACATGACTATCACAGTTTTTAAATACACTACATATCACAGAGAATTTGAAGACGAGCAAAGGAACTGACTGGTTGTAATTCATGCTCAAGTCGCATGTGTGCGATATTTTATTATAGGTCGAACACATCTTATGCACGGGTGATACATAGGTACATCACATTAGTGTGTGCTGCTGATAAGTAGAAATAATTGCTATGCCTATTAGCAATTCTAGGTACATTAAAGTTTAATTCACCCAACAAGTAAGGACAGAAAACTTTACCATTAACAAGTTTATGCAAGAACAATACCTTCTGAATATCTCTACGTTTTTCCAAACTAAACCTAGCCAAAAGGACATTATTATCTATACCGATTTGTGGGTATACCCCATCCGTTTTTAAGGCCAAACATTTAATTACCTATCTTTCTCTGAACCTGTTCAACAGCTATCACATATTTATTGTAAACAGGTGCCCATATAAGTGACCCATACTCAAGCCTGCTTCTTACCAACGTTAGATATAAAACCTTGAGTGTTTCTTAATCTCTAAAACAGTTACAATTTCGAATAATAAAACCAAGCATTTGCATAGCTTCTGAAACTGCCTTAGTGATGTGATCATTGAAATTCAGTTTTGAATCCACAATGACGCCCAAGTCTTTGACATTCTCCACTCTTTTCAATCTCTCCCCATCAATGACATTGTCAAAATTCAGTGGTGATGTTCTCCGACTAATCGTCAATATGGCGCATTTTTTAGCATTGAGTAAGAGTCCATTACCAACACACCAGTTATTAATTGCATTGACATTATTCTGCAATTTTTCGCAGTCAGTGTAAGACCTAACCGAAACATACAATTTCAGATCATCAGCAAATATTTGGTACTCCACATCAATTACATTTTGAATATCGTTTATGAATATAAGAAATAAAAGTGGCCCCAGGTTTGATCCCTGAGGAACCCCTGAAGTTGCTCCAAAGAGCTGCGATCTAAACCCATTGTACTGAACATACATATGCGTTCTGTTTTCTAAATATGCTCTAAAAATTTTTTTAAAATTTGTTGTCAGGCCAAACTCTTGTAATTTAAGTAATAGTCTTTTGTGGCATATCCTGTCAAAGGCCTTTGTGAAGTCGGTAAAGACCCCATCAACCTGGTCTCTAGAATAAACTACTTTAGATGCAAAATTGGAAAAGCAAGCCAGGTTGGTGGTCGTTGACCGACCCGCCAAGAAGCCGTGTTGATGAACTAATAATAGCGGTTCAATCTTATGCATTATGTGTCGGTATAAAGTAATTTCATAAATCTACGGGTCTATAGTTTCCGACTTGTCCTCTGTTCCCATTTGTAAATACTGGACATATCTTAGATACTTTCCATCATTTGGGATATCGTTGCTGACTTAATGGAAGGTTAAATATTTTGCATAATGGAGCTGCCAAGACATTTATAGTATCCTTAATGAAAAAACTTGGAACAGAGTCAGGACCACTTGACATTTTTGGCTTAAGGCCTTTCGTTATCTCAATGATATCGGCTTCAGTAACAGTGGGTGAGGATATTTCCATGTGGTTTAGATTCTGTGTAGTGTTCTTTTTTTGCTGAATGTACCTCCAGAAATTCCTGGGAGAATCCCTAATATTTCTTTCGGTGTTTAGAATATACAAGCAATAAGAATCTTTGATTATTTGATTGGTCATTGTCCTTATTTCTTTAAATCGGTTGCAGTACCAGGGATTATTAGTTTTTTTTAATTTTTTAAAGATGTTATGCTTATACTTTAAGTTAGCTATAATATCACCATTGTAGCAGATCGGAAAAGATCGACCGTTGTTTTTAAACAGTGGCACTGACCGATCAAATATATTGTATAATATCTCATAAAACCTTTCACAGCACATGTCTGTGTCCATATACTGATCCAGCTCTCGCCAGTCGACATCAATTTAAAGTAGGGTACAGTTTTTAATAGTTAATTGATAAAAATAAGGTATTTGTGTTTGTGTAATGCATGTAATAGGTGTGTCTTAACAATATGAAAAGCTTGCTTAGACATCGAATAATAGAAGACATGAAAATTGATAAGTCCGTAGGTACTACCAATTTAGGTTTGGGGTGGTGTACCCCTCGCAGGCTTGCATGAACCGATACATACATATTGTTGTATTTATTGACTATATAGATAATTATATCTACCCCACGAATGCTTATGTATTCTATTAATCTTGTGTTGTTTAACAAGTACCCATTATTACCTAAGTATATATTTTAGTCCCAATAAGGTAAACATAAGAAAACCATTCGTAAAGAGATTAGGTACTTTTGGAAATAGGTGTTCTTTTAGTAGCCAAATTGTTCTACTTTTTTTTGTATGAATGTATTAATTAACTTTTCAAATAACTTATGTTTACAACCTGGGAGTGCAGAATTTTTCCATACTATTTAATTATGCATTTTTTTTTAGATGTTTAATATGGTTAAATAATTGTCGGCGATCTGACCTTAACCACCTATCTGCTGAAAAGTTACATGAGTTCTACCAAGTGTGTAGTGTTCATTTTAAGGATTTCATGTTTTCAAATTGTTTACTTAAAAACCGGTTAATGAAAACAGCCATACCAACCCTTTTTACATTTGAAGGTAAGAAGTCATATTAAAAGGCATTATTAATCTGGGCAAAATAAAAAAAAGTTATTATTTTTCATACATTAGTTTAATACTTAATTGGGACATTTAGCAGACAAAAAATATTATTTACAAACCTAATCCTGTTTATTGTTTTTGTAGAGTCCCCAGCTATGGCTCATGAAGATCTTGGGTCTGAAGATATTATACCAGGACCAGAAGGAATAAATGAAGGTAAAGGCATCACTATATTTAGTAAAATTCATGCTATGTACTATTTCAGTATTCAGTGAATACTGTACTATTTAATATCTGTTTGTTTAAAATTTTAATAGTTTTTCTGGTTACAGATTTTTCACCTATGCGATCTACTACAAGTATGTCTGAATCACAGAGAACTGAAGGAAAGCAGTTGGCAATTCTTGAAGAATCTCTTCCAGGTCCTTCTACAGGTGGTAAGTGTTTTTTTAACTACCTATATTTTGCATAATATGAGAGAAAAATGTTAAATTACAACTTTATCTACATTTTACACAGCGACGACGTCACAATTTTGTAAAAATATATTATATATTTTTTAATTTTAACCCTAAGATGGGGTTTTTAAAATGAGGCACACTAAATTGTTAACAGTTTAACATACAAATTAAGATACCCTGTCATTAAGCTTAATAATAATAAAACATTTATTAGTCAAATCATTATGATAATTATGACAATGGACAATTATTATTTCTAATAACGACAATTTTCAATTCCTCTGTTCACTGTTACAAACTTAAATACATAATTGGTATTTTACTTAAAATACCTTTATTCCAGATACAGGAACCCAGTTATTTAGTTTTAGATACATCATACTAATAATATTATTCCCTATGTATGGGATAAGGTCTTACTGATGTGTTGTATTACATTAGGTATACATTTTGAGTTTTATAATACTTTTTATTTTAAGTAATCTTGCAAATAAAATGAAATTTGGGTTTAGGTTTTAGAGGTTAAAAACTAAAGTGTATCACTTGCAGCAATAGGCATGTTTTCTGTTTGAATGGAATTATGGAAGGGATTTTTGTCTTAATAATTACTTTATAAAAGAAATTAAATTGCATAAACATGCATCTTTCTATCCTCTTTGGTGGCAACACTGAACCAGATCAGATGCATAAGCTCGTATCTCGCCTGTACCCGAGAAGAGGCTATTCTCGGCCTGCACTTCATGCGACGGCGAGCCAAGGATTGACGAGACGCTGACGATCGGTCGGTCGTCTAGCATCAAGTGCGGGGACCGAAGTTATAAATTTTGATCACAGCCACACTGCCGTGTCACAGCTTATAAACTATCCACGATCCAGCATCCAGCTCCACAACTCTCTTGGCGGAAGCAGTTTACGCCGATCTACTCGCGCAGCTCTTATGCGCCTCGCCTCTTGGCGGAAAAGACAACTTTGACGTGCGGTCGGGTAATCGAATCGGTGTTAGTATTATTCGTTCAGCTATCGTAGTCGTGATTTAATATTTTGTTAATTATTGTTTGGTTTGGTTTTGAGTTTTGAGCGTTATTATGAGTGAAAAAAAATCGAAAAATGTGTGTGCAGTGCCAAACTGTTTTATTAAAGGGTATAATTCAAAGAAGAAATTCTATCGTTTTCCCAAGGATCCTAATCGGTAAGTAACTACATCCTACCAAAAAATTCTCAATAATTTTACCCATCTTATAAGTGAATCGTGTTACGAGTATGTGACGCCAACTTTTTTACATGTCGGAATCTTAATATCAGCCAACGACTTTATTAATTTTAAGCAATAGTATATTGTGTATCTAGTAGTAAAAATAGCATATTCCCGAACGAGAATAAAAATTCGTGGACGAAGCGCAGCCGAGTCCAGCAAGCGTCCGAGGCCGAGAATATGATTTTCCTACGAGGTGCACATACTATTTTACGAAAAGAAATTAGAATAAATACAAAAATAAAATGATTAGTACATATACCTAATAAAAAATATATAAGATATTTTTATTTACTTTTATATCTTCTATTTTACAGAGCTAGGATATGGGCAATGAAAGCCAATCGTGAGGACCTATGTGAAAAACTGACCGACCTATATAAAAGCTACCGGCTATGCGAAAACCATTTTGAAGAAAAAATGTTTCAAAGTCACCTTCATACACGATTGGTAGCCTCTGCATTACCAACCCTTTTCCCATCCCTTGAAGCCAGTTCTACAACTGCGAAGGATGACCATTTATATAGTGCACCTCCACTACTTTCTGCGAAAATACGAATTGTACATGACAGAACATTAGTTCCAGCTATTGCAGAAGATGCCAGAACATTAGTTCCAGCTGTTGCAGAATGTCACTCGGGTAATTACCATATTATTTTATTAAGAACCAAAGTTTAACATATTATATTGTAAAAATAATCGAATAACAATCCGGTTGTTTATAATCTGTGGTGTTTTCTTCAAATGTAAGGTAACTGCCTTGTAGTACGGACGTTTATGTTATAGCTTTGAACGGAAACGGGCGGATCTTTAACTGTTAGCTAACGTTATTAATTTGTTTTTTTTATTGTGCGTGTGTGCAAGATTATTAGGGAAGTTTGCCGCAGTCAAATGCCGGGTTACAAGTTTAGTGTATTTACTTGCTTTGCTCTAGCAGAGATAATGGGAAAAAGACCTTATTTAGGTGCCCCAAAAGGCGTCGGAGGTATGTATAATTATGTATTTAAACATTTTACTATATTATTATACAAATATACCCACGATAAATTTAGGAGAAAAAAATCATTCTTTATAAAAAACTCCTGTTTATACTTAAACCCAGGGGCGTGCGGTCCATGCAAGCGATAACATAATAATTTTGTTATTAATTTATTTAATCTATGTCAATCGAAACCTCGATCGAAACTTATGATACCTATTTATTTCTAATTTTCAAACGAAATCCGGCCCTGCATGTCTCCCTGGCCAGCCGAATATTAACCTTCTTACATTAAATATAAATATATATGTATTAGTATTTTATATTAGGCTAATATCCTGAATAAGTTGAAGCAGCAACTGAGATAGAACATCAGGGTCATTTCGACTTCTGCGCATGCTCCGTAAGGACATTGCCAAATGTACCTTTATTTCTTTAGAACAGGGCACAAGAGTGTGTCGTACAAAATTAGAGCAATGATAAAATTAGCAAAAATCTTCTAAAAAATTGCAAAATAAGCATTGAGTTGGTAATTACCAGCGTGTTCAAGTTATGATGTTTCCTTTTGTTAACTAAAACACGTCTAACAAAGATTTCATAATATATCTGAATGGTGTCAACGTGTCAACGCCTCATTTTTACAGAAATCTCTAAGCAACTCCGCGAGTTGTGTTGTTATTATTGTTAACGCCTTTTGTGTTACTGTTTATTTTTATTTTCTGCAAATTTTGATTGTGTGTGTGAAGTGTGATAATTTTGTGACGAAGCCGAGGCAAAGCAGAATATTTTGTATTGTTTGCAATAGGCGTAAAAACCTGAAGAAATATTTATCGTTCCACAGGTACATAATAGTATGTACCCAGACGGGATGTTTCTTTCTTTCTTTCTTTCTTTTAACTTACTTACGTTAATTTCATGAGGAAATAATATTTAGGTAGTCCATTTCCTACAAATAATAATTTCCTCTGCTGCTGTTGATACAATTAGATACCTACAGTCGAAACGGTGGTTCTTTGCTGGTACGTCATGGATAAACGAGGGACAACGTGATTAACAACACCACCATCTTTATTTATTATAGCCTTAAAATTGAATGAAAACATTATAGAGCGTCTACGGGCTTGCGCAATACGTCTTGAAATGAAGTAACGTGCTAGACAGAGACAAAAGATATTTTTGGAGAGTTTTCCATTGATTTCAATATCATCGTTTTGATTTGTCAACTTTAATTTGTTTTTAAACGTTTTTGTGCCTTGAAATTCAATTTAATCCTATAAGCTGTTCTTTTCAGAGCCATTTTTATCGTACTTTTGTGTTGGCGGTAAGTAACTATGGATATTTGTTATTATTATTAAGTCCGAACGCTAGACACCAAAATTTTGACGTTTATGAACTTAGACTTTGTTTTGACGTTTTAAGTCTCGTAATTTTGATTAGATTTATATGGTTTTAGTGACGTGGAAGTAATGACGCACCGTTTTCTATTTTTACCGAAAATTGCATATCCTTCAAAGAATCCTACAAAAACCTATATTTTACCTGCTGAACTCTAAAAATAATTGTTAAATATCTAACAAATTTTCATTAATATATTTACCTGCGTTCTTTTTCTTTTCTCAATCGAAATACACAAGATCTTAAACAAACCAAAACTTTAATGTTTCTTTACAAATTTCTGTCTTGTTGTCAAAGTCAAATATGACTGAAAAGCAGCATAACCTTATTTTTTTCCCGTGAAGGGAAACGTCAATTAATTTTTTTCGCGCATGCATCCTTACTGTGCGAAATGACCCTGACCTGACAAGGGCGTCTCGGCTTCACTACATTTACATTGGTTAATTGGGCAAGTACTTATACAATATATTTGATTAAATATTGCCCCCTGATTTGCCGGGCGAAGCCATGTTTTTAGCCGTTTACTCATAAATATATTTCGAGATGGTCATTGGTCTGTGTCCTTGGTATCGGAGTATACCGCGGGTTTTCGGTTTATGAAACACGGCCTCCACCTTTCACGAGAATATCTATCTGATTATTGTTTTTGTGAGAGTTTGTTTACTTTTGTAAAGTCCGTTCACAGATTTAAGGGCTACGACTCTCGGTAGGTTTGCTTGGACGGTCGCGACGAGGGGGAAGCTGCTCGTCGAGGAGTAGGCGGTAACAATATTTTTCCAGGGCCGCTGTTTGAATTTGGCTTGATGCCCTTGATGGTTGCGAGGCGCGATTACGCTTAGTGCTTATTAGTCATCTTATGGTTACGGATGCGAATGCATTGATATGAGAAAATAGACGGCGGCACCATTGTACATATTTTTTGTACTATGAGTCTCGGCACTACTATCTACTAACTACTTGCAATATGGAAAAAAGGTTTGTTCTTTAAGGGAAGGGGGGTTTTGCAAATAAATAGGGTTGTTGTTTAGTTAATTAGGCAGGTACCTAAATACTGCGAATTTTTCTGTTACTTGTTTTTATTGACATAATATTATAGTAAAAATACATCAATTATACTTAGTGAGTTAGTATAGTTACATATAGGACTACGTCGCTTGATCCCTCAAGAATTATTTCTTAAACTTAAAACTGTTTTGATTTAAGAATATGTCGCATTCCCTGTTTTGGCAAGAATAATTTTATAATAATATGTTGGTTTCCGGTTTCCGCTTAAGAATAATTATTAGAGCACCTATATATTCTTGTTTCAAATTGAAAATGAAAACCGTGACATTTTCTATATTGAAGTATGCTACTTATTTGTGCCAAGAATAAATGTTTAATTCAAGAATACTAAAGTTTTAGAGAAAGTCAATATTATTTCTTTTGCTAAGAATATATTTTTGATGCAATACAACCAGCTTTCTATTCAAGACATTTTTTTCAAGAAAATGCATTGTCTATATGAAAGCATTTTATTTTTTCTGTGTAAAAATGCAATAAGAAAACATTATTGCAAAGCCTAAAATCCAAAGCCGGTATTTTTTAATTTAAATAATTTCTTTAGTATTAATATTGTCATTAACAGATAAATCTAGTTGTCCTAGAATTCAATTTTTGACAAGCAGGCTTTGAGAACAAAAGATGCGTCTTCAAATAAAATGTTGCTGGCAATTCCACTCATATATAAATAGTCTCATTTAAAATGTCAAAAATCGTAGTTTGCTGTCGGATATAAAGGAAGGAAGAGGAAATGTAACTGGATAAAAAAATCGGATATATTTTCTGCTCCTCCAATCGTTACCGTGGTAACAATTGCATTTTAAACTAGTTATTAAATCATCTGTCAGGCAATTGTCACAAATATTAAATAATTGTATAAGCTGTTTTAAAGTCGATTTTTAAATAAAAAAGTATTTTTTAACATGCAGCGGTTTGGGACAATTGACGAAAAGGAAATAAATAACGAAATAGAAAATAATTCCATTCCTATTCGTGGAATTGCCTTACTAAATACCATTCGAGCTCAGATTATGAGCCTGATATTTTTTATACTTTCAGAAAATTTAACTCGATCTGTCCGACAAAATCACTCGAGCTACGCTCTCGTTAAATTTTCTGAAAGTAAGTGTTCGATACCAATGATAAAAAATATCCGGCTAAATCTGAGCTCTTATGGTATTGCTTGTGGCAACATTATTGTTACAAATTTTGTTGTCAGTTGAGGTTAATTAACAATCATAAATACTCGCCTAAATATTATTACTTTACGTCTAGTGTTCTCTAAGGTTTTAGGTTTTCCAAAAGCTTGTTTGGGATTACTCCTGTTGTTGAAACAATAATCGGCATGGTTTCAATGCTGTCCATATTCCACTGTGTTCTTATTTGGTCCTGAAGGTCTCGATACTTCGCTATCTTCTCAGCATGCTTCACTAGAAGGTTGTTATTATTGGGTATAGCTATATCTATCAGAGTCGTTTTCGTGGCCCTCTTGTCTACCACTGCAAGGTCCGGTCTGTTGTGGGCCACCGTCTGATCAGTAAGAATAGTCCGATCCCAGTACATATTATAGTGGTTGCTTTCTAAGATTGTCTGTGGTGTATATTTATAATATGGGATCTTCTCGTTTTGGACAAGCTGTAGTTTCACCGCTAACTTCTGGTGTAGGATCTTGGCCACTGCATCATGCCTCTCCTTGTATTCCGTTGCAGAAAACATCTGGCATCCTCCCGTGATGTGTTATTATTATTATTATTATTATTATTACTTTTATTATTATCAATATTATTATTAATAAAGAGTTTAAGCAGGCATGTGATTTAACAATAAAGTGCTGCAATTATAATTTGTTTGGCCGTGTCTCCGTTTGAAAAAAAAATAAACAGAAAAAATTAAAAAACAGTTAGGACTTTTAGCCTATATTTAACTATGTAAAAAAAACATACCCCACAATAGAAATTAAAAAAAAAAATCGAAATTACTAAGTATATTAAGTTGTCAAACAGTGCCCTCTAGCGGTCACTGTAAAAATAATTAATACATACCTAGTTTACGATGCTAGCCATAAAACAAAAAAAGCTCTTTTGAACGAGACTAAGTTTGTAAAATTCGGTTACGCCAAACCGAAATTATATCGAATCAAAATGGAAAAAGGCAATTGTCGTTTCCCCACCACTTTATTCGAGGATATGAAACAAAAATGCATGAACAAAAAGTACCTATATGTCAAATTTCCTCAGTATTCGGATGCAAATATATTCAATACATCTTTATTGGACAAACTCCGGAAATAAATTATCTTTCCTAATTGACCATGGGTGTCACGCCCCCTAGCGGCAATCGTAGGAACTTAAAAAACTATTTCCGGCGGTTTTTCATTGGCCATTTACCATTTAAAAAAATTCGGACAGCTGTGCGATTAACGGCCTCTGGGATATAGAAGGTTTCCTATCTTATTGAATCACCCGGTACATACTAATATTTTTACATGATGAATCTGTGATTTTGCTTTGTATCGTTAACTAGCAAAAAATTCGTTTAAAAGTACTTATTCCATTTAAACGATCACTCCATACATAACTTGATCCTTATTGTATTTTTTTTACTTGTTCCTAAAGAAAATTAAAAAAAAAAACAATACGTTTTGTGGTAAATATCCAAACTATAATACAACTATATAATTCGTAAAACAAGATTTTATTAAATCACACTAGTTTCTAGTTAAAAATACGAGTTTTATTGTGGAACAGAATGAAAAATAAAGATTCGGGAACAATCTCAAGTAAAACTTCAATTGGCAACACTGCCGTTATTAAGAAATGCAAAATATGTATATTTTATTCACAAACTATGTTTTATACAATTATAATAAAATTATAGGGCGTTTTTGAAACGCTTACAGTTACTCTAAGCCAAACTGTCCTCTAAAGAAGCAAATTCTGTGGAAGAACCCTATTTTGTGGCAGTGTTATCGTGTAAAACGGCGGTTACCATAGCGACGGCAGGTACTGAAACGCCAGCTGCCGTCGAGAGAGAGACAACTCGTTTAACTTGCTTCGTTGGCCGTCGGCTTAGTTCACTCACGTACGACGAGCGAGTCGCGCGATCGTTATTTAGTGGATTTTGATGTTATTAACGGAACATTTTAAGGTTGATTTATAATGTATCCAGTATATCCTATATACGATCCTATATGCGTTTTACTAGAAATTCCGTTTGCAAAATGGCAAGACAAAGATAAAAAAGATTTTCTAAGTAGACCAAAGCCCATGCCGACGCCGTGCATCAATACATTGTCAAAGGTCAAGGACAAAGTCTATGTTCGAAAATTTCGAGAAGTGTGGTACGCCGACTACAAGTGGCTGTGCGGTAGTTATTATTCGAATAAACTATTTTGCTTGCCGTGTGTTGTTGTCGGCGGAAAGCTGTCCTCGTGGAATAGATTCGGTTTTGACGATTACGGGAATGTGACGCGTGCGCTCAGCAAACACGATTGTAATAGTGAACACATGCGTTGTTCGATAACTTTTTCACGGTTGAAGAAGAAGCTAGTGGATACCGAGGATGTTTTAAAAGAACATTCTAGACTGTATATTAAGCACTATAATGATAATGTGCAGCTTAACAGGCGTTTCATGCATTTACCTATTCGTGCCGTTATTTACCTGGCCAAACAAGATTTTGCAGTTCGTAATAACTCCACTATTGATGGAATCTTTAAAGAAATGGTAGAAGAGTTTGTGGCCCTGAGCCCGGCTGATATTCAAGAACACTACAAAAAGATTAAACCTATGTTTGATCAGAATTTTTCGATGATACAAAATAATATAATCGACAGTATCGTGCAAAATATTGACGAATATGTCGAAAGGGAGATGAACGACTGTAAGTTTTATTCCATTCAAGTGGATGATTTTAGTGAAATCGGTCAGAAATCTCAGTGTGGCATAACAATTAGGTTAGTTAATACTCGTGGACGATTGGTTGAAAGATTTTTGGGGTTTTATGACGTCAGTAAGATTTATTCTGCCGAAGCATTGTGTGACCTTGTCGTAAACCTAGTCGAGAAACATTCCCCCAAAACGAAACTTGTCGGACACTTTTTCGATGGAGCAATTGTGGCTGCAACGCAGATAACTGATTTTCAATTAAAAATGAAGGAAGCCGCACCTCAATCAGTTTTCGTTCATTGTTTGGCACATCCTCTGAGTTTGGTTCTGCAACAAAGTTGCTGTAGCATTTCTATGTGCCGCTTGTTTTTTGCTACTGTAAGCGGTTTACCAGCATATTTGCAGCGTTCCGCCAAGCGTACTTGTTTAAGCGATACAAATATTGTGACCCAAAAGTCATCAGACTCTACCGCTTTGGATACTGCACAGACCGTTGTGATTATGCATACCGAATGGGAATCATTAAAAAAGTTATTTTCTGACATTATAAACGACCCCACTTCTGACTACGCTTCAATTAGGGAAAGCGAGTTTTTCTTTATTAAATTTAATAACTTTGAATTTGCATTTCTGGTTGCTGTATTCGCTACTGTCTTCACGCACACCGATAATCTATATAATGTGTTAAAAAGGAAGGCATGTGACATTGGTTATTGTATAGTGGAACTAAGAAAAATTCAGGCGCTTTTGAACAGTGAAAGAAATAAAGAATCATTTACGAAAATTTATGAATATGTTTCTTCGAAAACGGAAGTTCCAACTGAGTACCTGGAGGAATCGACAACCGTTACACTTACCCTTGGTCAAGTTTTTGATAAATATAAAACTCTGTATTACGAAATTATAGACATTGTTGGCGAACAACTGACTGCACGGTTTCAAAATATTGAGACGCTTCGATTTGTTACGTTGGTGGATACAGGGAAATTCGGAAAGCACACCGAAGACTTTATTAAGAAAACATTAGATAACGCTGCGAAGTGCTATAGCCAAGTTAGCGACGTACAAAGATTAATGAACGAATTACAATTCCTTCATGCCAATTCTGAGTATAGCAGTTTGAAGCCAGAAAAATTTTTGGAGGTTTTGTACGAGAACGGCGACCTCTTTAAAGAAGCTTATAAACTGTTTTGCTTATCACTCACTATGCCATGGTTACGTGTTCCTTCAGTGGAAGGTGTTTCTTGTTTCCAAAGGATAAATACTCACCTGTGTAATACGCCAGTCGAAATCCGAAATGCCAATTTATCGAAACTGTGCATTGAAACGGATTTGATAAACGAATTAATAAGTACACTACCTTTTTATGATGATGTCATTGATAAGTTTGCATGCATGGCAAACTTGATGATTGATCTTACATTCAAGCAGTAAAGTAGATATTGGTAAGTTTTTTTTTTAATCATACCCATTATACCGCGTGCGAAACGGTGTTTCCTAATTGCATTTTGACTTTAAAAGATTATTCATGATGTCATATAAAGATCGATCCGCAAACGTTTCCTTTTGGAGATACACAGTGTTTTAAAAAAAAATGTTTCAGTAGATACCTTTTACGTTCGCCATTATACGCTTTCTCAGTGTAGTCCTAAAATATTTCGGAAATTCTTTAAAATACTGGCACCGTCCTACTGTGGCATAAAAAGGCATATCTCTGTAACCAATCAGAGTTTGTTTTACTTCCACCAGTGGCGTTGATATAATCAAGTGACGAAATTTTATTAAATTAAACTGTTGTAAGCTGGGTTGTAAGCAGTTGGAGCAGATGTTTTTTTTCTTTTTTATGTGCCCATAAGTAAGGTAATTTATAAGCATACATGTTCGGTGAACTTTTTTTTTAAACGATGAACCGATTTTGAGTGAGAAGAAATATTGGTTCTCGCGTCATGCCCCTGTGCTAGAAATAACTTTTTTCAATTAGGTAAACAAAATATTTTTTTAATAAAAAACCCATTTCTTTTAATTAACGTATTGCTATTATGTTAAATTAAAAGGTACTGTTTTTTTTTTTAATTTAATCAAATTATTTCTGAATAACACCAAAGAAAATTATAGCTACGCAATAGAAGTCTCATGTAATGTGAGGGATCCCGGTTTTCAAGGCGGGAATTTATTATTATTAATCTATTTTTTTGTACAGTCTTTGCAAAATAAATATTTCTTTAAGCTTGTACGAAATCTTTTGGCATCTACTCTCTTGACAAATTCTAGCATTTTTAAAATACTACCAATACCTCGACCAATAAGTACTTATAGAACTGATTAGCTAATTAGTTAGGTATTAATTCAGTCTAATGACGGAAAAATAAAATAAAAAATCTAGAAAAACTGTATCAACAATTTAAAAAGGGATATAAAATTTACGTTTTAAAATTGGAAATTTTACTTGTTGCCACAAAATTACCTAACATTCAAAAATTTGTTAAAAGTTTTAATTTAGTTTCGATAGGCAAGTACGAGTTACTAACCATTTTTGGTCATAGGTCCTAAACAACATGGGAGAGAAAGTTAAAACATTGCGTCATTTTTATTTAACATAATAAATATTTTTATTATTGGTAGATAAGAAAAAAAAAACTTTCTGATATAAAATTTGAATTACTCTTTTTTACAATTAGGCCAGTTTACCATAATGTCCCACCCTCTTAACTTTTTTTGTTTTTTATGCTAGGTGAAAAAAAAATGTACCTAGGGTATTTGAAACACTTTTTGTAAGGATATCCAAAATTTAGGGTTGAGATTTTGACCGGTCAAAACCTTTTCTGGTTAATTGACCAGTCAATTGACGAAGCACCGGTCAAATTCCTCAGTTTTGTCTAAAAAAAAATGAAAGCATGAGTAATTACATAGAAACGTGGCAAACGTGCATTTATTGAAAAACAGCTAAGCAAAAAATAAAGAAACCTCCAAAGAAACCATTCTGAGGTACAAGAAACACAAATATGAGACAAAAATATTATGTACCTACCTATAACAGTATTATATTAATCTAACAATACTAATAAGTCATGACTGCTAGCAGAGTTTGATTGTAGATAACGGCACATCATCCTCGTCACTGAATCCACCCTCGCCATTGTCTTCATGTTCTTCAGAATCTGAATAACCCATTTCATCCTCACTACTAAGTTGACTGATTTTGACCGGGTCAACATTGGTCAAAATCTCGGTCAATTGACCAGGCACAACCCTAGTCACTTTATATACAGGATATCGCATAAAGTTATATTTTCTTAAATATATTATTCAATTTTTGAATTTTACGTAAAATTGTAATCGTATTTCATGTAACATACTTTATAGCTTAACCCGAGCCTTAACCCAACGATTTTCAAAATATTCGCATTAAAAATAGAAAATATTTCCTTTACGCTGGTGCATCATATCCAATTAATAGAAATATTATTCCTTTAAATATGTGACTATTTTTTTTTTCAAAATATTCACATTTACCTTTATCGATTTTTCGTTTGGTTAAGGTATATCATGAACGTTTAGAATTTTAGCGAGAATTTTAGGTAGAATAAAAAAATTGGATAATATAACCAAATTAAAATGGGATAAAAAAAATGTACAGGGTTATCCAACCAAGACTAGACAAGGCGATTTTTTGACTTTTCCTGTACTTTTATAAAAAAAACTGAAATAGCCATCTTAAGTCATTTTCTCCCGCGAATTCGAATATCTTCAGCAAAAAACAATTGAACATCAAACAAAAGTACTAGGGGTCACTTTGATATTTTTTTAAATGGGATGCCGTATTTTTAATGAGCTTATCCGATTTCTCATATAAATTTTGATCTAAAATGTTGGATTTAATTAATTTTTAATTTTTTTTTTTTTTAAATTTTTTTAATTTTTCCGAATTTAAAACTGAAGAAAAAAGGCGTTTTTGAATTAAAAATCCAACATTTTATATCAAAATTTATATGAGAAATCGGATAAGCTCATTAAAAATACGGCATCCCATTTAAAAAAATATCAAAGTGACCCCTAGTACTTTTGTTTGATGTTCAATTGTTTTTTGCTGAAGATATTCGAATTCGCGGGAGAAAATGACTTAAGATGGCTATTTCAGTTTTTTTATAAAAGTACAGGAAAAGTCAAAAAATCGCCTTGTCCAGTCTTGGTTGGATAACCCTGTACCTACCTATATAAAAGTTGTTGGGTTTACCAAAAGGCATAAAACGTAAAATATGTACCTACCTACAGCATACTAAGTGGCCCCAAAAAAAATTATTACTTAAAAATATATGTTTTTAAATGAAACGCCCTGTATATTTTTATACTAAATTTGACTAAGTAACGAAAAGTCTTTATATCCGTCTTTTTATTTTTAAATTTGCTAGCGACGTTGCCAAGTAATTAAGTTTTTTTAGATATTTAAGGAATTTTCAATGACTCGTTCAAAAAATTATATCTATGCATTCACCATAGGTAAACAAAATGTTCACCGTAAGTGCCTTAAGATACGCGGTACATACCCATTACCCTCGCCATTACCCATACTACTGTTTTTGAGACTTATGATACAGCGAGTGAAACAGTGACAAATTTGGTTAATTTAAATATGCTGTGCTATTTCAATTTTTTTAAAATGGAATATTCTGTACTTTTTGTAACAGATGGGATATGACCCTTATTTACCTTAATTTTTTATGAAACATGAAAATATTAAAAACAGTCAAAATAACTTTTCTCACAAGCTTAATTGTTTAAAATATCCCTTGTCGGTCTTGCTAATTTCTTCCTTGTTAACAACAATTATTGTATGAGGGATTAGATCTGCAGGATTATGAAAGAAAAGTGTTTTTTTGTCAGTGGGCACAAGATGCGCTTTAGCAAGAACCTCAGTTTTTCGAGAATGTGATGGTTAGTGGGCCTCATCACTAAACATAACATTTCAGAGAAATGGATCTGTTAACAAACATAACTTTCATTATTATGATAATATAATAACCCTTTTTCACGTAAGAAGTTAATTATCAATACAGGGCGGCTTAATGTATTGGCCGACCTAATAGGAAATGGAAATCTTAATACTGGACCACATTTTTTGATAGAAATCCGACTGGTGAGGTTTCTCTTTATTTCTAACAGCTCATTCTAGCAGTAAGACATTACATTACCTACACCAACGTTTCGACGTAGTTGAATTAAATATTAATTCTGAAAATATGAGTTTCAATGATTATTGTAAGTATAGGCTCAGTGTCTTTGCCAGCAAGATCTCCCGACCTAACTAAGCTACATTTTTCTTTGTGGGGATATGTGAAGGAAATGGTGTACAGTAGGGTGGGCCGAAATTGGACATTTTCGGAATTCTGATTTGGAATAGTGACAAAAAGTATTATTTCATGATTACAATGAAAAAGTATATTTTCGATTTTTTTCTAAACTGCCATCTTCCACCCTCTACAGGGCGTTCAAAATTATAAAAATTTGCAAAAATTCAAGTTGATAATTTTAATTTGGAATAGGTCAAAAAAGATTCCTTATTGTAATAAAAATAAAATATTTATTATACGTTTTTTCCGCAATTTGCATTTTCCACCCTCTACCTACAGGGTGTCACAAATGTCTAAAAAAAAAAATGTAGATTTATAGGTATAACATGGAATTTGGTAAAAACGATTTTTGTTCGTAGTAAGATATTCCATTTCTTCACCAATTAAAATTTTTCAACAACAATTTCATAATTCTGAACAAACCTGAACAAAAAAACAATATAAGAAGTTTAGATATTAAAACATTATTTATTATAAAAAAAAAACTATTTTAAACAGTAAGTAACAGTAGGTAAGTAAATTGTGTGCATTTTTTTTATTGAACAAAGTCTTTTTTGTTTCAAAATGAGGCATTGCTTTCCTGGAATGAATTCCTGCTTTTATAAAACCATCTCTTCTATCCGAGCCAACAACAGATATAGACGCTTCCGTTACTAATTTGACACATCTTTCCACCGCTTGTGTGTGAAACGGATAAGGCCCAAAACTAAAATTTGTCTCAGGGTCACTTACTAGATCCTTGATATCCTCAATGCTCATGTGTTGTAATATGGGAGGGCAAGTAATATCATTTTCTGTCCAGTTAATTAAATCGATGTAGTCGTCCGCTTCAAAGTTTAATTTTGGAAGTGTGAAAATCCGAAGATTGTTATTATCACTTTTCGCTTTCATAATTCGTCTAAGGCCTATTCTATACGAGCCACAAAAACGCGACCGTTTGCCTGCGAGCGACACGCGTGTGTCACAGAACCACAGAGTGTTAATTGGGCATACTATACGGACAACTTTGCGGTCGCGTGTGGACGCGTCGTTGGCGTGCCGGCGTGTTAAACGCAAGAGGTTGCGTAAAAGTCGCGCGCCGGAGACCGGCGTTTCATTCTACATGTAGCAACTTGCAAGCGTCTGGCCGGCCGAGCCGATTTGTCCTTCAGCAGTCCACGACTAGTAGTGCAGATCATTGTTGTTAAATTTTTGAGTTCTGTGATTGTTGTGCTTGGTATCTTTGCAAACAAGATGTTTGAAACTGAACGATTTATTTGTGAAATCCAGGGTCAACCTCCTCTCTATGATGTTAAATGTAAGGAATATTCTAATCCGGTAGTACTGAAAAAACTTCTCAGGATATCTCCGATGTTCTGCAAAGCTAAGATGAAATACCCCTAAGGTCAGGCGATTAGCACCAACCGGGTGTACCCACCAACGTCTTTTTTTACGTTTTTTGGCCAAAAAACTTAATAACGTTAATTGGTGAACAGCGATACACCCAACTTGTACGGGATCCATAGCAAATATGAGGCGTTTTGTCGCTAGTCTAGAATGGGTCGCGTTTCACTCGCCGGTTAGACGCGCTACAAAGGCGCGGCGTCAACACGCTCGTATAGAATGGGCAAAATTTTCAAGCGACTGAGCGTCTAACCGGTCGCGTTTTTGTGGCTCGTATAGAATAGGCCTAAGAGCAAGCTCCTTAACAAAAATGCGAGAATCATATAACATGCACAACAAAATGTTCTCGGGATGCGCAAAATATGAGTTGCGCTGGATTACAGGATCGATAACATCTTTCAACTCTTGGCTTAAATATCTGCTTAATTTAATGGTTTGTAGAACATGTTTTGCCCCATAATTAAACAATGGATTAAATTTTATCTGAAACCACATGGGAGCATAAACTTTTAAAATAAAAATTGTTATCTCTCTTAAATTTTCATCGGGATTATCTGTGGCGACGTATAGGCGTAAAATACGATTTGCCAGCGTTAGCCACCTTGAATGACTTAATTTACCTGGATTCCGGTTTAACAAGTCAATGGAGCATACGCCTGATGTAATTGCTTCACAAAGTTCGTACATATATTTTTGATCAGCACTTAAATCATTACAGTTCACACGAGGGAGCACACAGTCAATTTTTTGGTATTTCACACCTGGCAAAATTTCACAGTTTTGTATTTGTCTTCTAAGTGGACCTGCAAATGCTCTCGGACCAGTTGTTTTCCCATCAATATATTGGAAGATGTGTCTAAGAGGAAGTTCATTACCATGAAGTTGACAGACAAAATGATGTAACGGACGACCTAATTTAGTCTCAAGTTGTGAAATCACACCATTTTTTGACCCTGTATTAACAACGGTTCCGTCACATCCCACCGCGACCAGTTCATTTGTGTCGTAACTCTTTTCTTCCAAAAAATTAAAAATACTCTCGCATATACCTTTCGCTGATCCATTGAAAGGCGTCGTGTGACCGAGATAAATTGAACCTGGTTCTTGTACTATCGTGATATGCTCTTCAACTACTGAACGTCTGTGATATTTTTGTTCAACTTTTTCCATAACGAGAGTGTTATCTTTCCTGCCATCAAAATATATAGATTTGAGCGAGTCTTCTTGTTGCTCAAATGTTTTTCTACTTTTTTCTCTCGCCCGCCTTAATTTGTTTTTGTTTATCACATGTGTTTTCTCAGTCGGAGAAACAATTCCAAAATCTTGTAAAACTGCTGTTGCGACCGCAGCAGCAGATCTATCTGACAAGCCATACCTATCACAAACTTTGGCAACAGTAGGAAGCTTAACTGTATTTATAGATACTTTCAATGTTTCGTCAATTTCCACAGAAGTGGATGGCAGCTGACACAGATCTGAAGAACAGCTTGTTCGACTGATGTAGCCTGGTGTTTCACGATCTAAATTTGCTGATTTTCCACTCTTAAACTTCTGTTTTGTAACTCTTCTTCCAATTTAACTTTTTTAATAAATAGTTTTGCTGTTTCGTTAAAGTCAACAGACCCTATTACTATTTTCCTGGCCCCCCTTTGATCTTGAAGGAAATCACGTTCTTTTACGGGCACCTTGTGGTCTTTACTGCAAAGACATTCTTCATATTTCTCACATTTACATGTACAAATGTCAAATAGTTTTCTATTTTCAACATTAAGCTCTTCAACTTTTAGGTTGTAGCTTTCTCCTTTTTTAGATTTAGAATGCCTTAAAAGTTTTAAATACTTTTCATGATGTACCTTAATCAATTGTAGAACACGTTTTCGGGATACTGTGGGAATTGATGATTTCTTCCATAAATCCAACATTTTATCTGCTAGAATGTTCGATATATCAAAAAATTTTGGTTCTTGTCCATAACTGGGAGGCTTTAAACTAAATCTTAACCACAAATAGCACTTTAAAACGTCACCTTTACTTGGAAGAATATTATCTTTAAAGTCAACAGGGGAACCTAATAAAGGACATTCAATATCGCGTCTTGTATAATAAGTCTTTAAAGCACTCATGTTTTACAGAAATTGTTCAAACGCACAGCAGCACAGTACATTTACTTTTTAAATCAATATTTTCACTGATACGAACGCAACGAGATCTTCATACAAACAGAAAATAATTATTTAGCTCAGCAGCAGTTTTAGAGCGCCGGGGAAATACCGGCGATCGACGGGGGAAAACCTACTTAATACCAGGTCGCCTCAGGTCAGAGACGGCGTAAGTATAACGTTTAAGCGCTGGCACATAATGCATAAAATACCAAAAACTAACATTTGTCATCTTTTATAGTGATGAGTTTCGCTGTTTTTGAAGACAAAATTGCAAATACGAACTTTACAAAAATTTTAACGATCGGTAGAGGGTGAAAAATGCAAGTTGCGGAAAAAACGCATAATAAATATTTTATTTCTATTACAATAAGGAATCTTTTTTGACCTACTCCGAATTAAAATTATCAACTTGAATTTTTGCAAATTTTTATAATTTTGAACGCCCTGTAGAGGGTGGAAGATGGCAGTTTAGAAAAAAATCGAAAATATACTTTTTCATTGTAATCATGAAATAAAACTTTTTGTCACTATTCCAAATCAGAATTCCGAAAATGTCCAATTTTGGCCCACCCTAGTGTACAGCGCTTCCTACTACAAGAGAGAATATGCAAAATCGAATATTTCAAACAATTAGGTACTACAAATATGCTAAGAAATGTAAGTGACTCCTTTGGAAAAATATTTCGTGCTTATAATTTAAACTTAGGTCACATTGATCCTTATTTATGATTTAATTTAATGTTTAATATATTGTGCTAATGCAAAAGAAGTTTTTTTCTCTTAGTAAATGTGTGATATTGGTTATTGAGCTAATTTCTTTTAGTTCTGTTCAATAAAATAATAACATTACCTATTTTGCGAAGCATAGGATAAATTATTTTAAAAACTATAAGATTTAGATAGTGACATGATTTATAAAAAATTAAGGTATTTAAAAGGTAAACCCTCGGGTAAACCCCATCAGTTAAAAAATACAGGGTGTTCCATTTGAAAAAATCGAAATACCTAACACATAATATTTCAATTAGACGAATTTGTTAAGTCGCCACGTACACCCTGTATCATAAACCTCAAAACCAGTTGTATGGGTAGGTAATGGGTATGTACCGCGTATCTTAAGGTACATACCATGGTATAAATGTTGTTTAACTAAATTGAATGCATCATAGGTACTATGATTTTTTTAACGCGCCGCTGTAATTTCCTTAAATATCAGAAAAAAATAATTATTTGGCAACGCCGCAGGAAAATTTAAAACCCAAAAAGCGGATATAAAGGTCTTTCCTTACTGAATAAAATAACCAAAAAATATACAGGGTGTGTCATTAAAAAAAAGTTTATGTAATTTTTTTTATTTCATACTGTATTGTAAAACAAACCTTTACATATTTGAATTTAGTCCAGAAAATAAGGTTTTACAGCAATAAGCCCGGTAAAATTTTTTTACCGGACTAGTCCTGTAAAATTTCTTTACCGGACTGAAATTTGAAAGTTTTAGTTTAATCAATGTCAAACACACAATGTTTCCACCAGTAAATATAAGCACTTTTCAAATATACGACGCAGAATAAAACTTCATTATAATTTCAAAACATAATTATAATTTTCAACAGAACAGTATGAAATAAAATATTGTACGTCATTCGTCCGGCAAATCCTTTACAGTATTCGTTTCAAAATTCCAGACTCGGCTCCTTCGTCGCCTCGTCTCGAAACATTTCACTCATACTGTAAAAGTTGATTTACCGGACTTATAACGTAAATATCTATTACCATTCAGTATGCTGTAAAATATTCTTACGTTATGCCTTTTTGGTAAACCTAACAGTTTTTATATAAAACCTTTTTTTGTATTCCTTGTAATTTGGGCTTATCAAAGGCGAACACCTTATTAACGCATCCCTGTTATACAGAGTGACATTGAAAAAAGTACAATGCATAGTACCACACGATACATAGCTAATTCAAAAATTGAAAGTAAAGACAAATTAACACATAGCGGGGTCTACCAAATACAATGTGATGACTGTGATGCAATCTGTATAGGTCAAACAGGTAGAAACTTTAAAACTAGGCTTAAAGAACATAAAACATTCATTTAAAAAAAAAAAAATAATAAAACAGGAATAGCGGACCACTGTATAATAAATAACCACTCAATATCCAACAAAATAAAACCGATATATATTCAACACAAGGGTAGAAAACTCGACCTATTAGAGACATTAGCAATCAAAAAAGCTTTAAAAAATCGATGTAATGTTGTTAACAATCAAATTGAAATACCTTCAGGTGCTAATCTAATACTTAATAGCCTAATTACTTAAGATAAATATGCAATAAACACTGTCAATAATTACCAACGAAAAAACCCATATATATTATACACAGTATCATTTTCTTAATTTTATTACTTAGATGTAAATACCTCTATAATCACACCTGTAATTTAGTTGTACCTTTGGCCAATACCTGTAAATTAAGGACCAAAATAACCTATCTCATCTGTCAATTTTTATTTTAATGACATGTAGAATTTTTTATTGTCTTACAATGCCTTTGATAATGACCCGCAAGGGTTGAAACACGTGTCAGGAACTGAAATAAATTGTGAAATATAACAAGTACTACTTTAATTTCCTCTACTATGGAATAACCATTTCACCAAGCATGTAGCCCATCACATATCAATTATATAAAATTAAAATTAAAATTAAAAATTTAGCACTTTGTCTAACATAACGGATAGATAATAATATGGAATGGACAACAATAAAATAATAATAATCATCATACAAACAACAAAAGGAATTATATAATTTGAGTAATTATTATTGTTAGTCTGTACATGAGCATGGGTGTTGGTAATTCAGCACTACGGTTAAAACAAATTTTACAGAATTATTATAAGTTGCGTCACTTTGCGTCGAATTCAAAACCATCGGCCTCTTGCCCCGCCTCCGCATGACCGCTAGTCTGGTCGTGGTCTGGTAGCAGTGTATCGACGTCAGCCGAGCGAACAGAGAATCCATACATTCCACAGTAGCGTGTTTTTAAAAAATTCTGATTAGATTGAAATGGCCGGTAATAATTTTTGTTCGGTGGACGGTTGTGAAAGTCGAGTGAATGAAGAACTATCGTTTTTTAGGTGTCCGAAGGACCAAGGAAGGTATGTACCTATGTAGTTATTTATGGGTAGGTACTTTTAACCATTTGTTTCTACGTATGATTGCATATTGTCAATTATAAGTCCGCACGTGGCGGCTGTTTTTTTTTTTTGGGGGGGGGGGGGGTTAGTTTAGGTTAGTACGTGCAGAATTGAATAGATTTAATAATATTTTGCAGGTGTCAAACTTGGAGAAATGCACTAGGTTTTACAGGGCCCCATAAATACGCTCTTATTACTCCACAACAATGTCACAACCGGATTAGAATTTGCGCTTTACATTTCGAAGAGGATAGCTTTGCAAATTCTTCTAGGAATCGTATCCATAGTTATGCGGTTCCAACCTTACGGCTGGGAATTGTACTACCTAGAAAACGTATGTTCTCTATATATTTTTTATTTTTCCATTTTATCTACCTATTTCAGTATTTCAATGTTATAGACTGTTGCTTAATGCGAGAGAGTAATAAATCATAATTGAACTATAAAACCCAGTGGTCTTCGCTTCGCCGTATTCCATAGGTGTAGTCGCATTAGGTATTATTATTTATTTATGTTTATTGTCAGGGATCCAGAGATCGGGTAGGTAGAGGCGCGGGTAGTTTACCTACCTGTGCCTTCGCGTGTGCCTCACTGTTTTAACAATTTGAAATGTTTAGTTACTTACAGTTGTAGAAAGCTTCGTTCTTGAAAATGGCCAGTATTTCTGAATTTGTTGCTGAGAAACGGATTAGTAAAACTGCGCTTTTTAAAAATGAGAAGATTATTATTCTTAATGCGTTCAACGCTCTTCGCCACCAAAATTCAACATTCGGAGTTGCAAAAATAGTTGAAATGTGTTTGAATATGACTGGAGTCGGATAGTCAACAATATACTGACTTGTGCACGAGGATAAACGCGGCCCCATCAAGTCACCAAAGACAAGTACAGGAAGAAAATAAACTGTAATAAATGAGGATGTAAATACTGCCATCAGAAGAATCATAGACTCGCTTTACTTAAAAAAAGAAATACCTACCTTGGACAAAATAATATCTGAAATGAAAAAGGACGGTTTCGTTCCACCCGTAGGTAAGAAGAAACTATGGAAAACTTTGAAGGAAATAAATTTTTGTTATGAAAAAATTCAAAAAAGAAATATATAATGCTTTTAATAGAGAAAGACGAAATCATCTGCTGGCGACGACAATATTTGAGGGCAGTTAGACAGTTTCGGAGGGAAAATAGGAATATTTATTATATGGACGAAACTTGGTTAAATGAAGGATATACCGTTAGTAAAATATGTCAGAATAAACATATAAAAAGCACGAGGCGAGGAAGGATGGTCCACTGGAATAAAAGCACCCTCGAGAAAAGGTAAAATATTAATAATTACTCACATTGGTAGCAAAAATGGATTTGTCGATGGCGGCTTACTAGCATTTAAATCAAAACAGACTGGAGACTATCATGAAGACATGAACGCTGATGTCTTTGAAGAATACTTTCAGCAAATACTAGATCTTAATCCTCCTGGGTGTGTTATAGTCATGGATAATGCCAGTTACCACTCAAGAAAATTTGAAAAAATACCAACGTCTTCTTGGAAAGAAAATGACATTATTCATTGACTTACTGTACTGGAGATTGTAAAGTTGAATAAACCTCTTTGTACGAAATTTGTTGTCGACGAAATCGCTTCGAAACGAAATATAACGGTTCTTCGCCTTCCTCCATATCAGCATATCACTGTGAATTAAACCCCATAGAATTGGTGTGGGCACAAGTAAAAGGGTTTGTAGCAAGGCATAACACCACTTTTAAAATGAGTGACATTGGAAACCTCTTGCAAGAGGGAATAAGAACATGTGAAAAATGGCGTGAGTGCGGCGAACATGTGATTGAAATAAAAGAAAGAATGTGGGAAGCTGATAACATGCTAGAAAACACTGTAGAGTCCCCTATTATTTCTCTGAACCCCAACGACTATACTTCATCGGACTACTCGGAACATGATGACTAAAATTTAAAAATTAAGTTGTTTTTCGCAATCACGGTAGCTTTTTTAAGAATGAATAAATGTCTACAATCTAAATTCTAATAAGGTGCAAAATTTGTTGGGGTTTCCAATCAATAAGCATTAATTGAAGAATCTACGTACTAAGGTACAACCTAAAAATTCTACTGAAGTGATTTGTAGTTCTTATCCTAAAGGAAAATCGAAATGATGACATGAGGCATAATAATATGTTGTATTTCGAAATTACCTGTTGAGCAAATCCAAATATATTTTTTTAACAAGAACACGAAGAAATACACCAAATGCAAAATGGAAATACTTTTATTATTCGGTTTCTTCCCTTAACTTGTCCAGATCTGGGTCGACAGCAGGCATGTCTTCAGTGAGCAAATTTCTTTTCTGATATTGGTAGAATATTTTTGTACGGATGGTTTAGAGTGGTAGGAACAGCCAGGTTAGTATTCTTCCTTTTATAGCTCCTAATTTTAAACGGACAGTGATTTTCAAGTGTAGTTTTGTATTTAATTACTCCGAAATTCGCACCAATTTCCTTATTAACTCTCAACCATTTGAGTTGTCGGAAATTTAATTGCTTATCGTCGTGCTTCCGATTCTGCAATTTTTTTTTAAAGAGCTTAGGGAAATCGTGGAAATCTTCTTGCATCATTGTTTTAACAACAAACCGGTTGTTTTGGGCAGCAATACGCACTAGCTGATACCGATCACTCGGAATTTGAATGGGGAATGGACTTTTTTTTTCAATAAGGGCGTGATCGGAGTCCCACGCCATATGTGTTTGACCAGGAGTTAGACTTTATGTTTTATTATTTCCAAACTTTTGATGATACCGAGGACATATATAAACATTGTAATACCATTTGCATTTTTACTCTGACCACCGCATATTATATTACAGTAAAATATGACGTGTTTATTTCTGATTCAAAAGAGCCTAGATATTGGTAGAGGCAAGACGCTATTTCGAACGAACCTCGTTTTGCTGTAGTTTCGCCCCACATGTGATGGGTTCCTTTCTGTATGATGAAGTGATTAATGGAATTGTTAGATTACACACAGAAAATTGCCTTTTATAGAGAACTTCTCCAAACGGTAACAGAGGTGTAGATAATACCTGCTTCAAGTCAAGTATAAGTACTTTTTTATTTGCCAGAACTTTTAGACAGCTTTTATCTTGTTTTTCTCATGAAATACGCCAAATCTGGTTGGGTGTAATGATCATTAATTTTTTCTTGGGCTTCTTCCAGTATCTTATCTTCTTAGTTTTGCAAGTGCCACATGTATTTAATGCGGATTTCTTAAATTTTAAGCCTATTTGGAAAAAAAAACGTATACGACTTGGAAATTCGTTTAGATTCCTCCTCAGTTTCACAATAAAACTATACTATGGACATATTTAAATCACGTTTTAAATACTTCTGTTCTGTATGTAATTACTAGTAAACATTTTACTCCGAAGGTATAAGTGTATACAGGGTCCTGCAACAGTGCGTGGGGCTTTCATAGCTCCTAAACGAATTAAGTTAGAAATTTCATTTATATGCGGGCTTATACTGTATCATAGAATGTATTTCAGGAAAATATTTTTGCATATACAAGGTTGCCCAAAAAAGTGTGGTAACATAATGTTGAATTTTTTTAAATGGGACACCCTGTATTTTCTTGCATATTTTGGTTTGTATTATTATCCTTTATAAATATCTCTAATTTTATGCAATTTGCTTTGGTAGTTCAAGAGCAATAAATTAAAAACTAAGATAAAAAAATTAGCAGCTCTGAAGAAAAAACAAAAAAAAAATCTGAAAACATTTTTGGTAATCACGGCATTGCACAGAAATAATGACAAGGAGTCCAGAGATACGATGAATCGAAGAGTTTCATCAATTTTATACAGGGTGTTCTAAATAAGGTTTCAAAAATGAGTAATTAAAAACTCATTTTTTCTCAAATTTTTCAAATGGAACACCCTGTATATTTTTAACTAATGTAACGTAGAATTCATAAACAAATATTTTTTACAATACAAACATGTACCTAGGTTATTTCCAGCCGTTTACGAAATAATTGCAAATTTCGTAAATTCTGTTGTGTAAAAATGTAAAAATACGTTTATTTTATCAATTAAACATATTATATGCCTAAACTAATATTATAAGCTGCAATAAATGTTCAAAATGTCTTCCATTTTGATCTGTGCATAAATTAATACGCTCTTGAAAAGATCTATTTACTTCCCTTAACATTTCTGTTCAAATAACAGCAAAATAATGTATTAGTAAAGGTTACTCATAAAAATCTTGGTAGGCTTTGAAATACGATAGGTACCTATTTCTTTTTTATTAGAATTTGACAAGTTTAATTAATTCAAAAAAGTTGTCATTTAAGGCTAATAGTACTTAGCGCTTAAGTATAAGATTTTAAAATGAATTTTAGTAAGGAGGAGTTAGTTGATATGATTTTTGCACTTGGCGAGAGCGAAAAAAATTGCTTGTTAGCAAGTAGAGTTTACGCGTCACGTTATCCAGAAAAAAGGCAGCCTGACGAAAAAAGTTTTAAAAGATTATTATTAAGATTTGTTGAAACTGGAAATGTCGTGTACACAAAAGAAGAAGGAACAAAACCTGTAACCAACGAGGAAAAAGAATTAGAAGTATTATTAACAGTTACCGAAGATCCACACATAAGCCAAAATAAAATAGGGAAATCAGTAGATATTAGCGAAAGATCTGTACAACGAATTTAAAAAAAGTTTCGTTTTCATGCCTACCACATTCAATTCCATCAAGCTCTTAGCGATAGAGATTTTTAAAATCGACGCGAATTCTGTGCCTGGTCAAGAATGAAATTTCAAGAAGATCCTATGTTTTCAATTATGTTTTATTCTCTGATGAGGCTACATTTCATAACACCGATTGTGTAAATAGGCATAACTTTTACTATTATTCCATAGACAATCCGCGATATATAAGACAAATCGATCAGCAGCACCAGTGGTCTTTGAATGTGTGGGGCGGAATTATTGGTGATACTGTGATAGGTCCATATTTTTTTAATGGTCATCTTAATGGGCTCATGTATTTAAACGTTTTACGAAATGATTTACCAGGTTTACTGGCAGACGTTGCTCCATATATCAGAAATAGGATGTGGTTTCAGCAAGATGGAACTCCGGCGCATTTTTCACGGGATGTAAAAAATTACCTTGATGATACCTTTCGCAACCAATGGATCGGTAGAAACGGACCTACACACTGGCCTGCTAGATCGCCGGATCTAACAAAGCTTGACTTTTTTTATGGGGTCATGTAAAGCAAATTGTTTATAATAATCCGCCGACAACTGCCATTAATATGCAGCAAAGAATTAGAGACGTGTTTGGTAGTATACCACCTGAAATGTTAAGGGAAGTAAATAGATCTTTTCAAGAGCGTATTAATTTATGCACAGATCAAAATGGAAGACATTTTGAACATTTATTGTAGTTTATAAATATTAGTTTAGGCATATAATATGTTTAATTGATAAAATAAACGTTCTTTTAGATTTTTACACAACAGGATTTACGAAAGTCGCAATTATTTCGTAAACGGCTGGAAATAACCTGCATGTTTGTGTTACAAAAAATATTTGTTTATGAATTCTACGTTACATAAGTTAAAAATATACAGGGTGTTCCATTCCCTTAACATTTCTGTTCAAATAACAGCAAAATAATGTATTAGTAAAGGTTACTCATAAAAATCTTGGTAGGCTTTGAAATACGATAGGTACCTATTCCTTTTTTATTAGAATTTGACAAGTTTAATTAATTCAAAAAAGTTGTCATTTAAGGCTAATAGTACTTAGCGCTTAAGTATAAGATTTTAAAATGAATTTTAGTAAGGAGGAGTTAGTTGATATGATTTTTGCACTTGGCGAGAGCGAAAAAAATTGCTTGTTAGCAAGTAGAGTTTACGCGTCACGTTATCCAGAAAAAAGGCAGCCTGACGAAAAAAGTTTTAAAAGATTATTATTAAGATTTGTTGAAACTGGAAATGTCGTGTACACAAAAGAAGAAGGAACAAAACCTGTAACCAACGAGGAAAAAGAATTAGAAGTATTATTAACAGTTACCGAAGATCCACACATAAGCCAAAATAAAATAGGGAAATCAGTAGATATTAGCGAAAGATCTGTACAACGAATTTAAAAAAAGTTTCGTTTTCATGCCTACCACATTCAATTCCATCAAGCTCTTAGCGATAGAGATTTTTAAAATCGACGCGAATTCTGTGTCTGGTCAAGAATGAAATTTCAAGAAGATCCTATGTTTTCAATTATGTTTTATTCTCTGATGAGGCTACATTTCATAACACCGATTGTGTAAATAGGCATAACTTTTACTATTATTCCATAGACAATCCGCGATATATAAGACAAATCGATCAGCAGCACCAGTGGTCTTTGAATGTGTGGGGCGGAATTATTGGTGATACTGTGATAGGTCCATATTTTTTTAATGGTCATCTTAATGGGCTCATGTATTTAAACGTTTTACGAAATGATTTACCAGGTTTACTGGCAGACGTTGCTCCATATATCAGAAATAGGATGTGGTTTCAGCAAGATGGAACTCCGGCGCATTTTTCACGGGATGTAAAAAATTACCTTGGTGATACCTTTCGCAACCAATGCATCGGTAGAAACGGACCTACACACTGGCCTGCTAGATCGCCGGATCTAACAAAGCTTGACTTTTTTTATGGGGTCATGTAAAGCAAATTGTTTATAATAATCCGCCGACAACTGCCATTAATATGCAGCAAAGAATTAGAGACGTGTTTGGTAGTATACCACCTGAAATGTTAAGGGAAGTAAATAGATCTTTTCAAGAGCGTATTAATTTATGCACAGATTAAAATGGAAGACATTTTGAACATTTATTGTAGTTTATAAATATTAGTTTAGGCATATAATATGTTTAATTGATAAAATAAACGTTCTTTTAGATTTTTACACAACAGGATTTACGAAAGTCGCAATTATTTCGTAAACGGCTGGAAATAACCTGCATGTTTGTGTTACAAAAAATATTTGTTTATGAATTCTACGTTACATAAGTTAAAAATATACAGGTTGTTCCATTCCCTTAACATTTCTGTTCAAATAACAGCAAAATAATGTATTAGCAAAGGTTACTCATAAAAATCTTGGTAGGCTTTGAAATACGATAGGTACCTATTCCTTTTTTATTAGAATTTGACAAGTTTAATTAATTCAAAAAAGTTGTCATTTAAGGCTAATAGTACTTAGCGCTTAAGTATAAGATTTTAAAATGAATTTTAGTAAGGAGGAGTTAGTTGATATGATTTTTGCACTTGGCGAGAGCGAAAAAAATTGCTTGTTAGCAAGTAGAGTTTACGCGTCACGTTATCCAGAAAAAAGGCAGCCTGACGAAAAAAGTTTTAAAAGATTATTATTAAGATTTGTTGAAACTGGAAATGTCGTGTACGCAAAAGAAGAAGGAACAAAACCTGTAACCAACGAGGAAAAAGAATTAGAAGTATTATTAACAGTTACTGAAGATCCACACATAAGCCAAAATAAAATAGGGAAATCAGTAGATATTAGCGAAATATCTGTACAACGAATTTAAAAAAAGTTTCGTTTTCATGCCTACCACATTCAATTCCATCAAGCTCTTAGCGATAGAGATTTTTAAAATCGACGCGAATTCTGTGCCTGGTCAAGAATGAAATTTCAAGAAGATCCTATGTTTTCAATTATGTTTTATTCTCTGATGAGGCTACATTTCATAACACCGATTGTGTAAATAGGCATAACTTTTACTATTATTCCATAGACAATCCGCGATATATAAGACAAATCGATCAGCAGCACCAGTGGTCTTTGAATGTGTGGGGCGGAATTATTGGTGATACTGTGATAGGTCCATATTTTTTTAATGGTCATCTTAATGGGCTCATGTATTTAAACGTTTTACGAAATGATTTACCAGGTTACCTTTCGCAACCAATAGATCGGTAGAAACGGACCTACACACTGGCCTGCTAGATCGCCGGATCTAACAAAGCTTGACTTTTTTTTATGGGGTCATGTAAAGCAAATTGTTTATAATAATCCACCGACAACTGCCATTAATATGCAGCAAAGAATTAGAGACGTGTTTGGTAGTATACCACCTGAAATGTTAAGGGAAGTAAATAGATCTTTTCAAGAGCGTATTAATTTATGCACAGATCAAAATGGAAGACATTTTGAACATTTATTGTAGTTTATAAATATTAGTTTAGGCATATAATATGTTTAATTGATAAAATAAACGTTCTTTTAGATTTTTACACAACAGGATTTACGAAAGTCGCAATTATTTCGTAAACGGCTGGAAATAACCTGCATGTTTGTGTTACAAAAAATATTTGTTTATGAATTCTACGTTACATAAGTTAAAAATATACAGGGTGTTCCATTTGAAAAATTTGAGAAAAATTAGTTTCTAATGACTCATTTTTAAAACCTTATTTAGAACACCCTCTATAAAATTGATGAAAACTCTTCAATTCATCGTATCTCTGGACTCCTTGTCATTATTTTTATACAATGCCGTGATTACCAAAAATGTTTTCAGATTTTTTTCTTGGTTTTTCTTCAGAGCTGCTAATTTTTTTTATCTTAGTTTTTAATTTATTGCTCTTAAACTACTAAAGCAAATTGCATAAAATTATAGATATTTATAAAGGACAATAATACAAACCAAAATATGCAAGAAAATATAGGGTATCCCATTAAAAAAATTCAACATTATGTTACCACACTTTTTTGGGCAACCCTGCATAGGCAAAAATATTTTCCTCTAATACACTCTATGATACAGTATAAGCCCGCATATAAATGAAATTTCTAACTAAATTCGTTTAGGAGCTATGAAAGCCCGACGCACTGTTGCAGGACCCTGTATATTTCATTTAAGCATAATAAATATATTTTATTCCAAAAAAAGTATACTTGTATCTTTAGAGGAAACGTAATTTTCGATTCTTGGTAAGGTACCTGTATTTTCTAGGTCTAAGTATACTTGCCACTTTTACCTCACAAATATTGCCTTTTTCTCTTTATGTATTTTATATACACTTGTACCGATTTGTCATAATAAATATTATGATAGTAGGTAAGTAATTATTAAATAAAACATATTTGAAAATATCCGACTTAGCTATATCCTTGTTGCGTGCGACCACAGAATTAAAATAGCAATAAAAAGGAAAATTACATTAATTCTGCCTGCGGCAGCGGAACAAAGTTTATTTCAGAACATTTTTTTTTAATCTTACTAGACTTCTGTACTTCTTGCTCCCTCTAGTTTTTTTCAGTAATAAAAAATAATTTCCTAAAGAATGGGTTACTCCTAAAAGATGTATTCCCGCAGTAGCGTAACTGCCGATGATATTTTGAAAAAGTCAATATAATATTATATATTTTCTTATCATTACAAGCCAACAATCTTTGAAATTACTTTAAAACAAACATAAACTTCTATAGTTACATAAAAGTTGTCGACTGGGGTACGAATAGCCATATCGATACTTGTATACGGTTGTGCAAATAAATAGGTGTGCATTGTTGTTGCAGACTATGAACACTCTGCATAAGGGTTTACAAATAATAATATGGGGAATAAAATGAAGAATATTCTGAATAGCGCAAAATTTACTTTACGTAATATTTCTCATAAAAAATAATAGTAAATTGTACACATTATTTTATCAACGTAGGTGTCCAATGAATGTTATAATACTTACGGTACAATTAAACATTTATTAACAACAATATAAACTTCTGATCAACAATCAAATATTGACAAAATCATAAAACATTGCCAGTTTTTTCCGTTATATTATCTTTATAAATAACAAAATCAAATTTCATTGTTTCCAATGTTTGTTTTAACATTACAAAATAAAAATAAACGTGGTACTTAATCTGTTTATTACAGTGCGTCAATGCGAACAGACATATTTTTAACGCCACCTAGGCGAAAACTCTCTGGGGTAGGAAAAATGACTGGCTCAGAGGGAGCGGTGTTGCAACCTCGCCTCATCGCTTCCATCAGGCGATGTTAATAATTGTTGAAGTCGATGCGATCAGCTGATGATTACCGCTCCTAATTAGTCCCAAAACACACAAAAACTGTTCAAAACAAAACTAATAATAACAGCCGATTTATCCGCCTTTAGCAAATTGAATGGATCCGCCTGCAATAAAGTAATAAGTGTATGTACCTATATTTTTTAAGAATATTGTCGGGTCGGGTTTTACTGGCCGTAATGTTTAAAGAATAAATATAAGTTGCGTCACTTCGTCAAATTATCAAAACGACCTGCCTCGTACCCCGCCTGTCCGGTCCACCGGGGCACCGGTGGACCAGTCGATACAGAGCGTCTCACTGTGTGGTTTAAATTGTGTTACAAGGTGTATGCGTTGTCCGAGAAATTTAATTTACTTTATGTTGTTTGTTAAAACATAAAATGCCGGGTAACAGTGTTTGTTCAGTGGACGGTTGTGAGAATCGAATAAAAGGCGGACTATCATTTTTTAGATGCCCAAAAGATCAAGAAAGGTAGGTACCACGATATTTAATAAAATTATAGTGAAGGTTAGTTGTTATTTTTGGAGCGTTGTCAAGTAGCGGTTTATGGTATAACTTATTAGGTAAATAATTATTTAAATCATAAAACAAATTAATAATAATGTAACGAATGCATGGATGTATGTAGGTAGGTACATATAAGATGATTTTCTTCTAGGTAAATAAAAAAATATCGAGAATTACATAGAAACATTTTAAACTCGCTTGTACTTGATGAAAATGCATTATAAATAATTGTAATAACGACAAACTTGGTTTAATTTCCACATTGAATATTCCCGACGAGTTTCGCTACACTGTATATAGCTTTATCGAGGCATTTTATAAATCGAATGATGTGCTAATGAAAAGGTTTAATTTTTGCAGGTGTAATACATGGAAAAATGCACTAGGATTTACAGGGTCCCATAAATACTCTAATATTACACCAGAACAATGTTACAGCCGCATTCGAATTTGTTCTTTGCATTTCCTTGAGGACAGTTTTGCAAATTCTTCGAGAAGTCGAATTCACAGTTATGCAGTTCCACTTCTAATATTACCGACTAACTCAGACAGTACAGGTAAATTTTATATTATTTTTTCTTTTTTCTATATATAGTATTATACTTATTAGAAATAGGTATTCTACTTTACAATAACTTATAAGTCTAAAACTATAGCATGCAAAGCAGTTTGTTCGTTTTTTCAAATTTTAGGCGAGCTAGCGTTGAATGAGGCGTCTAACATACAAACGACAAGGCTTGTGCTCAGACAAACTGCGTCAAATTTAATTCTTTAAACTATGCCCTAATAGAGGATGTTTTTAAAATTAATGTTAACTAAAAATTTCGATGATCAGTGCCCGCGCTCGGTTAACAGATGGGTCGGTAAAGAGGAGTATAAAATAATGCGATTTCCATTTTAAAATAAGGGGAATTGATAACCGGTCGTTTAACGCAGGTGGTCATTTTATAGGGGCGGACGCAAACAGAGGTTTTACTGGTGAATTCAGTTACATTTTTGGCTCCGTAGAGGCAACAATCATGTCTCTGAAACGCAAACGTTTGTCTCTTAAGGAAAAATTGGAAATAATCGCGGAAAGTGAAAAATATAGTACCAGTACTCGAAAGTTAGCTTGCAAATTCGATGTTGGAAAAACACAAGTGACCGATATTCTAAAAAATAAATTCGAACTAAAAAATCGTTTCGAAGAAGGATCTAATCAAGAACAAAAACGAAAGTTTCCGAAAACACAGGGACTTGCGATTGATCAATTAGTTTACGATTGGGTTTGCGAAGCTAGAAACAAGAACGTTCCAATATCTGGACCCTTAATAAAGGAAAAAGCTTTAGAGGTGTCCGGAAATTTGATAATTAGTGACTTTAAGGCATCAAATGGTTGGTTATATAGGTTCTGCAAGAGGCACAATGTTAACTTCAGAACAATTTGTGGTGAGTCCGTTAATTTGTAGTAGCTATATTATGTATCTTTATGTCGCTCTGCCCCGATTTGGGCCCGGCTTTAAAAATAAAAATCCGGGTATGCCTGGACCCGGCCGTAGTTTAGTATAGTAAAATAATGAAAATTGTTTTTCCGAGTGTCATAGAGCTGCAATATTTTGTTTAAAACGTATTTATTAAAAATGGATTACGAAACAGTTAAAATTAATCATAGAACAAATATTTTTATTACTTAAAAATACACTTTTTTAGTTGAATATTTTATTAAAATATTAAAAACAACAAAAACTTAATCTGATAAAGTGCGAACGTGAACGCGTTATCCTGAAAATGTTTTTTTAGATCGATATATTTCATTTATACCATACCTGAATGGTTTATGTCCAAGAAAGTTCTACAGAAATGTGTACTTTTTTACTATGCTTTTTATGAAAGATAGTGTCTCTTCCAAAAAACTCTGCTTGGCAAGAAACAAGATTTACGAAGAGAAAAATGTATTATATTATACAAGGTTCTCAAAAAGTACAAGAATGTACAAAAGGTCCAAGGGAGAACTACCCCCTATTAATAATTTTTTAAGCAGAACGTCAAATAAAAAAAAGTTGTTTAAAATCTTGTTGGGAGTACAAATACAAAATTTGAATTAAATATTATTTTTGAAAACACCTTCACGACTTCAATCATAATTTTTTAGCGCCCCCCCCCCCCTTGTATCAGAAAAATACCTTTATTAACAAGGTGTTACTCTGGTGCAAATTTGATAAATTGTCAGTCTGACATTTTTTAATTTTAAAAATAGTACTTACCTATTTTTGGTAACAACTATAAAACGTATTGAGAGACGGCCTAAATTTTCAATAAAATGTATTAAAAAAATTCAAAAGCACTGGCTCTCTAGAAAATTGTTTTCAGAAAGGCCATTCAGCAAGTATTATTCGTGACGAAGATAAACCGATGGAAATGTTACAAGCTGTGATGGAAAATTCAAAAATGTTCTTAGGGAAATTATCAAAAACTTACACGGGGAAGTATCAAAATCATCTGCCAACACAATTTTAAAAAATAATAAGTTTTATTCGTATAAACCCAGGTTTGTCCACACACTTAGATTATGATTGCTGATTTTACTTCTGTGCATGGTATCAAGGAAAATTTGAAGATGATTTATTCTATTACTAAAATCCTTTCTATCAAATCGTTCTCAGAGGGTTTCATGTAACGGTGTTGAGTCCAGCAGTTTAAGCATCCATAATCCATTCTGGAGTGCCTCAGGGCTCTGTCTTATCACCTCTATTATTTATAATCTATACTATTGATATAATAACCTCGACATCTTACTGTAGAACAGAGGCTTATGCTGATTATACAAAGCTTTATTATTCTTTTCATGTGTCAGATCAGTTCAAGCGACTCAAAATATTACTCATGATCTGGAAAATATCAGATCACTTTCGGAGGAACATAATTTAACTTTAAACTCTAAAAAATCTCAATTACTGTGTATAGGTACTAAGGCTAAAAGAAGTTATGTAAAGAACAACTTGAAACTGCAAGTTTTAAATACTCCTTTAAACTTTGTCAACTCTGCTAGGGACTTAGGCCTAATGGTCGATAAAGAACTACGATTTCGTGAGCATATAAAAAATCTTAATAAAAAACCATTCGCTTCACTTAAACTTTTATATAGTAATCGCCACATACTATCTACTCAATTAAAGAAAACTCTGTGTGAAAGCTTGGTGTTATCACACTTCACCTATTGCGACTTCATCTTTGAGCCTTGTTTCTGCGAGGAGGACAGATACAAAGTGCAGAAAGAACAAAATACATGTTGTAGACTTATTTATGGTCTTCGCAAATTAATATGATCACATTTCGCATAAGATAACTGAATGCAATTGGCTTAATATGAGTAATCGCCGACTCCACCACCTTGGTAACTTCGTACACAGATTACTTAACTCACCCGACTCTTCTAATCTGGTAAAAAGTAAATTTATTCCTAGAACAACTGTACATAATAGGAACATTAGATTTAGGAATGGGTACACAATGCCACAACATCGAACAGCAATGTTTAAGAGAAGTTTTTCATTTAATGCCATTAGTTTGTATAACTCTCAGCCTGAGGAATTCAGATTATATAACATTAATAAATTTAAATTCAAGCTCCGTAGGTAATCATTTGTTAAATAGACAATGATATGCTTTTGAAAACCTCGATAATTTTCTTGTTTTGAACGAATTTATCATGATTATCCTACTTTTTTCTTAATTTTTGTGTTTTGTGTTATATATATTATACTATGAGCCTACCTTTGGTTAAGTAAGAGTAGCCAGAAGGCTAGGCTTCGCCAAACCAGGCTCTGCCTCTTCTATTTACGTTTAAATATTTTATAGATATTTATACATAATTCCTTTGTTAATTTGCTATGTATTTTGTTAATAAAAGTCATTATTATTATTATTATTATTATCGAGATTATTATTAATGTTTTGTCCGGAAAATTTTATTTAGCGATTAGGCAACCTTCACCTCTAACTGGGTTGTATGTTCCCAGAATTGCCGCTGGTGGGCATCCAAATTTTGCGATTGAATGCGACCAATATTATTTCGAAACAAATGTGTGGTGTGGCATACTGAATAATTAAATTGTTGGACCATTTTTTTTTCGTGGAAACAAATGCTGATGTTTATTTGAATTTTAAAAGGATTGAGATTCATGAATTTTTGGATGATCTTCCATTGAATGAAAGAAATTATTTGTGGTTTCGACATGATGGTGCTCCTTGTCATAATGTGCTAGAGTAACTTATTTTTTTCCCGAGCGTTGGATAGGAAGACATTCGGAAACTCCCTAGCCAGCCAGGTCCCCGGACGTTACCCCTCTGGATTTGTTCCTCTGGGGGGGGGGGGGGGGGATTAAAATATATGTCATAAGTAATTTACATCACTCTAATAAGTCGCGAAGCTGTTTTTAACAGTAATAATATTTAATTCAAATTTTGTGTTTGTACTCCCAACAAGATTTGAAGCAACTTTTTTATTTGTCGTTTTGCTTATAAATTTAAAAATAGGGGTAGTTCTACCTTAGACTTTTTTACATTCTTGTACTTTTTGAGAACCCTGTATGATATAATACATTTTTCTCTTCGTAAATCTTAGTTTCTTGCCAAACAGAGCTTTTTAGGGACAGACACTTCTGCATAAAGTGCATATTCAAAAAGTTTCCCATTTATGTAGAACTTTTTTGGACACGTTGTATTATTTATATTAAATTAAATGTAAATTCTCCTTAAATTATGTGTTTACGTCGGTATACATTTAACTTGCACTAAACTAAATGTAAGGTAAAGTTAAAATGAGTTAAAATTTTCCGGATTCATCTAAAAATAAACACTACTTTTTTATTTGCTGTGCTTTTGATAAAAAAATGGACGTGAAGGTCAACACGTTCAATAAAATGCAAACAAACATGAAATTTGTAAAACAAGAAAAATAGAAAGTGAATTTGCTACTTTGATTCTTGAAAGGACAAATTTTAGAACGACTTACGAAAAATTTCAAGATGATTTGAATAATTTTTGTCTCACTTCTCAACGGAAGGCAGCGAAGTATCGGCAAACAGGAAACAGGATTCCCAGTCGACACTAGTTAAAATTCGTGAGGCTGGTTTTATTGAAACTTTATTTTAGGAAAAATTGCTCTCGTTTTATTGTTAAATTGAACATTTTTCATACAATTTATCCTTACTTCTAACAGTCTGATGTAGCAAGTTCAACCAAGAAATGTCAGCTGATTTCTGATTTGCTAAAAACCAATGCCGAAATACAAAATTAAAATTTATAAAAAGATTATCGAGGAACATTAGATAAAATATGTACACTACATAGAGTAAAATTTAAAAACAAAAAACTAAACTAAACAGTTTTGTAAGAACGAAGTTTCGTCGCATGGGGTGATACTCCCAAATGTGTGAAAAAATCTTCAAATATGTAAAAATGTTTAGAAAAAATCTGAAATATTCGTAAAATATGCAAAAATGTTGGCCTCAAGATCGTTAAATCATCGTGAGAACCAACGAATACTAAGGTTAAAGAAGACAATTGCCCATGTTACTGGACCGATGCACGCATGTGTAATTAAATGTCAAAATCAGTGGCCATTTTGCAGTGTAGATGCGACATGAGCATGCGCAAGACCTACTTTTTCAAAAAATCTTTTTTACATTTTTATTAAAGCGTTTTAAATATTTTTAAATTGAACACAAAATTGGATGGTTTATAAACATATTTAATTTAATAAAATTGAAATGAACATACTTAACAATATAATTAAATAAATAAATCTAAACTACATAAAATAGGGTAACATCATTATATACAGGCCCCACATAAAAAGACATACAATACAATATATGTATATAAATAAATTATTTCTTTAAAACTGAAAACAACTGATGGTCTGGCTGGTTCGGTGAAACTATAAAACCATGAAACAAAGGCATTGCAGTATTATCGTAACGAAATTGATAGTGGGAATAGTCGTCGAGAACCTAATATTTACAGTTTAAAAACATACATTGCATTTGAGGAGCACTGATTCAGTATGTTATAACTTCTCCCAGGTACACCTAAATTATATTGTATTTAAATTGTCACTATCCTATGGTACTTAAGGGAATATGGTAAAATGTATTAGTTTTTATTTAAAACAAGCTCTGAAATAAATAGTGGAATGGAAGTTGGCCAGGAAAAATGTTTAGAAATATTGCATTGGGAGGCCAATGACCAATTTTGAGCGATTTCTTTCGATTTAATAGGTCTGTCCCCCATCAGTTTCAAACTGTCAAATACAATCAACCAGTTGTAGGACTTAACAAGGCATCCTGGGGTCTACATGCAATATTCATCTGGTAGACTCTATTTCTGATTATAAACTAGTCACGGACTGCTGGTTGGAACAAGCCTAATAGTGATATTTGACCAAACTTAACCAATAAAGAATTGATCTAACTTACCTGCGACAAATAAGGATGCATTTTCTGCAGAAAATTGGAAAAAAGTAATAAAATCACAAAAAGGAAACGTCAGCCTCATCCACCATTTATTAAAAAAATCGGAAGATTAGACTTTGACTGAACTTTGAAGAGTGAAGGTGATAGAAAAGCTTCCAATAATACAAAGGATAGGACGAGAAAAAAATGTCAAAGAATATGGCGATTCTTTCTGCGGTTTTGGCAATGTAACTTTGTGACAGCTGTCATTTCTCTGCTTCGCTTTTTCTCATGTGTGTCTCACCGGGGTGGTGAGGACTGGGAACACTGCCGGCAATAGTATTCCCTCCCGAGATTTTCACCGACCCGACGGCAAAGTGATCCGTTGCCGTCTGATTCCGTGCGCGCTGTTTTGTTTAAGTTTTAAGTACAAACTAGGTAAAAACAATTTCGCGTTCCGTAGTCGTTAGTTGTGTTGGCGGCCGGGCCGGTAGAGTGCGCGCGAACCCACTCATACAATACAAGGACAAAGTAAAGTGCTCAAGCGAATTTTGCTAGTGACGTCACGGCCCGGTGGCCGATCGCGGTTAACATGTATTTTGACTTTAAAGCTTTTCGTTGAAGCGCGGAATGTCAGATTATCCATAATTCCTAGTTAGGTACGATGCATTTTGAAATAAGTTTTCTCTACATAATTTGTTTACAACTAAATAGTATGTGAAGTAGTTAGGCGAAACGCTAAAGGCGAACTGGCAGCGTCGCACCCTCTGTCCATATTACTTTGGAAATTTGCGACAGATTTGTTTGTGTTTATGTATAAAAGTAGGGTGTATTATCGGTTTAAAGCAGTATAAACAGTGTCTTAAATCATTTTAAAATGCCAAATAAATGTTGTGTGGTCGGTTGTAAGGGTAACTACTTAAATAGCCCAAAAGTGCGCGTGTTTCGTTTTCCAAAAAGTGACGAATACCGCCTAAAATGGGAAAATGCTATCCATCGCGGCAATTTTATCCCTGGGAAGAATAGCAGAGTATGTGCATCTCATTTTACAGAAGAGGACTTTATCTGGCAGATTTCTCAACAGGACACGAGAACGGGTGAGGTCGTTACTGTCAAATTAAATCTTCCAAGATTAAAAGAAGACAGCGTACCTAGTAAATTTCTCAATTATCCAAAACACTTATCAAAAACTTTAACGCATCGGAAAGGCGGAGAAGAAAAGCTTAAGGAACCAGACGAAATACAATTTCAAAAAGGTATTGAACAAAGCAAGCGTGAAATTTTAACACATGGAGTATAATAGTAGTCCTCATTTAGGTTTTCAGCCATGTTAACGCATTATTTGCTTGCATACTTGAGTTTTAACAGTTAAATAACAATGGTCTAAAGTGCATAGGTACATCTACAAATCACACAAAATCATAAATCCAACATAAAGCATATAATATCAAAATTTATCGTATTTGTTTATTCATCGGCCCCCGGGTGATGACGTCAGAAATAAGAGCTTTGTCCTTGTACTGTAGGAGTTATTGCTTAAAGGCATCTTGTTTCTTTTTGGATGGGACGTATCTATAGCTTTCCAATGGAGGGGGTTTGCAGTCACTCATAGAGATGAAAAAACATCGTCGGTAGAGTCGCCGGAGGCAAAGCGCCGGAGGCGAAAATTTTTAAGGGGCCACGCTCAAATATTGCCAAGAATTCACCTAAAAACAGAGGTATCTACCTGCATTGCATTTTTGTTTTCGACATGTAAAAAAAGTTTTTCGACGTTTTACGTTTAATTAATTTAAATTTCGAAATTGGAAATTTAAAATTGGTCGAACTCTCGTCGAATGGGGGGGGGGGGGGTTAACCCCTAACCCCCCCCCCCCCCTTATATACGTCCCTGCTTATTAAAAAGAATTTTTGAAAATAATGATCTCTTCGTTCCAGCCTCTATACAGGGCAAGACAAATAATAAGTATTTTTTTCGTTTTTTAAATAGAAGGCCATGAGTTCATATTCGAACATAACTTTTAATTCTAAACATCGTCATTTGCTCTCATTTCAACTGTTCAGGAACCAGAAAATTTTACGGAAATTATTATAAATACATTTCCGTTATTATAAGATGAATTAACTTAATTTATACGAAATACAATTTTTATTGCATATGCATTGATTTAAATAGGGGTATTTTTAATATTTTTGTGAATGTCTCGTACAATGTCTTAATTTTTACAAATCAAATTTTGATCTGGCGTTCTAAGAATCACATTCTTATAGGGTAAATGCGGGACAATTGCCGCACTTTTTGAAAAAAAAAATAATAATTTTTGTAATTTTTAAGTTTATTTTTTAAAAATAAGTCACACAGGTATTGCTTTAAACTTTATTAAAATGCAAAGATAAACGTTAATTCTAAGAAAATATGTTTTCTTCTAAAAATCGGCGACTCTCCCACACTGTTGGGACAGATGCCGCGTTGAGTTGTGTTTAATAAGTGTGATTTTATCTGCACTGCAGCATGCAACAGTCACATTTTCTCCTCGCTTCTTGGACGTTGAAACGTAAACATCTCTTGCACTTTTCGTTTTTAGGACTTTGCCAGGTTTGTTTATGAGTTGGACACCTGTCTCGTGCATAAAATATGAGACCGTTTATTCAACAGATTATTTTCATTTAAGGTGTAATTTAAAAGTTGAAAGAATTTTAAAGTTTCTTCTCTGTTCATTCCTCGAGCTCTAGATAATGACAACCCTTTAGATTGTCTTATTGACAATTCGGGGGTTCTTTCCAAAAATGATGAAAGCCAAGCATAACCTTCCATGTCCTTATTGACTGAAAATGTATGTTTCAATTTTAGTTTCTCTGCAAAGTTGTAAGCCAGCTGTCGAACTGTATTTCTATCAGGAGCAAATCCAGCTGCTGCCACTCGTTGGATGTGAGCAACCAACCGTTTTTCGTTTTCATGCCCTAGAACACCTGTAGAAACGCTATTTATCATGCCTTCATAGGGAATTTCGGAAGTAAAGTTTACCTTCTGGTCCAAGGCCCCCTTTGCCAAATTTACCTCTGGTCATTCTGCTTACAAGGGTTTTTGGTGGCACACGATAACTCCTATATTAAAAATGTATCCTTCGTAATATCAAAATGGAAAGCGATATTTTAACATTGAAAATGTTTATATTATCGCACGGGCACGTAGTATGGGTACGGAATTCGATATTTTTGTGTTGCATTTGTCCCTGACGTCACACCGAGTTAAATGATCGGGATCAGACCAAGTCGAGAGTAATCGTATGGTTTCGCTGGAGCAGTCAGCGGGTGCAGGCAAGCGCGGCTGGAGCGCGCTTCAGATCATATTTGTATTTCGTAGTGAAAGCGCTTATGTATGACTTATAATGAACGCCGATAACATTAGTTGCATGCTGTTGTTGGAGGAAGAAGACGAAAAGGAGATGTTAGCCCAAATTCCTCCATTTCGACAAACGTCATATTAACACTTGAATTTATACTATAGGTACCATATTTAAATCAAAGCTGCAGCATACCAAGTAAACAAATCAATTTGATTAAGACGTCAAAGTATCAAAGCATTTTAAAATTGTATCATTAGTTGGTATATCCGAAAAAAATATCAAAATTAGAAAAAAGTCAGTGGCGTGCATTTTAATATTGAAAATGTTTATATTATCGCACGGGCACGTTAGTATGGGTACGGAATTCAACAAAATTCTTGTGCTGCATTTGTCCCTGACGTCACACCGAATTAAAATGATCGGGATCAGAACAAGTCGAGAGTAAACGTATGGTTTCGCTGGAGCAGTCAGCGGGCGCGGCTGGCGTTCGCGATCGAGCGTAGCAATCGGTCGTCGCCACAAGGTGGTTTGGCTGGCGCGGCTGGAGCAGCGCGTTTCAGATCATATTCGTATTTCGTAGTGGAAGCGCTTATCTATGATTTATAATGAACGCCGATAACATTAGTTGCATGCTGTTGTTGGAGGAAGAAGACGAAGAGGAGCAGATGTTAGCACAAATTCCTCCATTTCGACAAGCGTCATATTAACACTTGAATTTATACTATACCATATTTAAATCAAAGCTGCAGCATACCAAGTAAACAAATCAATTTGATTAAGACGTCAAAGAATAAAAACATTTTAAAATTGTATCATTAGTTGGTATATCAAAATTAGAAAAAAGTCAGTGGCGTGCATTTTTTTGTCAATAATATTCGTTGAAGTGTTTCCCGGGACGCCACTGGACTTTATAAATTTAATCTAGTTAGGGCTAATTCAGCCTCTTATCATTATGAATGACGGTACCAAATTGCAATAAAATCGGGAAAAGGATATTTACAGAAATAAAAAAAAAAAACGATTTTTTTAAAAAAACTTTAACACTCTGTATATCAAAACGGGGCAACTCCGGACACATATTCAGGTTAGTTCAGGTTAGCACTTCTGAAACACCCTGTATACAATCAAATACAACGGTCAAAAACACAAATATTTATATCAAAATATTGATAACAAACAATAACACCAAACGATACAATGCAATAATGCGAAAATCACGGGTAAACTAAATTCAACCCTGTCGCCCAGGGCCTTTTAGTTTTATTGCCGCTTGACCAATCGAAATAGAGTTACGGTTGTCATTAAGTACTGTATCAATATTTCCTTCGTATGCATAATCTTGGATTTGAATATGGTATAGGGTAGACTGGGGCAAGTGTAAAAATGGGGTAAGTGGAAAATCAGAGCGCCAATCAGGCAATATTGAAAGTTTACTTGTCTGTGTGGTTCGAGGCAACTAACTATACGTTAGCGCTGTTGAATTATCTACTCCCAGCGAGTTACCAGGTGTTTTTTTCTTTCTGAGTAGTCATTTGTAACATAACCTCCGAATCGGTCCGTTGAATAGTGTGTGATATCTCCATAAAAAATTGGTCAAAGGTAAAAACTTATAATATACTTTTAGTTTTATTGCATTTTCTTATGTTTAGTCAATTTTTGTAGCTTTAAAATTTTATATACCGACCAAATCTAAAAGCGGTTTTTACTCACGAACAGGTTTGCACTTTCCCCATAAAAAACATAATGTGGGGCATGTGTGAAAGTTGTAATGGGGAAAGTGTAAAGGTTAGTTTACACTTGCCCCATTTTCCTGGGAATGCTAAAGTTCATTGACACTGACACTTAAAGCTTTTATTCTTTACAGAGAGTTGACGTCATGGTACGAAATTATAAAAGAAAGTCCGATAGGGCTGCCTATGGGGAGGAGCAATTAAATGCTGCAGTAAATGCCGTCAATCAAGGTGAATTAACCATGTCGATGGCTAGTACCGAATTCAGAATCCCATACATTACAATCTACTGTAGAATAACTGGCTGCCGTGGCGAAAAAAGCAAGACACAGGGCCGACCTCCAATACTTTCTTGGCAAGATAAGTGTCAACTGGCCGAAAATATAAAAACAATGGAGAAGTGGGGATATTGATTAACTTCGAGAGAGCTTCAAGAAAAAGTTCGGGACTTTGTAACTTTAAATAATTTTCCCAATCCTTTTAAGAACAATATGCCAGGCGCAGACTGGCTAATAAAGTTTAAACAACGTCACTCTTTGAGTATGAAGAAACCACAAAGCTTAGAGTACTGCAGAAAGAAATCTACGGACCCATTCATAATAGACCAATATTTTGTTTTATTGGAAAAGGCTATATTGGAGTTGGGTCTTCAGGCTCGTCCTGAATGTATTTACAATTTAGATGAGACTTCACTGTGTACAGATCCTTCTCGTCTTAAAATTGCTGGCGCGAAAGGCAACCCCTCTTCAAGCATTATTGCTGGATCGGGGAGAAAATATAACCGTCCTGGCAGGAGCAAGTGCTAGTGGTTGAAAATTGCCACCATTGATAATATTTAAATGCAATAACATTGATAATATTTAAAGGCAATAATATTGCTGGATTTCAGGAAGAAATGAAGACTTCTTCAAAGACACCGTAATGCAGCCAGCGCCAATGGATGGATGACCTCCGAAATATTTAGAAATTACTTTCTAAAGACTTTTATTCCTTTGGTTCGTGATCAGGCACCAATTATTGTTATATATGATGGGCATGTCTCGCATGTGGATTGCTTATTAATTCAAGCCGCAAGAGAAGAAAATATTCATATACCTAAACTGCAGCCCATACAAGTCATTTACTTCAACCTCTCGATTTGAGTATGTTTAGATCCTTTAAGGCAATATGGGAGAGGGAAGTAATAACATGGCAAAGACGTCATCAGGGACAATGACTACCAAAAAGGGACTTCGCCACATTGCTAGTGAAAACCTGGGCTGAAGTAGATTCCGGAATCACAAAAACAGGATTCAGAAAGGGTGGTATTGTTCCATTTAATAGACATGTTATTCCTAAAGAAAAGTATGACATCGATGCCCTAAAAAGATGGCAGGAACACTTAAAAAATCAAAGATCTGTAACATATTTACAACCGAGGCCAGAACGCATTGATATTGAAAGGAATGAACATGATTCTGTAGCACCGAATGTAACAGAAAAAACCGCTAATTCCGAACAGTCAATGTTAAACTGTAAAACCTTCTACATCTGGCGCTTCATTTAAAAGGAAACTAGCATCTAATGCAGAATTACTTACAGCTCCTTCAGCATCTAGTGCCACCAATCTCAAAGTAATTGTCAGCTCTGATCAAAATGAAGAAATATACTAAATAATCATGAGAAGCCTATAACTAAACCTGTAGTACTAGCTACAACCGAAAATCGGCAAGAAAAGAAGGCAAGTTTTGATGATCTACTACTTGATTCGCTCCGACAGAGTCCTTCTTCTAATCAAAGGAAACGAAAGCGCTTAATTCAAGGTGGCCAAACCATTGCAGGTACTATCGCAAGTAGTCAGTCAAAAATCTCTACAAGTTCATCTACTATATCTAAACCAGCTATGAAAATTGACCGAAAGAGTAAACAAAGTCGGCCAAGTCCGTATCAATTTGAATCCGGCTCCAGTGAATCAGATTATGAAAGTGTACCTTTTATGGAATCGGATCAAAGTTTCACTTTAGAATCGGATTGCGAAGATCAGATTCCTGAAATAAACAAAGACAATATTTCCATTGAAGACTGGGTACTGGTTAAATACACATTACCAAAAGCAAAGAAACATTTTATTGGCCAGGTAAATACTGTTGACAACGGCTTTGAAATCAAGTTTACTAGAAAACTAAAATACAATTTTTTTATGGCCACTCACCGATGATGTCGATGTAGTAAGCTAGACGATATAGTGACTCGTTTACCTGAACCGGTAGTTACACGCCGAGGATGTTTTCATTTTAATGTGAAATTTGCGGGATACAATATTTAACAAGTTCCATAAAATTATTCGAATTTTTAAACTTTAATTTTCTTTTCTGTTTTAGTTTCTCCTTGGGAATAACTCCTACTGTTTTAGAGATTAAAGCCAAACATTGGGTTTTGAACGGATAAATACGTTTATAAAAATATTATTCTTGTTATTAGGAATTTTTTGAGGGTTATTTTGTATTACTTATTATTTTTCAGAGGTAGGTACCTTTTAATTTTTCGTTTTTATGATTTGCTTGGCTAACTATTTCCCAACAATAAAAAGTTCATAACTTCCCAGATTTTTATTTTTTTTTTAAGTCTGTAAAAAGAAAAATTGGCATGGGAGATATAAACTTCATTTACACTTTCCCATCACCACTTCTGCGAACATGCATGGAAATTGTATTCTGATTTTACACTTTCCCTTTTTGGGGTACCTAGGTGTAAACTTTCGGTACAATAAAAATCATTCAAATCTCAAGATCTCAAAAATAATTCATGAGGGCCCTATGCAGTATGAAAAGTAAACATATTAAACTATTACTTTTTTACAAAGACACTTTTATAAATATTGTATATTTGAAGTAGGAAGGAAATAAACTTGAACTATTAAAAAGGGCTTCGCAGTTGCCCCAGTCTACCCTAATTATAAGCTTTGTAATGTAATGCTGAAAAATAAACAGAATGGTTTTGTACACTTTACCGTTCTTCCCTACACTTGCTGCCACTTTTTTTCATGCATTTTCTTTCATTACAACATTTCTGTAATTTTCGTTCTTATAGTTGTATAAAGGGGGGTACTTTTGCACCTCCTCTATCAAACACTCGTCAGCAATTGCCGAAAACGGTGGCATTCTGCTGAGCGATCACGGCTGGACTGGTCTCTTTAGCAGTCCGAACGCAGCCACTGCAATTGACGGCGAACGCTGTGTCGCTGAGCTGCGGCAGTGAAACCGTGTACATACAAATCGCATTAAACCAGTACCGAGCTACCAATCGCGAACGCCAGCCGCGGCCGCTGACTGCTCCAGCCAAACCATACCTTAGAGGCGCGTTAGAATTTATAACCTTTATTTTACTATTTTTTTATATTATGAATCAATAAACCTTATATCAGCTACCTAAATATAACATTCAAATCTATGAGTTTTCGCAGATCACAAATCTCACAATAGTCACAAGCGTTGCACTCTGCTTCGGCATTTTCAATGTCCTCCCCGGTTGCATCTTTGTAAAGGACTGTAAATTTTTTAAAATAAAAACTCGCTGTACTAATAATGCATTCATTGATGAGCTCTCATCATCACGGGTGTACTTGGTTGCCTAACTTATTACGTATTCGGGGGAATACGACAAATGCGGCGTCTCTCTTGCCGCGGAAGCTGTCCCGCATTCACCCTACTGCATGGGTATTGGAAAGGGTGTAGGGGAGAAAAAGGCCCTTTTTTGCGATACTTTAATTTTTTTGTTTTTTATTAATGCAAAATTAAAAAAAAAATTCCGGGCGCTTATTTACCAAATTTGTCTAGGGAGCATAAAGAAGGTGAATTCTTGTTTTAATAACTAGCAACTACTTTTGCAAGTGCTACAATATAACCAGCAAGAAAAAAATAGTTTTATTTTATTTATTGTAATAACTACCTACACAGAAAGTTCCAGTTAGACAAATATATACATACATATAACAATCACAAAATAATATGATATAACATTAATAATATACAGGGTCTTAGGAAATGACGATGACAATTTTTTAGGTATGATTCTACATAAAAAACTATAAAAAAAGTTCATATTAATATAGATTCGCAAATGCTTCCATACGGAGCTGCAGGTTTTTGAAGATCATCCAAAGTGTGTGTATCAGAATCACAGAAATAACTTTTAGGTATGCGTTAGTGGTATTAAAGGTCACTTTTTTAAAATATCAGGTGACACATATTGCAACCAGTAAATAGGAAACATTTCCAAGACTAACTTAGGTCTTAGTTTTGAGTCCCTATACAAAGACAAAAAAAACATACTAAGAATTAACAAACCTGTAAATAAATACATCAAAATGTAAATTATACCTAAAAAACAAGGGCGAAATCAAACTTTTCCCAAATACACAAATCACAAAACCTAACTAACGCCAAAACGTATGTTACCATATTAAAACAACATCCGAAAGAAAAACTGCAGAAATAAACATTTTAAAAACGAAAACTTATGATACCTTACACCTTAAAATCCTAACAAATGTCGCATCAAACTTCAGCAAAAGGAACAGCAGCGAAACCGAACAAAATCAGAATTCTGTGACGTCAGAACCGGGCAGCATTGCCAAATGTATCAAATTTTAATTGGAATTACTTTTTGACTCGTGGAGACAAAGTTTTTTACCTCCCATGCAATTTCTGTAATGAGTTTATAATATAGTATTTTTACACGATGAGCTAATAAGTATATATTTATATTATTCTCATTCTTCATAATAAGTAGGTAAGTACCGGGTGATCTGTTATATATTGACCACCATCTATCTCATTTATTTGAAGAAATATCAAAAAACTTTAATAACTAAAGTTGTAGGGCCTTTCATGAATTTTTGTGAAGAAATGTAAATGATTTAACAGATGCGTAAAATATAAACAATTGCAGCATATTCAATCGAACATTATTATTTTGTCTAGGCCTACTTATGTTATTTATTAAAATTGTAATTATTAACACAACCTTTTAAAATATACCATACAAAGCATATATATTTGAAACCAAAATATAATTTTCCACCAGAAGAGCGTTTAATATACAGCGTGTTCCATTTAAGAAAACATTAAATTGTAAAATATTTGCCAATTTTGATATGCATTTGTTTCGTCTTATATCATTTCCTAAAAATTCATGACAGATCCTACAATTTTAGTGCTTAAAGTTTTTTTGATACCTCTTCAAGTAAGTGAGTTAGGTTGGTGGTCAAAATATAACAGATCACCCGGTACTTCTAAAAATACTGCTTGATTAGGGTTTATTATAATAAAAGTACCTAGGTATGACTAATAATATTAAAAAGGTTATCGAGATGCAGTTAGATACGTTAATGTCCATCACCAACTCTATCAGACACAACGCGGCGCCTCTACGTTCTAAAGCCTCTACCTAACATTAATCGATATAAAATTAACTCGAAAATGAAGCATAATAAACTGCTCAATTTAAAGAAACAAACAAATTAATAGTTTCTTGCATAAGGAAGTTACGGCGAGGTGAGTTTAAAAATATAATAACAATTTATTGTCTTTTTAAATATTGCTACATATTTTATATTATTTACTATATTTTTACAACAGATCATATACCAAGAAAAAGATAATTGATTAAGTAATATAACGGAAAAAAAAATCGTTGCTCTCTTTTTATGGGCAAAAGATGTATGAGTTCAAAGTTAAAATTTTTGTCTTTAAGTTTCTTGCCTATAACTTCTGTTTTGGCCAACGAATAGAGTGTCGTCAATTTCCATTTTTTATGTAAAATATCATGTTTTTTCAAATGGCCAAAGTTCCGTTTGGTTATACCTCCGTTTGTTTGCTCAAAATAGAGGGCTTTTCGCGCTCCATCCGACGTACTATAAACATAACCAACTCCCGTCGGCCGCCGACCAGCGGCAGGCCCCAGGAAATAATACATTATAGACATGACAACGTCGCACAGCTGCAAGCTAGTGCGCATGATACGATTTTCGGATTTGTTCGGTTTTGATGATGTTCATTCTGTCAATGTTTGTTTTGCTAATGTTTGATTTTGATGCTGTTTGGTTAGGATGAATTTCTTTTTTGATAGAGTTAATTTTGTCTAATTTATTTTCACTTTTGTTCAACTATGTTAGAGTTTATTTTGTAATGTTTAACATAAGTTGTTGTTCGTTTTGACAAAAATAAATTAGGAAAAAGTTATATTTTGATAGAATATAGTTCTGTATACGTTATTTTGCATATGTTCAATTCTTTGTTTGTTTTTTCTGATGTAGTATGCCCTCCCTTAGTTTTGGTACCTTTGCAGCATTAAAATTTGTTGGTTTTGGTAGTTATAAAGAAATAACAGGAAGTAATATCTATATAGGAATAAGACAATCATCAGTAAGCAATAGTTTAAACTAAGGTTTTATCGAGGCGCGAAATTCTAAATGATTAGGTATGGTAAATTTCCTAGGAGCGGAGCACGCGAGAACTGGGGGATTTACTTAACAGGTTAGTGGCTTAAATTACCTGAATGGACCCTGTTTAACTTTATTTTGTAAGTTTTACGAATGGTGAAAACCTGGGCAAACCCGGCAAACTGCGTTTAGGCGGTTTTTAGATTAATAAAGAGAAAAGTTAGCTGGCGACGACAGTGTAATCTGTTAAGATTTGCTGCGTTTTAATTGCTCGAAACATGTTGCAATTCTGTTTTTACTTACTCTTAATCTAATCTCTCCTCCCTTTTCCTATTTGCTTTCTTGTGCATTCCAAAAGAGGTTATTTGGCAAAAGAGAAATGCCGAGGAGATATTTCTCTTTCTACTGCCGTCGAAAATCAGAGCCCAAATGCGAAAAGTTTAGTCGGTACCTTTTATCTATCGACATCATATTCGCATAAAGGCAATGTCGGACTTCATCGAAGTTCCTCTAAATTGTGCGTTGGTTGTACCATAAGAATAATTTATTTGTGTAGTAATTCGTGAAAAGCGTTGGTTGCACCACTAGCGCGATTTAAAAAACGAATTGGAAAATAATAGAACATTATTTATTATTTATTATAAAGTATTTGCAAATCTAAGTACAAAAAAAATAAATTTAATAGATGAGACAATATTTTTTTTCCACTACTAACCCATAACATCGCCATTATTGACCGATTATTAACGTTAGAAATCGTTTTTCTCTACCTTATAAGTTATTATTGACCATGATCAATAATAAGGTGTTGAAATCCATTATTGACCGATCTTCAAGAATCTATTTGAACGCAGGTAACTTGATTTTTTGATTCTACAACATGAATTCATAAACATGAATAACCTGAAAGGTGATTTCTTGTGGTTAGGCAACCAGATAATTATCAATACATATTAGATTATTGGAGATGCTTGATATTGTAAAATATCGATACATTCAACATTTTTTCTGCGTCCATCCTTAATTCTGGAGGTGTACACATAATAATATCACTAAAATTTTCTTCGCTCATTTTTTAAAAAAACAGAAAACTCGTGAAATCTGATGACATAGATGAACAAAAATTGACATTAACAAAGCCACCTGACAAATCAACAAAATATTTTGCCAATTCCAAAGCGCAGGTAATTTGATTAAAAAATATACTTATATCTACCTATAATTTTTTATAATTATTAATACTATAAAGATAAATGTCTTCTAAAAGTTTGTAGTAGTGGAAAAAATATTATATTAACCACGGTTTAGACAGCTTATAGCCCTCGCGTCTTAAATCCCTTGTCGCTCCGCTCCTCGTGATTTAAACTTGCCGCTCGGGCAATAATGATGGCTGTCTAAACCTTGGTTAATAATATACTATTATTTTCTGTTGGTTTTATATAATTTTTCGACTCTTTTAATTCTCTATTTGCATATTTAAGAGTATAAAATATAAATCTAAAAAACAGTTTAATTATATATCTTTTGGCAAATTGTTTGCAAGAATTGTCAAACTCTATCTTCTTCTTCTCAGCAAGATATACATTCGAAATTCTGGGGTTTGCTGACATATCATCAAATAAGGTATAAAGATTTTGTCTAACTGATAGATATAATAAAGACATTTTTCACTGGGAGATTTCAAATAATATTTACTTTGATATTTGTGTTTTACTCACAAAATGACCCAAAATGCTGCTATTTATTGTCCTAACATCGACCTACGTCAGAATAGCAATTCTGCAGTCGCAGAAAAATACCACAATTATGAAGAAGGATCCTGTTGATGCTACTTTTCTTACCTGACAAAATAATTACTTTCATCGGAGATTTTTCAGAAAGTTCGATTGAAACAAGCTCACAAACATGGTTACAGAAAATTATGGGTCTAGCATTACAAAACAGTTTTCCCACAGTTGATACAAATCCCTCTTCAATATATTTTCTATAATTTTTAAAATTTGTTTTTTTCTCCCCTTTTGCCTGCTTTAAGCCAAGACTCACGCCTGAAAGTATGCCTATGCCTAACTTCTGCTTATAATACCTATATATTATTCAGACACGTATACACAATTGTAATAATTTGGACTATTTATAAAAACGTGATTAATGTTCCATAAGTCTCAAACCCATAGAATGTATTCTTAAATAATAATTCATTGATTATAAAAGATCGACGCTGCTCGACAACGGCAGTAGGCCTTAGGCTAATGAAGTTGACCTTGGGGAATCTCTAGGTAAAGAGAAATAAACACTTATCTTTATTTTCACATGTACAAGGGGGTTTCTTTATCATTTGCCACCCTTTTAAAAAGTTTATTTCTTGAGATAAAAGAAAAAGATAAATACAAAAATTGCAGAATTTTCCTGAAAATTTGTAATGTGTTAACCAGAAAAACAAAAGACGTTAGGTAGGGTATTTCATAAAATATTCCATAAGTTACCATTTTTTAAATTTTGGGATGGTGTTTTGTTTTTCTGGTTAACATATTAAAAATTTTCAGGAAAGGTCTTGCAACCTTTTTTTTATTTCAAGAAATAAAAATTTTAAATGGGTGACAAATTATATTGAAAACCCCTGTACAACATTTGCATATTATGCATTTGTACCCTGTCATAATAAAGGAATATCAAAAATTCACAGGTACATATTATATGGTAATGTCTGACGACGTAACTTAAACGCCCGCGCTACACCTCAGTCTACCGGTGAACGCGCTGACTGATGACTGTCCTGGCACAGTTCGCCTTCGCTTCCTCCTTCGAGGGGCTTATCCCTGGAAGCACCACGGCTAGCTCCAACCATATTCTCAGGGGCGGCGGTCTGTGTAGGGCAGTTTGAAGTCGACCCAGGACCCTTCCTGGTGTCGGCCTCGGTAGTATCGAGCATGTACGGGTTTTCTTCGCCCTCAGCCGTCAGGGCTGGGGGAGTTTCGCTATTTAATTCTTTGTCTTCACTCATATTTCGGTTTGCCACACTTGGCTTCGTCTTCGCCGACCTGGGGCAAGGTATGCCCAGGTGGTGGGTATTCGTATTTGCTTCCTAGGCTCTGGCACTAGCTGCTAGAGGCCTGGCCTCGTCGTTCAGCTCTCGGCGTCGCTGATTCTTCACTAATTCGCAGTTTTTACACGTCGCCACGTGGTTTTCTCACTTCGCCGACCTGGTGCAGGTTATGCCCAGGTGGTACACACTCGTACACGCCTCCTCGGCGATGGCGTCAGTCGCAGCGGTTATGGCACAGCTTGTCCAAGGTTGGCAACGTCGGCTATGGCCGGTTCTCGTATTATCTCCTCTCAAAATTCGTTTGCCGCTAGGTTTTCTCCTTCTGCCGACCTGGTGCAGGTTATGCCCAGGTGGTAATCTCTTGTATACGCTTCCCTGGCGATGGCGTCGGCTGCTACAGTTATGGCATGGGTCATCCAAGGTTGGCAACGTCGGCTATGACCGGTTCTCGTAATATCTCCTCTCAGAATTCGTTTGCCACTAGGTTTTCTTCTTTTGCCGACCTGGTGCAGGTTATGCCCAGGTGGTAAACTATCGTATACGCTTCCCTGGCGATGGCGTCGGCTGCTACGGTTATGGCATGGGTCATCCAATGTTGGCAACGTCGGCTATGACCGGTGATCGTAATTCTTCTTCTCTAAATTAATTCTCTAGGTGGATTGGTGCTCGGAACGATTGGCCCTCCTCCGACGATCGTGAGCGGACTCTTTCCCCTAGGTGCCTGCAAAATCTGTCCGTATTCCAGGTACAAACTTCTAAGACGGCTAGGAACCACTGTCTCTTTACAGTTTCGGGTTCGACTACGGCGTCTCTCCGCCGGTGCTTCTTCAGCAACACCTTGCTTTTAACTTCAGGTTCAACGTGTACCAACGTGGTACACCCAGGTCTCGGAATCTCCAAGATCAACTGGCGACTTGCTCGGTGACGTTCGTCCAAAGAAAAGACTTATGCAGATTTTAAAAACCGGAACAAATGCTCAACAATACTTTTACTTGTTTACCGTCTTATGGTTCTGCACCGACTGATCGTTCCTTGCGAAATCACGCTATTTATAGCCGATTTCCACGCTTGAGCGTCAAAACATGACCCCGTATTATTTCTTCCGCTCGGTCAGGGATGCAAGTAGTGGGGATTGTTGGTCACGCCAGCCGCTACGCTTACGTTCGCAATAGTTCGCATCTGGGGATTCTGGATTCTGGGGTCCCCCCAGTCAGCAGCCAGCTCGTTAACGGTAGAGTTGGCGGCAATGGGTGTGTAGTGCGGGCGTTTAAGTTACGTCTTCACACATTACGATAGACGATTTTCATTATTCCTTATTTATTATGACAGGGTACAAGTGCATATGCAGATGTTGTACATCTGAAAATAAAGATACAATTTTCTTCTCTTTACCTATAGATTCCTCAAGGTATGTATAATCAATTAATCAATGAATTAATATGTAAGAATTCATTGTAGGTATGGGTGTTTAAGACTTATGGACCATTAAGCGCGTTTTTATAAATAGCCCAAATTATTATAATTGTGCATACTTGTTTAAATAAGATATAGGTATTTTCAGGCGTGAATGTTGGCTCAAAGCAGCCAAAAGGGAGGACCTAAAAGAAAAAACAAATTTTAAAAATTATAGGATATGTAGAAAACATTTTGAAGAGAAATTTGTGTCAACTGGGGGAAAACTGTTTTGCAGTGCTGTACCTACACTTTTCTGTAAGCATGTTTGTGAGCTTGTTTCAACCGAAGTTTCTGAAGAACCTCCAAGGAAGGTAATTCTTTTGTCAGGTAAGAAAGTAGCATATATATAGATCCTACTTCATAATAATTGTAGTGTTTTTCTGCAATTGCAGAATTACTATTTTGATGCAAGTCAATAAATGGCAGCATTTTGTGCCATTTTTTGAGTAAAGCTTAAATATATCAAAATTTTAAGTTGTGCCACTTTATGTTTTTTTGTTTTAAGTGAAAAAGAAATCTACAGACTATACTGGCTAGTCTTCATGAAGTATACTGGTAAAGGAAATGCCACAAATATAACATTGTTTACATTTAAATATCTGTATAAAATATCCAGCAAAAAATGTATCAAAGGAAGCAGCAATTCCCCCGGTTAAACTTTAAGATTCAACGTGGACGTTAAGAAATTTGTATCTAATTTCCTCTTATGAATATTCTATTGGCCTTCAAAGCCCATCTTCCGCTTCTCATTGGCTGAATCAGTTAGAAATTAATATCACCATGTAAAACTTGACATGTAATATGTTAAAACATTGCGCAGTTTTAACATATTACATGAGAATATCATTAAATTGCTTGTTTTTTTCATATGAATCGGAACATTCACGGGGGTACGGAAAACCTTAATAATGAAATAGAAATAATGGGCCATAACCCCAAATTTACGGATATAACCTGTGATAAAACAATGTATGTCGAACCAACTAATGAACATCAAATTGACGGAATCTTATCTGATCTGAAGCGGAACTCAGCTTCAAAGCACGACGGGGTGACAGTTATAGATATAATCGAATAATAGAAATAAGTGCCCCTCTTTTTATTTATGTAAATCCAATTTTTTGTTTGAATCAGTTGCAGTGTTGGCAAGATATTAATTATTTTCCTATTTTTTTTGCTTTTGTACGGTCGCAATGAATATGCTACAGTTTCTTTAGTAATTTTAGTTTAATCAATATTTTTTGCAGATAGTTGCTTCTGGGTTATATGATTACTATTTATAAGAGTTTACGAGATGTTTTTTATACAGGGTGATCTAATTTTATTTCAAAATCTCGGGAAGTTTGGATTAGATTTACTCAAATCTTCTTAAATGGGACACCCTGTATATTTTGTCGAAGATTGAAACTTCATAAAATATTTTTATAATTATCTGTGGCGTTGCTAACGCGTGATGATTTTTCTCAAACTTTTCGTTATTTTTTGTAGTTAGATGGTCTGGATTATTGCAATGCCCTGTACCTATTTTTTGTGTACATATCTTCTACGCTTTATAACAAAATTTCTAATTTTACTTCAAGATTTCGACATATAACTCGAAATTTTAAAATTTCGTGATGTAACTCGAAATTTTACTTTACAGTTTCAAGTTATTAGGCGAAATTTGAAAATTTCGTGTTACAACTTGAAAATTTACAGTAAAATTTCGTGTTATAGGACAAAATTTTTAAAATTTCGTATAAGTCGAAATTTTAAGAAATTTTTATTTTATTATTTTATGTGGCACTTCTCCGCCTTCGTACAAATGGCCGTGGTTGCCGGCTTTACGCTTCCGGTAGACAGACGGTGACCCACTTTAGAGAATTTATAAGGTGGGGACCGGCACCGTATTTAGTCTGCCGCCGAACGTTTAGTTGCGTGGTGCTAGGCTAGCGTGTGTCTTGGTGGAATAGATAGGCAAATGTTACAGTTATTTACATGAGTTTCGTTGCGTTAACTTTTCTGTAATGCAATATTAATAAACGATATTGTATTCGTTAATGATATAAAATGGCTGGATATACATGTATACACCGCTGTTGTTCCTCAAGGACTGGAGGAAAGTATTCACTTTTTCATTTTCCTAAAGATCGTTCTAGGTATGTACAAAACTTCATGATAAACCTTAAACATATTTTTATAAACAATCGAATAAAATTATTTTCAGATGTGAAGCTTGGCTTAAAGCTTCTCATAGAGAAGATCTACTTCGAAAAAGTTTGAATAATTTTCGTTTGTGCGAGAAACATTTTGAAAAAAAATTCATTAATGTATCTGGAAGAAAACGTTTGTTTGTAAATGCAATTCCGACGATTTTTTGTACTGCGAATCATTCGTGCGATCTCCCTAGTGACAGTGGCGAAGGAGAACCAGCAAGAAATAATATTTTGTCAGGTACTTTATCATGACGTTTTTTTGCTAATTAAGTATTTATTAAATTATGATCATATTATATTAGGAAACGGAGATGCCTTTAAAAATTGTGATACATTGCCTACTCCATGAATGTAGTAGAAACTGCTACCAACACCGATGGAAACAATATTACGAGAAAAAGTGGTATGCCTGTATATATGTAGCAGTAATCTGTGACAAAGGGATAAATTTTATAATTAGACAATTAAACATTTCGTAAGATTTAAAAAAAAATCCTCAAATTATGGTAAGGTAGGGCAGACCAATCTTTCACTATTCGATTTTTAGTTTAATAACTAAGAAATGAAACTTCAATAAGCTGTAATTCCGGTAGGAAGTATAATAGGCTATGTAACGTAATACATAAAATACCTAATCTTACTGTACACGGAAAAAACAGTATTGTAAATTTAGTTTAGTAAGAATTTTATAGTATATTTCTCTATAAAACCTCTTAATAACCATAAATCCCTATACCAGTCTTTTCCAAAATAAAATTGTAAACTTAATTTATAAAAAAATATGGTTAGCTTTTTTATATAACATAGTATAATTATGCCACTACTAAGGTATATATTACATTTTACAAATGCGATTTGGTTAAATTGAATAACTATTTCTTTTAGTTAAAAGTAAGAAACTGTATTGTAAATTTTACTAAATCCTTTTGTGGTTTTTATTATTTTTTATTACATTAACAGACAAGCATAAAAAATGGTTATAAAGGAAACTTAGTAAAAATTACTATATTTCTTTACTAAAATTTTTAATAGAATTTAGAAGGGTGTAATTATAGTAAGACTGTTTAACAATAAACTATTCGAATTTTTATAACACTATATTTGCAAAATATCAAAAAACATAGAAGCACTTATAAAATTTTCGTAGGAAAATTCGTATTTTACTAAATGAATATAGCAGAAACTCCTAAATAATTTACAGGAATAGTCGAAGCCGCGCCGTCCGTCGCCGCCGTCGCATTTACAGTTATGCCATGAAAGGGGTCGGACCTCTAACTCTTACTCTTATGTGTTTTAAGTTCAAACTGATTAATTTTGTGTCTGATTTTGTGTTTATGGTATTATGGTGCTGTTATGTGGAGTTTGGAGGATTTATTAGCAGAATGGAATCTGGAAGACTCAGTTTCGCCACCAAGAAAGAAAGACCAAATATATTGCATTATACCACGTGTAAAAGCAAATAAAAAATGTTACACAAATCAACAAAAGGAGTTTTAAATATTTACTAAAATATTTAATTAGTATAACAAAAGTTGGTGGTAGAAATTCAACTAAAATTAATAGAATTAACGAAAAAATATTACAAATTTTACAATATTCATTAGTAAAATGTGCAAAACTGCTTGGTAGTTTTTACAAATAATTACTACAACCGTAACAACAGAAGCTAGAAAAAACAACAACATATTTTTATATTACATGCACTCCTGTTTAATAGTTTTTACTGTAACGAATTTTTTATTCCTATATATTTTTGTAGTAACTATTAAAAATATTAACTCGTTTTTACTATAATTTTATAGTCTTCCTTAATATACCATATGGCTGTCCTATATAGAACTATAAAATATAGTTACTTCTATTATATTTTTGGATATTCTTATAAATTTTTTTTTTCCGTGTAGGCATAATGATTATTTTTTTATTTTTTTTTTCTATATTCCTGCATCTGGGTCAACTAACCCCAGGGTCGGGGTTGATTGACTAATAGTATGGGGAAGTAGACCTAAGACATACGTTATGAGAAAACTTAGATGGATGGTAGAAAAAATGTGTTTTAGTGGTGTTTATTCATAGTAACTACGACAATTTTTAGTAACATAAAAGATAAAAATCTCTGTAAATATGACAAACTTACAAATTATTTCAAAAATAAGTCAGGAATCTAATCAACACTCATATCTTAGCTACATAACATAAAATAATTATAATTCTATAGTCTTAAAAGATCAAAACGTCTTTGGAAATAAATTAGTTATCAACGTCTGATGTGCAATTTTTACATTCATAGAAAAGTGTACTTCATCAGAGAAATCCTCGGAGAAATCGCTTGGATTCCTTTTGCCTTTTCCTTGCCCCTTCCCCTTTCGTTTAACCTTCTGAATATCTTCTGTTTGTTTCATGCTTGTATCATTTTTCTTCTTCTTTAGAGTCTGTTTACGTTGTCGTTCTAGTTTAAGGTCCATACGTTTTTACTTTTCTGGCTGGGATGCAATTTAGTTGTAGCAAGAGCCGGTATTAGTTGTTCTTTAGTGGCTTTATATGGTTTATTGCTTATCGGTCTCGCACATTATACAGACTCCAACGGAAGTAACATTTTGTACCAGTGAAAAAGGAAAATCCTTGTTAGTAATTGACGGCTATACATTTAGCTTCCAAAAACTGTTAGCCAAAGATGTATTGAAAAGGTGGCAGTGCACCACGCGGACATGTAAGGCTTTCGTGAAAACAAGTACAGAACATATAATAGTGCAATCGGTTTTGGTCCCCAACCACGAGAAATTGAAAAAATGTGTTTTTAACAGAAGACTTATAAGTAACTCCGTTAAGCGCAAAGCAGTGTACGATATTTGTGAAAAACCTCTACAACTCATTCGAAGTGAAATTAAATTAAAAACACTAGCATTGAGACCTTCACTACCAAGGACATTGTAAGAGTGAGACAAAAATATACAATGCGAGGGCTTCCGCTTTATTAGGTATATAAAATTTAGAGTAAAGTTTACGGAATAAAATATAAGTGGTGTCACGTCGCGTCGGCGTCGTTCAATTATCAAATACTATGTTGCGTTCATTAATTTATTTCTTACCGGGATATTATTAGCTTATATCGTCTTGGTTACGTGACCAATAAAAATGGTCATAACTCCCTTGGGATGTAATTGAAAAAGTTTCTTGTACAAGTAACAATGAAACACAATAAGTTAAAAAAAACCGTTTATCAAATAAAAATCAAAACGTACCTATGTAACTACTCTTATTTATTTACGTCATTACTGCCATTACAAATAATAAATGTACAATTCTAAAACGTTCCCTGAAAATTACTTCCATTACTAGAAACATTTTTTTCTTTTGTATGGCTGCTGCTTTCATTCAGTACTACATTTGAGGTGCCTGCCGCTAAGATAGATAACATCCGCGCCGTTTTCATGCCTTTTCCACCAATCTAGGCTCCGGAATTTTCTGCTCTGGGTTCATTAAGGTATTTCTAAATCTCTCTTCTTCACATTTTTTCCGAGTTACAAATGCTGTCATCTCTTTTATAGATGGAAGTAATATCTTGACTCCTGATTAATTAATAAAGGTTCTTCTGGATAGAAGTTGACAACGCCATTGAACTATTCATGCCGCTGTCGTCATTATTACGTAAATAGCTTGATTTAAAAGTTGCTTTAAAGTTTTTGACAGCTTCTGATTCCATAAGCCTTACCCGTGACAAAAAGGAAAATGTCTCCATCTTGTGGCTTGGATCCAGAATAAATCCAGTTGGTGTTATTCTCGGTGTTATTGTAATGTTTGAAGATTTTATCTCGAGCTGCTTGAAGACTGTGCACCATTTGTTCGTTGATAGTGCCTCTTTTAGTGTTATTAGCAAGCTAGTGCGCCCATGTTTCTAGTTTGTCCAAGAACATGTTAATCCCGGTTATGAGTTATGACCGTAGGGAGCGTGCAATACTTTTCTCCTACAAAGATCGAAAGCGTTTTGCAAGTTATATTTAAAACATTTTTTATACTTAAATTCCATGTCAGCATTACAAACGTTAAATTACGGAAAATCTCCGTCTTTTCAACGGCGAGAATCCCCGATTTATCAAAAAATTTGAAGATCTATAGAATCAAGACAAGAATCATTGTCAAAATATTACCAGGACAAGATTTTTTCGTTTCTTGATTGTATTTTCCAAGACAGGACAATAAATAACCACTCGTAACTGTAGTGCTCAGTGGGTAGGCAGTGCCGACCCTGTGTCAAGCAGGCAACATACAGTATTATATTATTCATCTAAATCACTTAGCATTTTTAATGACTCGCAAACTGCCAGGGACTAACCGCTCCACTTTTTTAATCGCCTTTGTAACCCCGGAGGTCATAGCCCCGATAAAGCCACATCACATGCGAAAGTGTATTTCTAACTATCTCAAGACGGATTTACACCAAACCGACAATACAGCAACTCTAGTTGAAAAAAAAACAACCGAAACTTTTTGCAGATTTCTTGAAGATTTTTCGGCAACTCAACAGTTGCTGTTTTATTTTTCGTTTCCCGATCGATGTCGGTAACTTCAAAGAGTTGCTGCGTTTATTGCAACTCAGTCGGCTTGGTGTGAACGACTGTGTCAACTTGAGTTGCGGCGAGCTGTGAGTTTATGTCCAGTCGCGGCAAGGTTATTTATTTTCATCAAAAAAGAATAAGTATATAGTGTTAATTATTATTAATAATAATAAGGCAGTGCAGTGTTTACGTTTTATGAACCTGGTAAGTAAAATAAAAATAATAATTTAGTAGATAGAGCAATAATATACAAAAAATACTACCTAAATAAAGGGCAAGTAATAAGTATTTAGGAATAAAACTATAGGATGTCCAGAAATTAACTTAAATAAGTGATAATTGATTTTGACAAACTTCTTTTCATATCGCCTTATTAAGTTTCGTAAATATTGGTAAAAAGCATCTTCTAAACAAACTGTATTTTTAAAACTAACTTTTCATGGCTATGGAAATAAACGCAAACTTATCGTCTGCATCTGAGTGGTCAAGTTTTAACTTGTAAATATGTGATTATAAAGCCCGGTCCAGACTATGTAACAAAACATATTTGGTAGCAAAGTTATATATAGAGAAAAGGAAATAAAAAAGTTATAACGTTTTGTTACATATCTTGACCCGGCTTTAAACAACGTTTTTTTTTTTTAAGAAAATGCCGGATGAACGTAATAAGAAGCAGTGAAGAAGTGAGTAACCTAATTGAATCATATAGGGCACATCCAAATTTATGGAATCCCAAGAACACAGAATACAAAAATCGTATAAAAAAATGGATTCTTTAAAAGAAATTGCTAACCTTTTTAACACAAACTTCAACGATGTTGAAAGAAAAATAAAAAAACTTATAACACAGTACCAGCGCGAAAGGCGAAATTATAAAAATATGAAAAAATCAGGAGCCGGTCAATTTTTTAAACCCAAATGGTTTGGGTATAATTCAATGTTATTTTTAAATGACAAAAACAAGACGAGAAGAGGCGTCGAAGCTGGTGGAGAGTATTATGATGCGGTAGGTATTTTTGTTGGTACTCAGAGCAATTAATTAGGTTTAGTATACTGCAAAATAACTAAATAATAACTATAGTAACTGAATAATAACAATAAGTAAATAAGTAAGTATATTAACTGACTGAATTTGAAATTAGGAGTATTTTAGTTGCCAGGGTAATTGACCTAACTCAGAAATAAAATATTCACTGTATTCATCCCTTATAAACTTAGCTTCATGTAAAGATTTTCTTGGCACAAGCTTCAAAGGCAACATTGAATGGCACTGTTCAGGGTCATTTCTCCATAATCCAGGCCTAACTGTACCAGAATCTAAATCTTCTATGTCGAACGTTCCTGGTGGCGTATATATACCTATTTTTTGATTGTGCATTTCTCCTCAAGTAGTTGTGAAGAAGAACACAAGTTTGCACAATTTTTTCTACTTTATTAGGCTCTAGCAATATAGGTTTTCGAAAAATTCGAAATATAGATGCTAGTATACCAAACACGTTCTCAACTATTCTTCTGGCTCTGCTTAAACGATAGTTAATTCGTTGCCTTGATCCCCGTTCTTGGTGACCAGAGTACGGTTTCATTGTGTTCGGTGATAATGGGAAAGCATCGTCTGCAACTAAAACGTATGGCACATATTTTTCTCTACCAGGAAATGTGGAGTTTTCTGGGAAGTTATGCTTTTGGCTTTCCAAGTATTTCGCAAACCTGCAATGTTTGAAAACTCCCCCGTCAGATATACGCCCCTGGCATCCAATGTAGTCATATAAAAAATTGTAATTTGCATCAACTACAGCAAATAGGACTATACTGAAAGTTCCTTTATAATTAAAGAACTCGCTGCCACTATACTTGGGAGATTGAATGACTATATGTTTTCCATCCATACTCCCCAAACACATTGGAAAATTCCAGATTTTATTAAAGTCAGTGGCAATTTTCTTTCACTTTTCTGGTCTTGCAGGGATCTAAAAAAAAAGTTTTACGTTACAGTACATTTTCATCCATTTTACCATTAATTAGGAATAAAAGTCATTGTATTAAAAAAGAACTGTACCTTTTTTAACTTATTCATTATTTTTAAATAATCTTAGGTACCCGATTAAATGTTTCCCAATTTTTAAAATTTTAACAATAAAAATTACTAATTGCTTTTGTATTTTAGGAGGAAGATTCTTCTGATGAGGAAACTGGTGACGTAGAGCTCGAAATGGAGAGTAATAATAGTTTAACAGAGGAATCTGACCTAGATCAAACAATGGTAGAGGGCAATAATACTCTTGGTACAGATAATCAAGAAGAATTACCATCTACTTCCAGTGGCGGCTCGTGAGTTTGGAGCCAAGGGGGGCGCAGGGGCAAAAAAAAAGCGCTGCAGGCGAAAATTTTTGCACATTTCAAGGTCAAACGCCTAAGATGAAAAGTAGTAAATTAGCTAGGTAAAAAAAACTCGTCAAGAGAAAATTTGTCGATTTGTTGTAAAATAAAAAAATTTCCATGTTTTGTCAATAAAACTAAAAGTAAAATTGCCAGAAAAATCTCCGTATCTTTTTACTCGCTTATTTTTTATTATTAATTTCCATTCTTCTTTCTTCGTCCGCGGTAAACTTCTCAATTTCACGTTTTTGTCAAATTTCCGCGTAAAACCTCGACTTTTACAGTTTTTACACCCTGTTTGTTCTTGCAATGTTTAACACAGATGTCGGACTTGCATTATTTTTTAAATTAAGTTTTTCACTTAAGCTCAGAGAGCTAAACACAAGCTGCTGCAACTCACTAACTTTCATTTTAAAATTTTAATTTATTAAACGACAAACGACAACATAAATAATCAAGTCAAAACAAATCGACAGATCGCCTCGAAACAAAACGCGAATGACGGAATGCCGAATGAACAGCTGTCGGGCGGAAAATTTGGGAGTCCACCCGAGCCACTCGAACTGCGATATGTAGGTGACGTCACGCCTCCGTAGTCATGGCAACCGACTTAGTATTCGCGTTGGATAGTCGGGCGAATAATCGGCCGTCCGGCTGAATAGATAGGTCTAGATATCTTGCCCAGGCAAATAGAAAATGCTAATTCGTTATAATTTGCTCGTTGGAATATCGCTACATTTGGTTTAAATTATTTTAATTGGTTGCTTACATTGCGTTATGGGTTTTTTAAGTAAAGTATTTTTGGATTCCGTTTGAAGCAGGGAGGGCGGCGCCCCAGAGCCCTTCATGTACGAGCCGCCACTGTCTACTTCAAAAAATAATGATAATAATTTTCCTGAAGTGGTAAAGGTATCCGTAAAAAAAAATAAAGTTATGCGTCCAGCAGAGGATAATTCACAACATCTTTTTGCTACTCCCAAAGTATCGCATCAAAAAAAGAAATTGAAAACAGACAATGATACAAGTGAAAGTCAAAGTAGTCAAATTTTTAAAATGATGAAGTCCATGTATGAAAAGAAGGGTAAGACAGCAAAGCGTGATGAATTTGACGTATTTGGTGAAATGGTAGCACATAACTTACGAAATGTAAAATCAGAATATTACAAAGTAACTGTACAACAGCGTATTACCAGCCTATTATATGAGGCACGAATTTCATGCAATTTTCCACAAAATTCAATGCAACATTTTGCTACACCATTACCTTCACCGTCTCTCCTTCCCCATATGCACGTACATCGTCATCAGCTTCAAGCTACGGATCAGTTCTACAAAGTCAGCAGCAATATGAAACTGTTAACCCTACAAGTTATAATGATAACATGGAGAATCCGACTATTTTGGAAAGTCAGCCACAATATCAAACTCTTAGCCCTACAAGTTTTAATGATAATATGGAGAATGCAAGTATTTTGGAAAGGGCTTTTACTTCAGCTATAAATGATAACAGTCGAAACATACAATAATTAACGCATTATTTCAACAAATCAATAATAAGGATGGTTAGCTAGAATATATTTTTCTTTAATAATATTTTTTATTACCTTTTCTTTTTGTACCTTTTTGTGGTATTGATATTAATAAACAAAATTGTGTTGTTATAAATTTTTCTTTAAGGTAAAATATAGGTATCTTTAGGTATTTTATATCTTTCTTTTAGTTTATGCAATTTTTTAGTAAATTATAGGTATACGTATAATAATTATTTACTTACCTTTACATAATCACGGAGAACTTCACACAATGCATCGCATACTTCTGGAATAATTCCTGAGATTGCAGCAGTTGATATTTTGCATAAATACATTAGGCTTTGATAACTATCGCCAGTAGCAAGAAATCTAAGTGTTACTGCTAATCGATCTTTTATAGATATAGCATCTCTGTAGTTTGTGTTTTTTCTCCCCACTTTTCTACCAATTAAATTTATCAACTCTTCAAACTCGTGGCTTGACATTCTCAAAAAGTTGTGAGAAGAAGAACGTAATTCGCCATTTAACCCTATGTCGTCCTTTTCTAAATCCATTAACATGTTTGTAGCACCATCATATTTCCTTCTATTTAATAAGGATCTCACCCAATACCTGCGTGTACGACGTTTTCTTTTTTTTTTTTAAATCACGTACCAACAGCCAACCGCACACCAGAAAAAAAAAGCGTTCTTCGTCACTAACCATGTTCATTTTTTTAAATAAATAATATAAAATTTATGAACACCCATCTACTTTCTGAATTGAACTAAACAAAACTGCAACTGTTTCTCTGATGTAAACGACAGAAAACTAAAACTCGACAGCAACTAATTTTTGCCTGTTTGGTGTGAACAGTTTTATCGTTAAAAACAGTTGAGTTTTTCTTTTTTAAAACAGCAACTCAACTAGTCGGTTTGGTGTAAAACCGCTTTAACATGTTAACCGGAATTTATGTGAAGCTCCGCCCCCGTCTGATGGCCAGACATCACAGGATATAGCAGACATACCTCTGTGTTAGTTCAGTTGTATTTTAGATTCGGGAGGCGTCGTGTCGATCTATATACTAGTGTGAGAGTTTATGTTGTTTCACATAATATTTAATTTTTATTGAAGCAGTTGCAGTCATTTAAAATGCCTGGTTATAAGTGCATTTATTTGCATTGTTCCAATAGAAGTGGAGGAGAAAAATCATTTTTTAGAATACCTAAAAATCCTGTTAGGTATGTACGTTTTACTACATATTTTTTTACAAATTGATTATAGATTACAGATAATCTGTAACGTCATAAAAAGAAGATGCTAGTTTTACCTCAAATATTATTAAGTAACTTTGTAAGTATTATTTTTTTTACATGTTTTTCTCTAAATTAACTAAGTATATACAATAACATTTCATGCAAGATTCAGCTGCTAAAAGGCATTTCTATTTTGATCGTACTTACAGTAAAGTCCATCCGAACATATTTCGTTTGACCTAATAACTGCAATAATAGTTTTATTATATTGTAAACACCCAAAGAAACCCCGTTACCTCTTCGATTGCCAAACCTACGTTTTTAAAGAATTTCTTGGTAAAATTACCTATATAAAATTGTCGATGAGCGTGCCAACCAGCGAAATCTACCTGGCCCCAGCTAGCATCACTGTTTATATTACTGAAATGAAATGAAATAAGGGGTACTCCCATAGGCATCGTAACTAAAGATCCGACACGCCATTCATAAATGCTATAAAATTGTGATGACAAAATCGTTTGGTGGCGAGACGCCGTGAGGAGCTAGGTGGGGTCGGGAGTGGGGATTACTCTGAATTTACATATGCATGCGACAAAACCACAGAACAATAAAGGTTAGGTTGACAAAACTCCAGGAAAACCCACAGAAAAACGCTGTCACAAATCCGAGTATTGCCGAGTCGATGCGGATGGCCACGAAAATGATGGGATCTGGGCGGATTCTTTTTTGCTGCGTTGCCATACTACAGATTTTTTACAAGGTTTTAGGCAATGTTATATATTTCCCACATCATGTTATTCTAGTAAATCATAGAAGTTAATACTTTTAACAGAGTAAGCCCATTTCTGTGGCGTAAGCCTGGCAAACCAAGTGGAGGGGAGCAGCTTGAATGTTGATTTACTTTACACTGGAATACAATGATGACAACACGTTTATTTGTTATTGTTCGGTCTGATAGTTACGAGGTCTATGGGCACTCCTTTGCACAGGAACGAATTTTGTAGTTAAATGAAAAGCCATAGTAATACCTTAGAGTAGCAATGTTTATTATGTTTATTTTTACCATTACTTGTATTATATGTATACTAATTTATTATAAGTAAAAAACAAGTGTAAAAAGTTTGCGTGTGGAAAAGGGCAACTTTTCGCGCGCAATTAGGTAAAAGTAGTAATAACTAAACTTTTTTATTTCCTTAAGGTACAGCAATCTCAATTTTACTTAATCTTTCGGACTCCATAATAATTTGCCTCTTGTTTATTGTCTTAGGTATACTTACATCTCATCTCTTTCAGAGCGCGGTAAAGACTTGTCCTGCTACATGATATCGTTGTATCGTCAGTTGTTAACAGGGTTGCAATAAATCACGATTTTTTTGAAAAAATCAGGAAATCCGATTTTTTCGATTAAATCGCGATTTTTTTGATTTTTATCAATTTATAAGTAGGTACTGATTTTTTTCCTTAAATATGGCAATAATGAACTTTAAAATCACTTATTTTCATTATTTTGTCTCGATTCCCCCAAAGATATTTGTTGTCTAGATTTAGGCCGTGTTTCCACGGGCCACTTTTTGGAGTTGATATCGACTACAAAAAGTGTTCCACGGGCCACTTTTTGGAGTTGATATCGACTACAAAAAGTGGTTCGTCTGTGGTCTACTGTCGCCAGCTTGCAGTTTCATTTACGGTAATGTAAAAAGTTTAGTCCTTTTTCAACGAGCGTTTTATCGACCACAATCAAACTTCTGTCGCCGTGAGTCGCCAAGCCCGTCCACTGACCACAAGCCAACTGCAGCGCGATCCTTGTTCCACGGGCCACGTGCAAAGCGACCACTTTTTCTTGTCGTCATCTGGGCAATATTCGAGATGGAACCGTTTATAGCCCAAATTCAGGCGGAACCTGCAATTTGGGACTATAAAAGCGATGTATACAGCAATAGAATTCAAAAAACGAAAGCTTGGGAGAAAATATGTGGAGTATTTCCTGAAAACTTACAGGAATTAAGTAGTAAGGCAAAAAACGTCTTCCGAGAAGCAACACAAGCAATAAAGCTTCTTCGTCTGAAACCATGTTACTAGTGCGAGATAATGGCTCACACTAAAATTTCCACGCCAATACGGACCACATTTTGACGTTAGCATAACTGCAAAATGTGGCTGGGTCGGACCACTGAAGTGGTCGGGACGACTACATATGAACCACTTTTTGTAGTCCATATCAACTTCAAAAAGTGGCTCGAGGAAACACGGCCTTACAGTTAGAAAATCCCTTCGGCGACATACAAAATAACTTGTATTGACATGAAAATTTTCGGCAGCGTGCCGCGGCTCTCCTGTCGGAACAAGAAAATTCGTTCGTTTTTATTATGTGCGGTTGACGCCAGACGGATCATTTCTTAACTTATAGTCGGCCCATACGTTCATACGTAAATTGCGTGTTCCTATCCTGATGAGTTATTTGCTTCGGCGACTTGTTTTTACAGCAATTTATAATTTGATTTAAATCACGATTAAAATTGAAAAAACAGTTGGTTTAAATCAGGATTTAAATCGTCGCAACCCTGGTTGTTAACCATGTTTTTAAAGAATCTAACGTGGGCACAACATTTTCTCGATACATTTGGTATATTTTCCTGCGAATAACATCTTTGTCACAATCATCTACGCACTTCATTTTTCCGGTATCTGCGAACTTTTCTTTTAAAATGTCCTTTTAGCATAATATCTCGTACCGTCGATAATTAAACTTTCGTCATTTCACTGGTATTTTTAATGGCTATTACTTTAGTGTGGCCGCTCTTTAATAACGATTCACATACATTTTTCACGATCACTTTGGGGTCAGAAGATGCTTCCTGGAATGTTTAGGGTAGCTATATATCGCATTACCTGAAGATTCCCAAAATCTCCACATACTTTTAATATAAACTTGTTGCACACTCTTTCAAAGTAAAATAGATAGGTACTAATCCATTTTGAATAATATGTTTACTATTTATATAAGCTATATAAACAGGTAGGTACCCATAACTAAAAAGTTTCGAGAAATATCCTAATAATTAAGTTGTTTCTAGAAAACTTTAATTGGACAGTTTATTAATTTAAAAAACAAATCAAGTAATGTACCTATCTATTGTTATTATAAACTGGCATTAAAAATAAATGTGGGTTAATACGTCTCTGCGAAAGCGAAAGCCGAGTTTATGAGAGGTTTTATTGCAGTCATTAAGCCAAACGAAATATGTTGAGAAGTACTTTATCCGAAACCTTAAACTAATGTGTTCCATTATTTCAGATATAAATGCGAACGTAATAACGTAAGATATAAAAAAATAACGTCCTCAAAGCACGGCGTGGAATCAATCACGCATGTCTTGAATTATTACTCTCGAAAGGTAACCTAGGTGAAAGTTCTGAACTTTTTTATTTTAAGAAAACTACATTATGTATTGTCATTAAACCTAAAAAAGTACAAGGGTTGCTTTTTCGTTTTATCAGAACCATCCCCAGACGCGTTTTGCCGTATAACTGCTCGTCAGTGAGGCTATAGGTTTGACAAAAATTATAAATTGAGGAACGTGTTCACTTTTTACTTCCAAACATGTTCTCATTATTCTTTCCTGACATTTATTTGTACAGTGAACCGTCTCAGCAATCGTTTATTCACATCGTAAATACAGGTGGACAACCGGGCTGTTAATTATGTAAATTCTTTAATTTGTAGTTTAAAGTTCTCCTTGGAATTTTGTACGTTTCTGGGGCAACTCTCTGTGCCATTCCACTTTTTAGGGCTGTTAGACAAGCATTCATTTGCTCTGGAGTATAATCGGCATATTTTCGGCTACTCACTTTTTTTATGAGTTCTCACCATTGTTTTATCTGCAAGAAAAACTTAATGTGGATACTTTGCATCATGAGATGTTTCCCATAAAATCTTCAAATAAGCACAGGAAAGTTCCCAAAAGTCAAGATTATTCCATATGAATTACAGCGCGAAATTCACATGCTGCACCTACTGCACCAACGGCGCAATATTTCACACTAGAATAGACGGCCGAAACTGCAGTGCGAGTCGCGCAGGTATCCTCTATGGACTAACGTGTAAACATCATTAAAATATTTATGGAAAAAATCTGTTAAAACTTTAATTCTTTTTCGAATTTGGTGCAAAGTTACCATTCAAGGTATCCACTTTACGGTACCAATTTTTGAAGCAAACTTTAAACCCCTTTCTATCTAACCAAACAACTCCTAGAAATGGTAAGGCATCTTTAACAATTTTCACAATTTAAAAGAAACAAAATACCTTCACTCATCAGCTCACCACCAGCCCCCAGCCGCAAACAAACAAACCACGCCACAACTTCATAAATTTATTATAATAATACGTATTATTCGTATTTTGTAATTCATATGATGTTCTGACCATTGAACTACTGTTTAACAGCTGTCACTTGTCAATTTTAAAAATAGGACAGGCTGACAGGGAAACCCAAATAAAAACGAGCCTGGGAACCTATGTACAATTACGAATAAGAGACTTGATACTACACCTACAGGTTAAGTTAAGATTTTATTTCGATATTTCGATGTTTAAAATAAACATCGATGTTGGAGATGAAACATCGATGTTTTCAAAACATCCCTAGAGGGCCGCATCGCCGGCGCCGCGCTGGCAGCCGTTGACCTCGAAGCGTATCTACCTCGAAACTCTAGCCCGAAAGTGTCAGTGTAATCGTAGCAATACGGGCGAAGGTACGTGCTGCTGTATTGTAATACTTTTCGAGTTTAGGTTTTATGTTTCTTTCGATTTCGCTGTGTGGTTTCTTTGACTTTATATTAGCAAATTTTGTGAATTTATTGTGATTTTGTGACAATATTGCCATGGAAGAAGAGAAGAGAAAAGCAGGACATGTTTGCAGTTATAAAGATTGCTCAAATAAGGCCTACGATGGTGGTCACAAATTTTACAGATTTCCTCAAGATATTGAAAGGTAACGTAAATTTTAATATTTAATAAAATAACTGTATAGTGTTCAGGCTAAGGAAGATTAACAGTTCATAAGAAGGGACTAAATTAATAAGTGTCACGGTCTTCTGTAACGGCTGTGTAAGTGCAGTAACCGGTAAAATACAAAAAAATAACCGCAATTAAAAGATACTAAAACGAGTTAACAAAAGAAACGTGTAAATACATGGAGTTGAAACACTACAACACAACAGCATTCGTCTAACTAATAATTTGAAAAGTATATTATAACCAATTCTAATTTTTCACATAGTAGCTCCTAACCAATCTAATTTTAAATTATAGTTTCACCGTAACATGATAGTTTTTTACAATAGTCCCTACGTACGTACAGGGTGATCCAGATATTGCTTTAAAAGCTAGGTAGTCATTTTAAAAATACTGTGGCGATGCGAAATAAAAAAATTGATGGGAGCTTTTAAGGCGGTTAGGAACAAACCATAAAAATCCAGTATACCTATGTAGATATTTAGATTAGTAAAAACACTGAATTTGTTAATAGTTTTGTGGATTCACCTTATTGTGCGGTCGTAAAACACGAAGCCGAAAATCGATTTTTTATATTGAATTTATTGTAATTAAGTTGTAATCTGCTCTCTAAGTTGTTTCTGCAGTTTATTTTGTATGTATACGATTATTTATAACAATCGGTAGGTACTTTACTATTAAAAGCGGTATTGTAGCTATTACGTTACATTTTATTCATCATACTGAATATACCCTTAGGTTTCTGCACTTGTGCTGTTCGATTTTATATTGTGAGGTCTAGGACAAAAGGCATAAATCTTTTTAGTAAAATAAATTCCACACATTATACCATTGGGCGCATTCAAGAGATAAAACTGCTACAAAGTGGTTACCGATTGTGATCCAACCGCTACCGATTCGTCGGCTTCCATGGATTTCGACCAAAAGATCATCACGTTTGGTTCAAATGTCAAATTGTTCCGTGAAGCTGACCAACACTCATCCCTTGGTAAAACTCTTTGGTGGCAGGTAAAAATATGTTTTCCCGTTAAATATATATGTGTTACCTCCATTCTATTCATTACGTTCTTCGTAACCAAACTTTGTTGTCATACGTCATTTCCACATTGACATAACGAGCCGCTCTCTTTAAGCAACGGAAATGAAAGATGCTACTCAAAATGGCGACCGTTCCGTAACATGTTGGAAGGTGTGGTAGAAGTAGTGGTCGACGCAACAAGACGATTTAGGAACTGCTCCGGAGCAATTTCGTCTCCCGAATGCGCTCATTATTGTTTACATTTATGTAGGGTTGCCACTTTGTAAGTTTTGGAATATGGGACAAATGGCGTGATTAGAAAGACAGGGTTCTAAATGTAGAAAATAATACAAAAAATGCGTACACATTATGACCTTGCATTTACAGTTCGCTTTTCTTTAAAAACCGAAACTCTGATTGTAATTCTGTGGTAATACTTATATTTACATTGTCGCTTAGATACCTACCTAATTTTTCGCGCTTTCTCAGGCCTCGAGCGGGCCCGGGTTTCATGAACCCCTTTTAGTTATGCCACTGTCGGGGCAACATTATTTCTTCAGAAGAAAGATGTTTGTCTCTTTTCTTTCCGTCAGACCCAATCCTTGGACGCGTTTCGCCGTATTACGGCTCCTCGGCGAGGCTATAAAGTATGACGAAAAGGGACAAATATCTTTCTTTTATATTGCGTTTTCGGTTCGCAAAAACCGACAATTGACTTTCAGCGCCACCTGACATTAGATACCTGCTTATGCGGGTTCCGTTCCAGCGTTTGGTTTTCTCTAAGACCTCGCTGGTCTGGTTGGGTGGATAGTTCGATTACCACGAGATGTCGGCCACATGCAACATCTCGCATATGTATCTTTACATTATATATTTAGCTAAATATTTTAAAAAGGAGAAGAATGCAGTGAAGTGGCGGGAGTACGCAAAGAATTTTTTATTCCATAATTATATTATGTAGGTATAATAAAGACGAGAATTGTTTACTTCCCCCGCGAAGACAGAGAGGGAAGTATTTTTACTTCCTTTTAAAATAAATACAAAGAAAGTAAATACCTTACAAAAAAAAACACTAGGTACCTACTTAGTTACCTAAAACTTATTTCTGTTTCCAAATATATTTCAAGTTCGATTTAGCAGCTTTTAATAAATTTTTGTTTGGTGCAATGTTTTTAGAAAACACAAATATAAACTACTGAATTTTATGAAGATAGGGGTTTAACCTGTCAGCGGGATTCAATACGGGACACCCCGTATTATACAGGACCGGTGGCAACCCTACATATCTGTGTTCTGTATAAATATTCCAGCAACAAGTGCAGCCTCTTGTGACTTTGTGAGAATTTTACCTGCGCTAGAATTTTAAATAGATCGAAGACCGGTCTGAAAGCGAGACCACAGGGTAAATCTGTGGCGAGACGCCCAGTACGATTTCTTGCGGACGTTAGCCGTCGTGCAGTCGTATCGGCGCTTCCGCTTCGGGTGCTAGCGATCAGAGAAGCGAAATATGGGCTCTGAAGGCGAATAGAATATCCATAAGAAAAAATTTGAAACAAACGTTGATTCAAAAGTATTTACATAGAGACGTATTTGTATTTCTAACTCTTTGATAATAGTTTTTTTAAATTCTTATCACTGGAACTTTTTTAACGTTTAATTTTATTGTTTTGATAAAAGTGGTTTTGTTCATTTCTGTAGTTAGTTCAGGTTAATTTGTGCATTTTGACATTGATTAGTTATATTCAAAAAGTAGTCCATACTTGCAGTGGAGTTGATGTAATGTAAATAAAACAATCAAGTCCTCCTCCATAAATTTAATTATAAAAAATATTGGTTGTTATGTTCCCTACATGTTTCGGACGTCTAGGCGTCCATCTTCAGGCCAAGGCTGTTAACATTATTAAAAAATTGTCTTAAACTTGCGCAGGCTTCAGATGGGCTTGATATTTTCGACACTGGAGCAAGTTCAGGTTCCTCTACCTCTGTCTCAGAGTTGGAAGTAGTTTCATCCGTTTCTTGGATCTCTTCAATACACTCGATTTCATAAAGCATTTTTTTATTGTCACTGAGGACAAATTGCGCCAGACCATCGAAACCCATATCAAAACGTTGGTTATGGTAATATTATCTTCGATTTCTTGAAAAGGACAACCACTGTCTAACATGTTAGAAGTGTCTTAATAAAGTAGCTTCTGTACAGCATTTTAAAATTCTGAATATTGCCTTGGACCAAAGGTTGGCAATGTGAGGTAGTATTAAGTGGAAGAAAAATAAGTTTGACATTATCCAGTTAATTTCTATTCTGCTTCTTCATCTTGGTATCAAATTTGTAAAGCCATGTTGTCCATGATGTCTGCTGTCATCCACACCTTTTGTTTTCGGGACCCATTGGAGAGGTAACTTATCGATATGTGCGCCCTTAAAACATTGAGGATTTTTGCTTTTGCTTATTATAAGTGATTCTTTCTTCTCACCTTCCATATTTGCACAGAACAGAATTGTAAATCGTTGTTTTTTCCTGTACACTTGTCACCTTTCAATGCATATGTTTTTGTTGGCAATGCACGATAGTAGGGACCTGTCTCATCTGCATTGAATACGTCCCTTGGGGCATAATCCTTTAAAATGGTCAATAGCCTTTCTTTCCAAGCAGTTACGTCTTCGATATTGATATCGGTTTCTTCGCCACATATTTTCTTGAAGCTGATATCGTGCCCACGACGGAATTTTTCTATCCATCCATTTGATGCCTTCAAGTTTTCTAGTCCTAGACATTGAGCAAATTCGAGGGCTTTTGCTTGAATTATGGGCCCGGATATTGGTAAGTGCTTGTTTCGCACCTTACAAAACCAGTTAAAAACAACTTGGTCCACTGACAGTCCTTCGGTTCTGGGAAATTTTCTTTTTTGCCGTTGCCACCTTCTTGAAGCAAATTTCTAAGTCACTTGGGTCTTACCCACTTTAAATTTTTCAGCCAATTTCCTGCTACTTAAACCAGTTTTTTCACTTTTCTCGATTATTTCAATTTTTTCGCTTAAAGAAAGACATTTCCTTTTTCCCGGCATCTTCAAATATTCACGTTAGTCCCAAGACAGACAAAAACTGTTGAAAACAAAACTAATGTTAACAACCGATTTATCAGCCTTTAAAGCAAATTGTATGGATCCGCCTGCAATAAAGTAATTAGTGTATGTACCTAACTATATATTTTTAGGGGTGTCGGATCGGGTTTTACTGCTCCTAATGGAGGGTGTTTTTAGCATTAATGTTTACTCGAAATTCCGATGATGAGTGCCCGCAGCCGTTTTACAGATGGGCCAGTAAAGAGGAGTGTAAAATAATGGAATTTCCATTTTTAAATTTTAACGCAGGTGATCACTTTATAAAGGCGGTCGCAAACAGAGGTTTTACTGTATCATAATTAAGTTTAAGAGAGAAAACTTTATGTAGGGTTTCAACGTTTTATTAAAAAAAAAACAGCACAATTTCAAAAAATCTTTTTTTTGTGGAAGAATATAGTTTTATACGACCTTATATGACCAAACTGCCGCAAAAATGCATAATCTTCCCATTCACGTTAAGTAGTACCATATGGATCGATTTTTTAAATAATTTTTACCTATATTTCTTTTTCCTGAAAATATATTACCAATACTTTTAGAGAAACAGCGTCACCCTTACTGGATCACCCTGTGTATGTATATAATATATAACCGGTGGTATTGTCGCTTCCTTTGTTACATTTTTTGCTGGAGTTTTTATACAGACATTTAATGTAAATAATATTGTCATATTTGTTGCTCTTACTTTACCTTGTCTAACTTGCCATCCAGTACTGTTTTTTTTAACTTCTACAAATTGTCGTGGCGTGTTCTGTAACCGGTATTTTTTTTTAGAGCAAAATCTTGGCTCGCTGCATGTCACAGACCAGATCTATTAAACAAAGTGGGCACCCTTTACAAAGGCTATAGGATTTGTGCCACTCATTTTCCCTTACGAATGTTGAAAAAAGGAAAACGGCAGTTATTGAGAAAAGATGCTGTTCCAATACATTTCTCTTTCCTAAGGACCGCGCTCACCGAAACAGTACCAAGTACTTCTGGTTTAAATTCGATTCCTAGTTCAACCCCACATGAGCCTAGCATTGTACAGCAGGTTTCGGAATCAGCGTCAAGTATTTATGATTCTTCTGTCAAGTTAGATCCAATACGCTCTCCTACACGTTGTGTTCAAACACCAGGGACCCTAACCTTGCATACACCAAGAATAGAACAGCCCAGGAAAATTAATATGGACCTACAACTCGAAAATCAAGAGTTGAAACTGGAGAACCGGGCACTTCGCAGTAAGTGTAGCGATCTACAAAAGAAGATTGAGCAGACACCGGAAGAAACAATAACATTAGAAAAGTATAAAGCGTTTACATACACACTGTGTCCATCAAAAGAACTTGCAGACTTTATTATTGGTGAAATAAGTGAAAGTATGAAAGCCAGTCAAGATCGAAGGTATTCTAACGAGCTTAAGTTTAAATATTTATTATTCACCACAATCTTGTTGGTCAGGGGGATTTTTTCAAATTGGAAGCAACCCTTAAGTTATTTTTTACAATAGCACATTCCCAGGGATGCAATTTAAGTATCTGATTTTTATTCTTGTGGTATTTATGTATAGGGTGTTACTTAATGATAGGTCGTAATTCCAAGGGCGCATTCCTAAACCAAATTGAAGTAGAAAAGTTCATATAAACATGTGTCCTAAAAAGTATGGTTTTCAAGATACAGGGTGTCAAAGTTTAAAAAAAGAAATCGTTTTTTTATTAACATCTCAAAGATCCTTTTGCTGATTTTGGTGAGATTTGGCAGTGTTATTCGTTGTGATAAGACGCTAAGTTAGCACTAACTAGATGATAATTATAAGTTCCAGTGCCGTCCCGGGGGGCAGTCTCACGAATAATATTGACAAAAGAAATGTACGCCACTGATTTGTTTAAAAATTTTATATTTATTATAAAACTTTGGGTTTCTGCTTTTGTACTGTTACTGTTAGAACTAGGAAACACACTTGCACACACTTGATGGCTTTGAATTAGCATTGTCCATTACAATACCGCTATTTTTGGGTATATTTTTAAGTCTATGTTTAATCTTTAAAAAAGTTGTGCGTCAGTCAAAACTTGGCGATACAAGTCGGAATCCATGACTTGACTATGTGTAGAATCTTGAACGGGGTCCCGTGTTGAATAAACCTACTGGCCATTAACCCTTCTACCATTTCTGAAGTAATTTTCGATTATAAAAGCTTTTTGTGTGTTGTTTTGTTGTGATTACCAGTAATTATTATATCGTTTTCTTAAAAATGAAATCTTAACAGTTCTATGTTTCATTCACCTTCAGCTTTTTACTCAGGTTACCTTTCAATAGTAATAATTGAAGACGTGTGTAATTAATTCCACGGAGGACGTTTTTCTTTTAGTCTTACATGCCTACAATGATATTTTTGGATAAAATAAAAATAGTATATTGCGCAACAAGGGGCGAAAGTCGGGCAGCTAACTTCACACTCGGGAAATCGTTTGAGTTGCGCATACAATTTTTCATATAAAATGTTTTGAAAATATGATTTGAGATGCCTCGCAATTCTGTGTATTTGATGTTATCAGATAATATAACCTGTACCTTTTAATACTTACTAGTAGATATATTAAATTACCTACCTTTAAATATAATACAGGCATTTCCAACACAAGAAACAGATAATAATTTTATCATTCAGACATGCTTTCTTTTTTGACAGACCAACATGAACATTGTCACAACCGAGTAAGTATCTTCTAGCAACGCGTACAGAACTGGTATTGCTAAATAATTATATCTCGACAGCATTCCATTAAAGTGTATTTCTAAAAGGAGAGTGGCCACAAAGAGAGCAAGCATATACTTTGACGAATCTATTGCCCAAGCGCAGTCGCATCGCTATCCTTGTTTTGCCCGTAAATCAGACAAGGATGCCCATTCGGTTTTTACAAAAATTAAAAGGTCTATACGTGTAAACGATATGGAGGGCTTTAGGAAGGAGACCGATCGAATATGGCCGAATTTTAAATGTATGTCCCTGTTTTTCGTTACTTCGCTGGTTGGCCGTCGAGGGCGCCACTGCACGCTTGTAGGCTATTTTTTGCAGGCGAGTGCGGTATTTTTTTCGAATATCTTGAAAAATAAGCTTTGGAATCATTTTTTTGCGTTATTAATATAAACAATGAGTGGCGTACAATGTTCTACAAGTAACGTTTGCTTGTGCCGGGGTGTAAAACTGGATATTCGTCTGATAAAAAGCTCAGGAAAAATCGTGTGAGAAAAATCCTAGTCTCTTTCAAGCCCCTAAGGTAAGCAAAAACCACAAAAGGTTCACAATATTGTTTGTTAATAATGTCTTCTTATTAGGATCCTGAAACATTTGAAAAGTGGCGAATAATTATTCCTAGAGCAGACAAAATATTCGGTGTAAAGGATGCTGTTTGTTCGTTGCACTTTCCAGAAGAGGACATTTTGCGTTTTTACGAAACTAAACTAACTGATGGTACCATTAATAGAATTCAGAGAGAAAAGCCAACATTAAAGAATGGGTCATTAGTCATTACCAACGACATTTCCTAATCTGCCTTCTTATTTGTCAAATAAGAAAAAAAGGCGAAAACCACCATGTGAGCGAACCGAGGAGCCAAAAATAAAAAAAATGAAAAAATATTCACTGTCAAGTAGATAATTTAAATTCAGTTGGAGTTGAAGTTCCAGAACGTACCTTAGAGGAAATTCCTAATAAGCCACTTGTCGATAATGGAATAGATGCAGCATTCGCCTTGTTTGAAAATTTAAAAAATAGTTTAAACATCATTGGCACTCCAAATATGCAATGGACGGGTATATTTATTCCTGGAAAAAATGAAGTACTTTTTGCTGAATGGGATGATAGCTATACCACCAAAAAAAAAAATTGTGATACGCCAGGATATGTCTTTTAAGGTAGGTATTACATTTTGTTTTGGTTAATTGTCATGCATAGTTGTGATAGATACTATAGAATCGATCATTAATTATATATTTCTATTGAATATTTAGGTAGGTAATAACTTGCCAGGTACATACCGTGCGAGCAAAAAATATTTTCATCCAAGGGGGCTTGGACTAAATCACAATTATAAAATCTAGGTAAAAGTTATGTCAAAATCATATTGTGACATGATATTATGCTAAACAGTACGGCCTTAGATGCATGAAAATAATTTTTGCTAACACGGTATTACTATCCACATTGTAGGTATAATATGGTATCCATTATTTATTTCTTGAATGATTTAAGGTTTTTAATTTTAATAAAAAATGTATATAGTAACGTGGAGATTGTGTAATTATTTCCTTTCCAAATAAAAAGTTGTTTGAGTGTCTATAAAGACCGCCAGTATTTGAAAAAATTAATCCTCTTGGTAATAATAATACAGTGTCTTAGAATGCAATACACCCTTTTACATGCTAGAATTATGTATCTAGGGAGTATCCCGCACCCGCTTCTCACACATATCTCGGTCTGTAGACTGTTTAAATTAACTAATTTCGATAAAACAGTTAATTCTCCCATAAGAACCCATGAAATTTGCGCCTACAATGGAACAATGCGATCCTAGCGGCAGTTTTTGAAGCAATGCAAAAGTGGGACCGGAATCGATGTATTGCGATCGGTCTCCTTTCTAAAGCCCTCCATAGTCAACGAGAAACTCGTCGTGGAATGCATTAAAAATCAGCTGCTTTTCATGTCGTACCATAAAATTGAGTTTTCGACCCGCTCTGTCGGCATCGAAAGTCATATTTTCAAAACATGTGTTATAAAGGTATTTTTTGAAACTTTCAGGTAATTTGCGATAAGAAATGGATATTTTTCTACAAAATGGTAGTTTTTGTTGAAAGGGGTTGTTAGAAATTTTAGGTAGCGAATTGCTCCTTAATTAATATGAATGCATAACAAGTAAACATGATAAACCGACCACACTGTATAATAGAAATTAGATTATTGTTCCTAAATTGTCGTAAAAATGTAATACTTTTAGATGTAACGTTTGGCTGACAGCTGCTGGAAGAGAAGATATTTTGGGAAAAAGATATGTTAATTACAAGTTATGTGAAGATCACTTCGGAGCGCAGTGTTTTGCGATATCTACACCCCGTATGAAGCGTCTCTATGACACCAGTATCCCCTCAATTTTTCTTGGACCAAAACGCAATTCTGCGGATACATCTGAACAGCCTTGTAAAAAAATTGTAATTTTATCAGGTGGGTAATTATTATATCACCTTAATATCTTGCTTTACGTAAGTATCAAGGCTTGCAACCAGGACTGAAAAAATTTTTTTGATTTTTTCGATTTTTTTTTCTATTTTTATTTTTATCTATTTTTTCCTATAAATAAGTTGCTATTTTCAACACCTTTTTGATTTTATTCACACCGTTTTTCAAATTTGAATGAAGATAGTTCCTGTCGAAAAACGCTGATTATGTTTAAGATAATATTCTTTAGAGTGTAAAACCTATAGATTGATGGAAGTCGCAACAAAGTATACGCATTATTCAAAAGAAGTTCTTAATTAGACAATTACTTTGTGCTGCTGCTTCTTCCGCATCAGTCGAGAGAATTTTCTCAACACCTGGTTTAGTCCATTCCAAACTCAGAAATCGATTAGGAACGGAAAAAGCTGCAAAATCAGTGTTTTGGTACAAGCACTACAATTAACTAAAATAAACATTATTTAGGTACAGTGGTTTTATTTTTTTGATGTAATAAACCATTAATTAAAACTGAAAGTTTTTATTTACTCTTAATTATAACTTATCAGAAATTTTGATTTTAATCATGACTTAAATTGAAAAAATCAAGTGATTTAAATAATGATTTAAATCCTTTGATGTTGTTATTTTTAATAGAATTTTTGTACAGTGAAAAATTAATTTAAGTTTGATAGAAATTAAGAATTAGAATTTTCTGCGTACAAGTTGCTCTGCTTAACTTAAGCAGACTTAATCTAATGTTGTAAAATTGTAAATTTATACTAAATGAATCAAATATAACTGAAAAAAAAAATAATGAATGGCTTTATCACTCCGCCGAGGTCGTTCACTATTTAGAGTGCAGATAAAAATTACAACGTGTTATGTATATAAGATCTAATGTAATATGTATCCTAATAAAAAAATACTATGTATACGTATGTAGGTATGTAATAGAAAATAAAAAAACTTAAAATACAATTAGTTCGTAGGCTGAAAAAAATCTGTTAATTTATTTTGCTTTGTTGGGATAATGTGAATTTTTTGAATCAGTTTAGCTCTTAAGTCTTAAAGAGCAACTACACTAGAATATTCCAGTTCATTCGAATTTTCTTCAGCCCTTCAATAACAGAATTTAAAGATTTCAATGCTTCACCAGTGGAAATCAACTTGTGTGTTACAATGGGATTTGCAGCAACGTCACTGTCTTCATCCTCAATTTCAATTTCTTCATTTTGCTCGTTTTCTGGCTGGCGGCCCTCATTCCAAACCTCAACATCATTCCGATCCCATACCTATAAAGTGTCATTTTAAGAACATACATATATCTATCTAAATAGATTTTTTATTTTTTAACTTACAAGGGTGTTCATAATTTGAGCTTCCGGATCTTCGTCATTTAATCGTAATTTTAAAATACTTAAAGGAATGTTTTCTTTTTCCTCAGAATCGTTTGTTTCGTGTGCGACGTTATTAAATTTGTATGATGTGCAATTTCGCTCTAGGGAGATTTTTTTTTTTCACTGTTCAGAGGTTGATGTTAAAATTTGTATGTTCACTGGAGTGGATAGTTCATTATATAGTATATTCACTATAATAGCGAGACTATACTGTATTTATTGATGTGAATATTAGGATAAATATGCTTTTATAATATTCCTGATAATAATAAAAAGTGGGGTTTCACAGAAACTAAAATGGCTTTATCTGGGGGTCATAATTCGCAAATTACTCCGCCGTCAGATAAACTGTTTTACTTTTCAAATCGCCTTGTAACCCAGAGACGACATTGGCAGTCCCTACCGTAAGAATTTCGAGCGTCAAGATAGAAGTTAGTAGAAAATAGTTGCAGTTCCATCTCTAACTTTAACTCGGCTTGCAAATGTGAATTTTATATGTTTTGTGAAGTGTGTGTAACTTTGTTATATAATACAAAGAACAACTCTCAATAATGACGAAATAATGTTTTGTAAATTTGAGGCGTACCAGGATACAAGTACTCTATTTAGGGGATAGGGCGAAAATTACGTTTTGCAGTTGACCGACGGACTTCCAAATTCGTATATATTATCGTGGCACCTATCAACACCGATTTATACCTAATAGACAAAAAAAACTGCATCAGCAGAATTAGATGCCTCATATTTAAGTTCACAAATTTGACAGATGCGAAGCCATTTTTATTTTTTTTAAATGGCATCTTTTATCAATAAACACACGAGTGAATTGCATTTCGCGACCCGATTTTAAAAACATATAGTGGTTGATATTTATTTTCAGCCGTTTCGGAAATACGGAAGTTCCTAAATTATTGTATTCATCGATTTTGTCTTTAAGGTGTCTCACTTCTTTAATAAATAGACCTTTTACCCTGAAAGCTCCAATTTTTTCACAGTAACATAGTTTCCCGTGGCTGAGCTATTTACGCTATAATCAAATTTGACAGTTGCCAGAAAGCGACAGATACGACGTCATTTTGATATTTTTTAAATGACAACCCTCATCAATACCCACACGAGTGAATTGCATTTTATGATCCTATTATTAAACTTCTTACTGCGTTAATCATGGATCCTTTTTTTAACAACCATTTGAAAAAATGGACTTTTTAATTTTCAATTTTATTTTTATTCTTCTTTTTACCCTGTATTAATAATTATCGAAATATTATAGGAAGTCTGCTAAAGTAAGTCCCTTTCTACAAAGAAACCGATCCAAATTAAATAAGAAATTGAAGACCGAATAATGATAATTATTTTTCGGTCTGCAAACGCCATTTTTGACATAAAATTTGAAATATGTCAAAAAAGATTATCGACAATCAACCAATTCCAATCGGAAATCTAAATCGAGCCGTAGTTCGAGATTAATCCAAACACGGATGAATTTGGATTCCACTATTTTTAGATTTCAATTAGTGACGTCTGTTTTTGGCGCCAGACAATTATTCCCCACCAAAATGCTCAATTTTACCAGTATGGTAAGAAACCAAAATCCCAAAATATCTACCGTCCTAACTTATCGAAAGGGCAGTGGCGATTCGTCATTATCGATTTAAGTATTTAAACTTTTGAGCCCAAACTTCTGAAATTTGCACTCATCGCTTAGCAATCAATTAAATCAGAGCATTTCCTAGTATTATAAAATTAATTCCATCTAATCACCATAAATATAAATTTTTAAACGACTATTGAAAGATAATAAACTTAACCGGCACTAACAACGCGCCAGTCTATACTTCAAGTCCAAATTGTCTGTCAGTGACTCATCACTAGCATATAGAGAGCTCCGGATTGTGCGACGTCAGGGGAATGAATTCCAGTGGCGTGGGCATTTCAAAAAATAACAAATGATGAAATTTTCATATAATTTTATTCTTTATAAATTAAATTTATTAGAAACATTTAGTGAAACTTTGCCTTTACGTTAAGTGAACCTCTCTACACTTCTTGACATGTTAGCGATCTCTTTTATTGTTTAAATAATTAGAAACTAAAAATTAATTAAATGGTTCCAGAAAATAAACGGAACGTTACATATGTTAATTATTGCAGCACGCTTTTTATTTTTTGCTGTTTTTTTTTCTTTATCTATGAGTATAAATAGTACAAAAAATATAAACATAAAATAGAATTGTAAAAGTAGATATGATAATCCGGTCTTTAACGGCCTTAACCGGTCATAATCCTATTTTATAATATCCTATAAAATCGGATACTATTGATAATGGCCGGCCAATAACGTAAACAACCAAATAAGTTGGACAGTATTTATTGACTGCAAATGAAATACCGTTTTGGGCACAGGTAAACTCGGCCGCTTAAGATATTTAAATCATCGCGATCAAAATAAGTCTTAAGCTGTATAGGTAAACTCGGCCTGGTTGTCCAAGCATATAATTTGGGGCGATTAGCAGACGTATCTAAAGCGGCCGAGATTACTTCAAAAACTGTACTAATTTTGCTAAATAAAATTACGAATGCATATTACATCATAAAAATTTATTAAATCTAACCCTAAAAACAATAGACATAGAAATGCACACCAATTCAAAATATATTTTAATATTACATAGTAGAACTATAATATTGCGAAGTTAACTTAAGAAATTCTAACGTTGACACTTTCCCATTATTAAAATCATTAATTTTGTTTTGAAGGTATTCTTGTCTTTTCTTAGTTTCCGAATTAGGTACATATGGTTTGTGAATACTTTGCAACTTTACATATATTTCATTTTGAAAATTAATTAGGAAATCAATAAAAATGAATACAGAAGGCTGATATGCGAATGGAATGATTCGCATGCGTTGGTGGTGCGAGCGACGCTTGCTGTTTTTGATTCCCATAAATGAGGTGGAAAAACGGCATCCTCGGATATGTAAGTGTTGATCAAATAATCAGCAAACAAGGTAACTTTATCATTTTCTGGTTGAATAGCAGATAAGGTAAAAACATACGCATCACCAACATCTTGTGGTTCTAGAAACAACAATCCAAAACAATAACCAATCCATTTTCCAACCTCGCTTCTTTCTTTATAATCTGCTGAAAGTCCAAGTTTTTGAATCGTACGCCACTAAGCTTGCGTTACATGAAATCTGCATCCAATAATATTAATTTTAGCTGCATTATGGATAGCCATCTCAAAATCAGCCACAATTTCGGTGGGACAAAACGACAGAGAATATTCACTACACTTTTCAGTCACAAATTCAAAACACTTTTTGTATGTTTCTGTTGCTTTGTCTGGTAGCACAAATAACACTAATGATACATAATGACCATTAAGGCAGCCATGTATGGTGAACAACTGCAAGAAAAATTTTGTACAATAGTCAAAAGTACCATACACATACATTTTCTCGCTTAAGCAAAGATGCTTCAAATTTGTAACACAGCTAAACACTAATACATTGTAATCTTCGCTGTTTACTAAAAGAAATTCTTCCTTACGGCTGGTCAAAAATTGCGTCTCTGGTTTAAGCGAACTGTGAACTCCTAGTTTTGTTTTGGGAAGTACAGGTTGTAATTTTCTTTTTGCAATATATATATATACAGGGTGTTATGGAAATGACTTATTATATTTTAAGGGGCCACTCCTGAGGTGGTCTAGAGTTACACTTGATAGTTTTTTTTTCTAAAATCGGAAGTATTTTGAATTTTGTAAAATACCTTAAAACCGGACTATGTGCGCCTTCCATGATAGTTCAATGCCCCTGAACACATGTGTTTTTGACAAGACAAACTGCTGGAATGGTAATTGTTTAGTTTAGTGCAATTAATGTTGAATTTTGTGCTAAAATTTCGTATATAGACTAATTGAGGGTAGCTGATCACAATTTTCCTTTTGCGTTTTTACGGCAAATGCACTGGTTTTGAGAAAAAAAAAATGTTAAAGTTTTTCACTTACAGGTTTGTTTATTTCGATATCTTTGGGTGTCGCGTTTCACTTTCCTTTCAATTTCCTAGATTTTATGGTTTTCCCTTCAAAATATGTGATAAAACTTTCACCAAACTATCTGTTCATAAAATAAGAACAACATTTTAGCAAAAAAACAATGGAAAAGGCACAAATTTAATTAAATTCGTTGTTAATACGCCGACAAAGTAGAAGCGTCTCTTTTCAGATTCATTGCACTCACGTTGCCAGATTGTTCTTCTTTTTCTTGTAATTATTAATGGCTTCCATCCAGGAGAATGATATGCTAGCTCGAGCCAATAGGATTCATTCAATTAATAAAAATGAATTGAAAAGTATAGGCAATTTATAATACACTAACAATCTGATAACATGGGTGCAGTTTGCTTCTGCTTTTTTGGCCAGCTGTCAGTGAGCTGTCTCCCGTCTTTTTCCAGATAACGTAGAGTTTTCTGTTCGCTTACAAGTTATCCCGTTTTTCAGAGTTTCCTTGTGGCATATTTCGTTTATTTCAACTCAGAAGTGTATACTATGACTCCGACAAGTAATATTTTATTGGAAATAGCAACATTTTAGGATTACATGCAAAATAACATACCGGTGAGTTAGAAAAACTTTAACATTTTTTTTCTCAAAACCAGTGCATTTGCCGCCTAAACGCAAAAGGAAAATTGTGATCAGCTACCCTTAATTAGCCTATATACGAAATTTTAGCGAAAAATTCAACATTTGCACTAAAGTAAACAATTACCCAAATCAGCTGTTTGGGTCATTGGCGCGTAGGTGTTTTGGACCTAAATTTTTGAAGGCATTTTTCTCAAATTTCTAGCTTCGAGCGCCATTTATAGCAATTTTTCCCCAATTCGTCTCGACCTATATATTTACGGGTTAAAAAATAATAAGTCATTTCCATAACACCCTGTATATATTCTTTCTTATATACAACAGATCCGTTGCTGTAATACTTGTTGAATCTTCTTTGGCAGTAAGGGATCGCACAATTTTACTTGGTTGACTGCCAATATCCTCTACAGCTTTACGTTTTGCTGCACTTGTAATCACTTGTCTTTGAATGTTGCGAATGTCACATGCCGAATGGTTCCACTTTTTCTCACCACTTTTGAGTTCTTCTTTAAAAGAATACCTATAGTTATCTACCAAGAGCATAGCTTTGCCTCGTTGACTAACTATTTCCTTAAAACTCTGCATTGTACGTACGTAATGAAACTTTAGCGGCAGTTTTGTAAATAATAATTTTTTTGAAGAGAAAAAAGAAAGAAAGTTATACGCCACACCTTCATAATTTTTCTAGGAAATTTTAAGAGAAAAATCCCATTACCTGAGAACCGTAAGGTAATTTTAATTTTAATTAATTTAATTAATCTCTAATCAGGGTCTCTACTTAGGGTCAAAATAGCAGGTGTATATCTACCGGCCGAGTTTACCTATGAAGATTAAGGCAGAACAATTTTAGCAGGCCGAGTTTATCTATAAGATATTAGTACATGTTCTCTTAAGCGGCCGAGTTTACTATCGCCCACCGTTTTGATGACTTTGCCCGGGAATTCGGGCGTTTATTTTTAGTGTTGTCAAGGCATTCGTGCTCGGCGGGCGTAATTTCGGCCGGCAAACCCCTTCGCCTACCTGCCCAAAACAAAGAGCTCATATAATGGCATAAGTAATTTCGACCGAGAGTAATGTTTATGATAGGATTTTGGAATTTACCAATTTACCTGAATATCTAAACAAAATTGAGATTAAAAGTACAACCCTTAATATTAAAATAATTGCCACTTATTTTGTGAGCGACTAACAGACAGAGAACATTATTATATTACACGATGGCAGTTTCGATAGTAAAGAGTTCACGCGGTGGTGACTTGCTTATTGTAGAAAATTTTTCATTTTCTAAACAAGACGTATTAAAGAGTGGTGAACTGCGTTGGAGGTGCATCAAGAAAAATTTAAAGTGCTTAGCTAAATTGTATACTGTTGGTGCCGAATTTACAGTAACCAGAAGTGACTTAACTCACAATCATGAACCAGATCAACGTTCTTTGCAGAGAAAAATTGTCACAAGTGCATGCAAGCGAAAAGCCCAGGAGGACATATCGGAGAAACCTTCGAAAATTATAAAAAGCGTTCTTTCAACAAATTTATCGGAGGAATTGATTACCACGGATATAAATCTGATAAGAAGGAATGTGCATAACAGTCGTCGTAAGCTCTTGCCAGCCCTGCCCAAAGATATTCATGAAGTACATACTGTAGTTGACATGTATTCTCCTAAAACGACAACAGGTGAAAATTTTTGTTTATTAACAGTTCAGCTGCAAATATTATTTTTTCTTGCCAAACAAATATTAGGTACTACATTGTGTAAAATGAATGTGACACAGAATGGCAAAAAAGTCGCGCATAATGCCTGTAACTTTTAAATTACCTCGTATACGAAAAGGTGGCCTTTATGAAAGTTGTTCAGTAAATTATTCCCCACTTTTCTACCGGCATGAATTTTTTTCTGCAATTTCTGGTTTGGTTGCCATAGAGACCAACTTACTTTTTTTTTAATGGAACACTGCACATGATTGCATATTTGGATTCTACTGGGAAAACTCTGAATTTTTGTATTTCAAATTTTTATTTATTTAAAATTGTAACAAACTTTATAATAACAAAATAAATAGCCTAGAAAATTGAACAACTTAACATCTGAATAATATACAAGTGAATTCGCAGAGCGCCAGTCGATCCCTGAACCCGTCTACAAGGTTTAAAAGGAAGTCCTCTGGAATGGCCCGAATTTCAGCACTAATTCTGACTTTTAAAGATTCTAAGTCATTTGGACGGTTAACATAGACTTTGTTCTTTAAGGGTCCCCACAGAAAGAAGTCGAGCGGGGTTATACCATTTAAATGGAAAGTAGCTTTCATCCGAGAAAATAGTATTTGTTGCGAAGTTATTATCGTTGTTGCATCTTTCCATCATCAGCTCACAAAATTCAGCTCTTGTATTAAAATCGACCTCGTTTAACTCGTGCACCAACTTTATCTTGTAAGGATGCAACTTCTCCTGCTTAAACAAATTTCTCGCTGACTGATTAGACACTTTAAAATCCATTGCCATTGGCCTGGATGATTGTGTTGGATTTTCATGTATTAAGAGCATGCTATATAAAGCTTTGTCCTTCCCTAACACTGTTTCTCGAAATTTCTTTACCACTCCACACACCGTTTGACTGATTTATTGGAGGCCTATTTAGATATAATTCATTGAAAAGTTAACAAACCTGATCTTGCCATCTCTTCATATTTCCCTAACCGCTCATTATTAAAATTTCAACTCGTTGTTTCTTATTCAGATGAACCATACTGTAAACAAATTAGAAATCAGATAACAGGAAATTAAACAGGAACTTAAAAATGACACCTCTTAGGTCGCTGTCATGAAAACACATTGACACAACTGGTGGGTATTAGGTAGGAATAATTTAATTAGGAAGTTTTTCATTTTTGAGCTGTCATTATCTCGGAAACGCTTACAGATAGGTGAAAATTTGAAATACAAAAATACACAGTTTTCCCAGTAGAATCCGAATATGCAATCATATGCAGGGTGTTCCATTTAAAAAAGTAAGTTAGTCTCTATGACAACCAAACCAGAAATGACAGAAAAAATTCATGCAGGTACAAATGTGGGGAATAATGTACTGAACAACTTTCATAAAGGTCACTTTTTCGGATACGAGATAATTCAAAAGTTACAGGCATTTTGCGCGACTTTCTTGCCATTCTGTATATGGGATGGCACATTTTCTTTTTGTACGAAGTATTTTTATTAATTATTTACCATTCATGGTCTGGAAAATGGCACTATATCCCTCCTTTATATTACCTGTTAGCGAATAATACTGCTGACACATATATTAAACTTTTTCTGTTGCTTAAATCTAAAATCAAAAAAATTAGAAGTTTTTAATATAATTTTTGAACCGATGGAGGGATTCGTAGATTTTGAAATAGCAATACATATCGCACTAAGAAATGTTTTGCCAAAAACGAAAATAAATGGTTGTAGATTTTACTTACATCAAGCGTGGTACAGAAAAATTCAGTCTTTAGGGTTAACTCAAATATATAGACAAAACCTCTGCAGAAAGTAAATAGCGTATTCACACTTTTGGGCCTACTTATTCAAAACAATCTGAAATTAAGGATTGTTTTATATTCGATTTAATGTCATACAATCCAAATGATGAACTGTTGGATAAATGGGCAGATTATTACGTGACAGTTTTACAAAGGAAAAATGTTAAATTGCCATTATTTGAACAACTGACAATTTTCAAAATAGACAACCTTATGCAATGTTACCTCCATTTTCAATTCTGAATAAGACAAAATTATAAAAATGAGTAGTTTCTACAGTAAAATCTCTCAATAGCGACCACCCTTGGGGAATCAAATGTTGGTCGGTTAATAGAGATAAACTAAAACAACTGGTTTGCATTTAACAGTGTTTGTTTATTAATCTACATATAATAATATGTAAATAATTTCAAACATTTTTTTTAAATTTTATCATAATTAAAATTAAATGAGATAAAGTCAATTTACCAATATGTATATACTGCACGTGCATACTAACATATATATTATACAATGTACTGTATGTTTGCCTTGAAATTCTTATTTTTTAAAACCCACTTAAAATTTTTCCTGTTACTTAAACCAGTTTTTTCACTTTCCTCGATTATTTTAATTTTTTCGCTTAAAGAAAGACATTTCCTTTTTCCCGCCATCTTCAAATGTTCACGTTAGTCCCAAAACACACAAAACCTGTTTAAAAACAAAACTAATGTTAACAACCGATTTGCCAGCCTTTAAAGTAAATTGAATGGATCCGCCTGCAATAAAGTAATTAGTGTATGTACCTATATTTCTTAAGAATTGTCGGGTCGGGTTTTACTGACCCTAATGAAGGGAGTTTTTAACATTAATGTTTACTTAAAATTCCAATGGAGAGTGCCGGCGGTCGTTTAGCAGATGGGTCGGTAAAGAGGAGTATAAAGTAATGGGATTTCCATTTTTAAATATGGGGAATTCATAACCGGTCGTTTAACGCAGGTGGTCACTTTATAGAGGCGGCCGCAGACAGGTTTTAAATTTATTCAGTTACATTTTTCGCTCCGTAGAGGCAACAATCATGTCTCTGAAACGCAAACGTTTGTCTCTTAAAGAAAAATTGGAAATAATCGCGGAAAGTGAAAAATATAGTACCAGTACTCGAAAGTTAGCTTGCAAATTCGATGTTGGAAAAACACAAGTGACCTATATTCTAAAAAATAAAATCGAACTAAAAAATCGTTTCGAAGAAGGTTCTAATCAAGAACAAAAACGAAAGTTTCCGAAAACACAGGGACTTGCGATTGATCAATTAGTTTACGATTGGGTTTGCGAAGCTAGAAACAAGAACGTTCCAATATCTGGACCCTTAATAAAGGAAAAAGCTTTAGAGGTGTCCGAAAATTTGATAATTAGTGACTTTAAGGCATCAAATGGTTGGTTATATAGGTTCTGCAAGAGGCACAATATTAACTTCAGAGCAATTTGTGGTGAGTCCGTTAATTTGTAGTAGCTTTATTATGTGTGTTTATGTCGCTCTGACCCAATTTGGACCCGGCTTTAAAAATAAAGATCCGTGTATTCCCTGTACCCGGCCGTAGTTTAGTATACTAAAATAATAAAAATATATTATGTTGATTGAGGGTAGTTTTAAAGTGTCAAAGAACTGAGATATTTCCCTTAAAAAGTATTTGTTAAAAATTTGTTATTTATTGTTCAACAGTTGAAATTAATCATAGAACAAGCATTTTTATAACTTTAAAATACACTTTTTTAGTTAAAAATATTGTTGACATGAAAATTAATGAAATATTAAAGACAACAAGAATTTGATAAAATTCGTAATGTAAACGCATTATCCTTGAAATGTTTTCTTGGACCGATATATTTCATTTATACCTGAATGGTTTATGCCAATGATTTATTAGGTAACTTAGCATTTACCGCTAATTTTAATTAATATTCAACGTGCCCAAGAAAGTTCTACACAAATGGGCAACTTTTTTACTATGCGTTTTATCGAAAAAGTATCTCTTCCTAAAGAGCTCTGCTGTGCAAGAAATTTAAGATTTAGGAAGAGAAAACTGTATTACATCTCGTATTACATCCATTACAGTATACAGGGTTCTCAAAAAGTACAAGAATGTAAAAAAGGTCCAAGGGAGAACTACCCCTATTTTTAATTTTTAAGCAAAACGTCAAATAAAAAAGTTGTTTCAAATCTTGTTGGGAGTACAAATACAAAATTTGAATTAAATATTATTTTTTGTAAAAACACCTTCACCACCTTATCAATCATTATTATTAACAAGGTGTTGGCACAAATTTGATAAATTGTGAGTTTGACATTTTTAAATTTTTAAAAGTTGTCTTTTTAAAAACAGTAAAAATGGTTAAGTTAAGGACGACCGAAAAAACTGAAATAGTACTTATTTTTGGTAGCAACTATAAAACATATCGAGAGACGGCCCAAATTTTCAATGAAAGGCACCCTGAACTTCCAATTAATTTTTCCACGGTTAGATGTTATCGATGATGCAGTAAATTTCTTAAATGATAATATAATACTTTTATATTACCTACATGCCCCACTAAAAACTGTTAGGAAGGAAACGCCCTGCCCCATGGCTTACCGAGAACCTTAAATTAATCAAATCAAATCAAATCAAAAATGCCTTTATTTTTATAACCAGAGAATTACATTACAAATAAAAAACTAAAAATGGGTGGCGGTATCCAACCAGGTTGCTCCATACAACCACCCTGACTTAGTTAATTTTAAAGACACTTATTGAAGTATGAAAGAACTATTTTTACACTGAATTTATAAAATTTTGATTGACCAATAGTTAATATATATGCTTTTTTAAATTTTATTCAATCTAAATAGTCTTAATAATATACACTTAAATCTATGACTTATCTAATTATGCCCAGTCTCTGCCCTCCAGTATACGCGCCCTTACTCCCCCAGCAAACAACATAATCGTTCGTGCCGACCTAACCTCAAACGGAAGAGAGTTGAATAATGTGATTGCATTGTATGAAAATGACCGCTTAAAAAGTTCAGTATTATGACGTGGAATATTAAAAAGATCCCTATTTCTGGTATTTACATTATGAGTGTCAGTACCCCTAATAAAAAGTTCATACAGATAAGATGGTTGACCTTTCGTAATAATATTAAAAACCATTTTTGTTAGTTGTAACTCAAACCGCTCTTCTAAGTTGAGCCAGCCGGACCTAACTAGGCTTTGCGTGATGTGGTCGAATTTGCGGAGATTATAACAAAATCTGAGACAAGAATTCTGGACTTTTTGTAAGCTATTCTTATTTCGTTTAAGTAATCCTAATGATGAGGCTTAAATGAAGGGCCCATCTTAAATATAGACAAGCTAAAACTGAGGCTTCATGGTTAAACTATAAGGAAATGCGCAATTTTGTTAATTCTTGTCTTCATGCAGAAAAAAACATCTGATAAAGCAGAAATAAAGTTGGAAATTCCACAGGGAAGTGTCCTTGGACCGATATTATTCATAATTTACATAAATGACATAACAGAGCTTTTCTTGGGTGAAAACAACAGTTCCATTACAAATTATGCCGATGACACTAACTTCTTAATAACTTCCTTGAACTTATCTATCCTTAACACAAAGACCGAACAAATGATGATGCAAGCAAATGATTGGTTTACAAAAAATAAACTGATTCTAAACACTTCAAAAACGAACGCTATAACTTTTAAAACTAAAAGGTCCACATTAGAACTACCAGAAAGCATTCCACTTAACCCGGGAGAAATTAAATTAGCACAAACCACTAAATTTTTCGGAATGGTCCTGGACAATTCTTTATCATGGAACCACCATGTCCAATATGTGCTTAGTAAGCTAAATAAAGTATGTTATATATTGCGTATTTTGGCAAAATATTTGGACAAGCAAACATCCAAAAAAATGGTCTATTATGCGAATTTTGAGTCCCATCTCAGGTATGGGATTATTCTGTATAGAAACTGCGGAGAGGTGGAAATATTATTCATATGTCAAAAGAGGGCAATAAGAACTATTTTTTGTTACAATTTTAGAGAGACCTGTAGAGGTAAATTTAAAGAACACTGGCTTCTCACATTCTCAGCAGTTTACATACAGGAGTGCATCTTGTTCTTTTTTAAAAATAAATCACTATTTAGCAGGGTTGCTCTGATTTAAATCACGTGATTTAAATCAACGATTTAAATCGCGATTTAAATCACATGATTTTTTTATTAAAAGTCATTGATTTAAATCAGTTTTTAATAATTGTAAAACTGACCTACGCCACTGATTTTGGTTCTCGCTGAGCGACGAATAACGCGGTATTATGCCTTGCGCATTTTTGTTTACCTTGAGTTTGTTGGGATTCCCCGGGGGATTCCCCTAGTAGAAAAACAAAGAGAAGTCTATTTAGTTTAGTTAGACTACTTTTTGGCATTTTTGTCTGAACTTGGTATTTAAATTTGATGTTTAATCTCTAATACTTTATTTTATAGTATACCGAGTTTTATACTTTACGAAAGAATGTCTGGTAGAAAGAGAGACAATATTTGGATATTTTACAACGAGAAAAAAAGTGAAAGTGGTAAATTTTTACGTGCAATATGTAAAAAGTGTGGGTCAGAAATGCAGGGTTTGGTGGCAAGAATGAAAAAACATCTAGAAAGATGTGGTAAATCCATTCAAAATAAGGATGAAATTGAAATATTAAACCAAGGTAAGTTTACATCGTAGTTTTAATAGTATATTATTCAATGAGCGGTAATGACAGTTATTATTTACGAGGATTAAATTTGTGTCACGAGCCGCAGGCGAATGTTGCAAATCATCCGAGTAAATAATAGTCGTTACCGCAAGTAGAATATTATACTTTTTCCACGGCTTAAATAAATATTTGCACATTCCAATTTTTTAAATTTTTATATCGGTCAAAAAATACGTCAGATTTATATGCGGTCGAATTTGACACGTCCATTTGACATTTAATTTTTAAGACTTTTATGACAGTTTTGTCATGTTTTCAATCAGAGCATTCTGATTGGTTTATGAAACTGTTGAATAATAAAAATAATGCTTTGTGATTGGTCACAAACTGTTGAATAATGGATATTATTCAACACTGGTGAATAATGACTATTATTATTTGTCTAAAATTGCACAATAATGTTTGTTTTTTTTAACAGCCTTGGAAAAAGTGTTTTAGCTGCTATTCATTTATTTTCGCTTAAACTGTCACTTTCTTTTTATTGTTTTTTAATATTTGTTAAATATTTGCACAATAATGTTCATATATTTATTTAGTATATCTATTATTTTTTTGCAGATGCACAAAACCAACAACCAAGCACCTCAACAAGTCAGCAACAGCAACCAATAGTTTACAAACACATTACAAAAAAGACAAAACTGGAAGATTTTGTTATCAAGACATCTAATGAAGAAAAACAAAAATTAGATCTTCAAGTGGCAAGGTATTTGTATGCCACAAATTCACCCTTTCGTCATGTCGAAAACCAGGAATTTGTTAAGCTGGTAGCTATGTTAAGGCCCGGGTATAAACCACCTACACGTGAAGGTATTGGTGGTCCCTTGTTAGATATTGTTTATGAGCAGGAAAAGATTAAGTGTAAGAATCTGCTAGAAGGACAAACCGTTTCTTTAAGTATTGACGGATGGTCAAATATTCGTAATGAACCAATATTATGTGCATGTGTAACAACCAAGGATGGACCCACAGTATTAACCGATACCATCGACACATCTGGAAACCGACACACAGCAGACTATTTAAAAGATGTGACATCAAAATGTATTAAAGAAGTGGAATCTACTTATGAATGCAAATTTGGTAGTGTAGTCTCGGATAATGCTGCAAATATGCCAAAAATGAGACAGCAGCTACAAAACCAAGACAACGAAAATGATGAAAATGATAATGCCGATGTAGTACCGATTATTACTTACGGATGTTCCGCACATATATTAAATCTTTTGGCAAAAGATTTTGACATACCAGAAGCATCCTCGCATGTTATTCAAATAATTAAATATTTCCGTAATAATCATTTTGCAAGGGCAGTATATACTGAGGCAAAAGGAACATCATTAATCATGCCTATGGAAGTACGATGGAATACCATGTGTCAGTCAATTGAAAGTTATTTAAAAAATTGGCCAAAGTTAATGGAAGTAGTGGACAAATACCATGAGATTGATGATAACATCCGAATAAAAGTTCAGAATATTGGCATTAAAAGAACAGCTGAAAGTTTACTAGACAAACTTAAACCCATAGCTATTGCTTTGGTCAAAACACAGAGTGACAAATGTTTTTTAAGTGACTGTGTTTTAGTCTGGAAAAAATTGTTACAGCAATATGACGAAACTGACGTTTTAAATTTAGCCGAGCATCAAATGGTCATGAAAAGATATCAGCAAGTGATGACACCAGCACACTTTCTTGCCTATTTGCTTAACCCAAAAATGCCTCAAGATCAGCTATGTCAAGAAGAAAAAGATTTGGCGTTAGAATTTGTCAACATTCACTACAGGAACTTGAAAAACACTAATTTATTGCAAATTATAATAAAGTTACACGCTAAAGCAGCTCCATTTAATACACTATTATTATCTGAACAAATTTTAAAAACTACAGAAATAATTGATTGGTGGACAGCAGTCCATAATTTAAAAGGTTGTGTAACTGAAGTAGAAATGGAAATAATGAAACAACTACATACAGCAATTTCATCTTCGGCAGGAGTAGAACGAATGTTTTCAGCTTTTAATTTAGTACATAGTAAACTGCGTAACAAGTTAGGAACGCAAAAATCTGCCAAACTTGTGTTTTTGCTAAAATGCTTAACCGTTAAGTTTTATTTGCAACGCGGCTTTGTTTTTTTTTTGGTTTTTAGTTATTTTGTTTTATTTCAGCACGTATAAGTTGATTATAATATGTTATGGAATATAAAAGTTTAAAAAATAAATATTTTATGTTGACCTGAAAAAAATTTGAATTTAAATTTATTTGAATAAATATTTTGGAATTTAAATAAAAAAATACGATTTAAATCAAAAAAATCCGATTTAAATAAAAAAAATCGATTTTTTTGATTTATATCAAAAAAATCAGCAACCCTGCTATTTAGTAATCGTAATTAATTAATAGTAAGTAATTAAGAGCGAACCACCAAACATATATCCAACTAGAACCCTAAATTATACTTTTCCCAAACATAGACTTACTATCTATGAAAGTGCTGCTTATTATAATTGTATTAAATTTTACAACAGCCTCCCTCTGGATGTTAAGATATGTAATAATATTACGAAAATTTAAAAAAAGGTATTTAATTCTTTAAAGGACATTGAACCTTATACCATAGATAGAAGAATATTTCAATAAGACTGCAAGTAGTAGGTTAGGTTAGATTACAATTAAAAAATGTAAATTTGCCTTTTTTTGTTTTTTGACACTATTTCGTTTTACGTTGTTCAATGTCATTGTGAAATAAAGAAATTAATTATTATTATTAAAACGGCATTCTTAAATTATAAATTCAGGACAGACCCTAGTAACTAATTTCTTACGCTGGTTCAATGTCACTTTAAAAGATTCGGTTCGTCAAGATAATATCGCTGGCCCCATCAACTCTAATCTAGCTTTTACAGGTAACAATCTGGTTGGGAACGGTGATAATCAGTTGATTTCATAAGCGTTTGATTGTAGAAACCGTTTGCTAGTGTTGTATAGTGTATGTTTTAATAATTGCATTATGCGTAAATTGGGTTGGCAGTCTAAAATAACTGATAATATTGCGTAACTATTATAAATGTCGGGACCTTTAGAAAGGTTTTCGTAGAGATATAGAGGCTCTTTACATTTGTTTACCTCATATATAACTGTGCTTACTTTTATCTGGTATCTCTCGCCTAGATAGAATCAACAAGTGACTCCCAATCAAATTGCAGTGCCTTAGTATATCAGAGTAAATCAACATTTTTGTTGCTATATTTTTAAACAAAAAAAGGAAACTAATTTATAGGTCAAAAACGGTAACAGATACATGGTATAGGGAAATAATAGGAAAAGTCATTAATAAACTAATACAGATTCTAAGAATAAAATATTGTACAGGGTCTCCCAAAAATTCTAAAATTAGAAATTTTCTCCTTTCAGATGTATTCCCAAAATTTTTTTCCAGAAAGGACATAGTTTTGTTTTGACAATTCTAAGGAGAAGCAATTTCATTTAATTTAATTTACATAAAATCTAATCCACCACAACAATATACATGTCCCCTCACTAAGTCAGTCTCATTTTAAATTAGGAATTAATTTCTTCTTTTACAACATGTTCTAATTTCAACATTCTTAAATCACTGTATTATGGTTAGGGTCTTTTATCCTACTTGCGTTTAAATCATCTCCTACCATTACATAGAGATACTTCGTCCTTACAATAAGCTGCTGTCTATTCCAATAGTTGCATAATCTGCATTTCATTGTATTTTATTGTTGAATCACTCATTGTTCTCCCAACTGTTTTAACTACTTTTCATAACAAAATTTCTTAAATGATTAGTTGCTGAAGATGACTTTCCCTAAAGTCGAAACTAGTAACTTTAAGAAATTTATTTTAATTCTTCATCATTTCATGTATTTTCATAACCCTTGTTTTCTACCCTAGAGGGGCAAATAAAGTTATTTGATGGTAAAGACAGACCTTTATTTCTAATTATAAAGAAACTTGTGTATAATACATTTTTCTGTACCTCTTTTAACTAAGAAAATATAGGGTAATTTTGAAATTGTCAAATCTTTTGATTTTCCCCCATATCTCTTAAGCGAGCGAAAATTTTCAAATTTTGATTTTACCATTTTAAGTTTGACCCAAAAAGAGCACATGACACCTATATTACTTTTTTGATAGCACTAACAATTACGGAGATACCCTATAAAAGTGTCGAAATGGGACACCCTGTACAAGGTAATTTATTTCAAATTTCGAAGTTGTTGTCACTTTCGGTAGGATCCGGCAACACCGCATCGTCAAAATATTTTAAGAACGTAAAAATTATCTCTTACAGCCACAGCCAAATTTCCAAAATAAAATCTCGTTTAATTCTCGAGATAAATAAATAATTACTTGGTGCACCCTGTATAACTAGGTATGGCCAAAAAAACACGAAGAAATGGGAAAGTTTAAAATTTCCTACGGTCCTACGCCACTGGATTCCGTAAGCTGCCATCGTCCGCGTCAACCGACCGCCAGCTTGCCGTTGATAAACCGTCATGAATTCGGGTAAAACCAAATTATACCAAAGTTGAACCGCGCGAAACAGGGCGGAGCTTCGCGTGACGTCACTTTGCAGATGCTGCTCGTATCGCAGTCGAGATTTAATAGGCGTGTGGTGTGCGTTATCGTGTCTGTATGAAAACGGCGTTTGACTGTTAAATTATTATTGCTGGTTTAAAATGAGTGAGAGAAAAGCTTCTAATAAATATTGTGTGGTTCCGGAGTGCCCTAACACTTCCAGAAATGCCCCAGAAAAACTGTTTATAAGCGTACCTTTTGATCCTGCAACCAGAAAAGTTTGGCAGAAAGCTATGCGTCGGGATGTTTTTGTTTCTGACAAATCCCACGTTCATTGCTGCGAGGATCATTTTAACGTAAGTTTAACTCTATACCAATTGGAAAGCAATATATGATATTTATACCCTATTTTAGATAAAAAAAGACATAGAAAATTATATGTACATAAAGACAATGAACAAAGGAAATATCAGACTTAAGCCAAAAGTAGTACCAAGGTTTTTTGATTGTCAAAAAAATCAAATTACGACTCGCAGGTCGAAACCAACGTCACGGTTTTTGCACAAAAAAGAACAGCAATCCTTGATTAATAACTTGTTACTTCCTGAGACTTTAGAAATTTCTATTGAGAATGAGGACGTCGAGCAGGAAAGTAGGATGATAATCGAACCAAAGTCTACAGATGTTCAAGTATTGTATAAGGCCGAAGTTCGCAGCAAGGGAGTCCAGTGTACAGGTGAAGATTTGCCAGTGTTAAAAATAGGAATAAGGGGAAAATGTCCTTTTCAGGAAAGGGTTCCGAAGAAGATGCGATTGGAAGGAAATAGTACCAATTCAGTTTGTAGTAGTAGTTATGGCTTTACAACAACATTTTTTTCATCAGTACTAAGCTTGTCAGATTCAGATTCCGATAGTAGAATAATAGATATTCCAGAAAAAACACAAAAGAGAATATTTTTCTTTATAGAAAAAAATCTAACACTTTATTTAGGTATGCCTAGTCGTTCATTATTTATTGTAAATATGCTAGCCCAAAAATGTAAATTGGATATATTGGATATTTTTTTAACCCTAAATAAGATCAAACTAAATTTATTCTACAGAATATTAGCTGACGATTTTAGTGTAAAAGTTGCAACAGTACCTATGTAATATTATTCAAAAAACAGTACCTTTCCTAGGAGGTTTCTTTTATCCATTTGTTAAATCATTATCTGAGGTTCGGGAAAAACTTTTTGGGATTTTGTTGAGAAAGAAAGGTTCCTGCTTTAAAAGCTTTTGACCTGTTTGTTCTTCTAATAATTTTAAAATGTTACTCTCCAGGTTTAATTCCCTCATCATTGCTTTTGTTTGAATTTATTTTGCTTCTAAAATGGTTTCTACTAAACATCCATCCAAAACTTTACATCTGGTAACACTATGATGTTTTGATGCAGTATTCCGCCCATATCTCATTTCCTGCCAAATAACACTGCCACTTTGTTTTTTGGGTATCTCTTTCCACCTTCAAAATTAACTCTGATCATTTTTGTTTTACAAAATTCTATAAAATCTTTTGGATTTTTATTTTGTGGTGAAGAATTTTTACAGGAAATAGCAAGATTATGGATTTAAAGTTCGGGATGTTTGTCACTGATATAGTAACACATTAAACTATTTTCTACTTTTTGCCTTTTGGCTTCACTTATATATTCTTGCAATAGGCAGCTGTATTCTTTTTTTCAAAATTAGCAGGAGAAATCCATTTTTCTTGTTGTCGAAGCCGATGATAGTTTTGATTTTTTCCAATAACAATTTTTTTCTGTTGGAGAGGGTTCCTCACTACGTCGATTCAACCACATCAAAAATGCTACTTCATGCTTACATCCTTCTTCAGACGCGGCACAATCTTGATATTTTGTATTTACAACTTCTTTTCCTTCGGTGTTAATAACACAGGACACATTATAATTTTTTGATTTTATTTTATGTTCTGGGGTGGTTTTAGCTTTTAATTCACAAATTGCTCCTGCTGTTTAAGTTGTACGTTTCCAATAGCATTAGCACCGTAGTTAAAACTCAAAGTCGTTCGCGCTCGGCGACCTGGGCGCTGTGGTGTTTATGCAGAATGACGTCACGAGTCTACGAAGCGCTTTGTATTCAAATCCAAGCTTTAAAATTAAATATCTACGGATTGGATATACTTAGAGAGCTAAAATTTTGACAGCTTATTTAGATGATTGAATTTTATTGAAGACCATAAAAAAATTTCCAAAAAAAATATCGGTAACAAACCTATTGATTCATACATTTCTAACAAATAAATATCTTTTTGTCCACATCTATAACTCAACGTTATAAATATCGATATTTTTTATTCAACTATATCGTATATTTAAACGACTCAATAACTATTAGGTAAATACAAATATTTCTTTATTTAAATAAAATTGGCTGATTATTAAATTAATTATTCCTAGTTCCAAACAAAAAAAAAATATAATTATTGCAAAAATAAAAAGGTTTGGGATGCCTATACCGTTATGGATGGCAAGTATATCATATTTTGTTTCACTGAAATGAATATTTAGTATTATATTAATATATTATCCGATCATTAGTTTTCAAGATACGCCGTCATTACAAAATGTTGTATTAATCAAAATTTTGTAATGTCGGATAATGGTGTACGAATTCTTTAAAATTGTTTTTATGTTTACAATACACTCTTGGAGTTTGTATGGTGTGTTCCTCTTTTGACTTATCTGTTTTATTCATATGCATTATTATGGGTATCTACAATTTCAGTAGTGATAAAAATTTACAAAGTATAAAGACGTAAATTAAGTCAATCTTGCTATACTTAATGTAATAATAACATTAAACTTGGTTTAATCTAGTACCTGTACTTTTTCTGGCGATCCATTTTGAGAATCTTTAGTCTGTAACAAAATTAAAATCGTATTGTATGTATAATAAACTGCAATATTTAAAAATGTTAACGTTGCATTGTTGCACTTAAATATCAGTTTGCAATAAAACCGACAATACTTACTTCGGATAGCAAATTAGTAATTCCTCCTTTTTAATCTGATTTTGTCAACGATATTGCCCACTGTATTGCCAATTTCTTCTGTCAGTAAGTTGAAGAGATCTACATCAGTAATCTTCTGTGCTAAAAATACCTATTTGTTCACAAACATTTTTAAAAATGTCACCAGTTGAACATTTTCAATTTTTAATGGTATTTTCTTTTTTATTTTTTGATAGAGATAAATATAAAAATTATGTAACAACGTACAAAAAATCGGTAAAGTAAGTACTTATTTATTTTCATAGAATATATATTATATATATAGGGTGACTCGGATCTAAATGTACATACATCACCAGGAGATAGTGGACATCTTGGGGGTTCTAAATAATCTATCTTTAGTGGGTCCATCTTTCCTCGTTACTTAGATACAGAGTGTTTTATAAGGTTTGGATCATTTGTGTTTTTGCCATAATTCTTTTAGCACCCGGTATAAAATGTTCATATTCGGTGGAAATATTTTGAGTAGCTATCGCTTCAAAATGCCGTATGAAAATTTTTTGAAATTCAGGTCCGGACTTTAAAAACAATACTGATTTCATTTTTTTAAATTCAACGCCCTGTATATCATATTTTTGTCAATTTTATTTTTTATTTGAAAAACACATAAAAAACGAATTCTAATGACATACTTATCAAAATCCCCGCACTCGCCGCTCAGCCATAATAAATTGCTCTTCTTTAGATGTTAAAACACATAGAAAATAATAACTGTTTTTATAACGACAATAATACCAATAATAACAAATATAACAAAAACATAATTATTTGAGAATATTTTCAAAATGCCCACCATTAACTTCTTCACATTTTCTTCCTCTGATATTTAAATTTAAACTGCACTTCTGATTACACCTGGTCTATTTTTTATTTCCTGAAATGAAGTGATAATGCAAATTTTAAACAATGTACCTTAATATTCTCTAAAATTTTTGTATTTAACGTTTTTTGGTAATTCCCGAAACAAATGAGGTAATGAACTTTACTCTATGGTTGACTCACCCTGTATATGCAAATTACAGTTTCAGTCGATTTTTTACTTTTTACTTACACGGAAAAAAACAATTTCATACATGTAAAAGAAAATTGATCATTTACACAGTGAACAGTTGAAACTTCATACGAATTACAAAATACGAATAATACGCATTATTATAATAAATCTATGAAGTTGTGGCGTGGGTTGTTGGTTAGTTACCTATTGTGTTTCTTTCAAATTGTGAAAAATTTTTAAATTTCTAGATGTGTCTTTTTGCAAAAGTAAGAGAAACGAGGTTTAAAGTTTGCTTTAATAATTGACATTTGTATGTTGAAAATCTAATCAAGTCGACCAATTAATTTACCAGCAGGTTTTTTGCAGTGAGATTACACGATAATAATTGAGACTACATTGATTAGCTAGTATAAAAACTGAAAATGTCCCCAGATTCACACACAAAGTCGTATGCGTGTCTATTTCATGTCCTTTATCTTCTCCATGGTCTCAGAGAGAGCATTAAATTAAATAATATTAAAACACAACGTACAGCAGCCATGTCAAACTCAAAATCACTGGTTGGCCAAAAGCATGAAGACCATAGACTAGGTGGGCCGCAAAACCTAATCTTAAAGAAGACAAACTACTGAAAATCTTAACGAAAAAAAGTACTATTATGTTAGATTAGAAGTATATTTATTAAATTTCCAATAAAAAGGACATTACAAAAACTTACAAACATTAACTTCTTTTGCCAGATATTTGACATCTTTTGTCTTTAATTAAGTTGTCTATTTGTGGCGTGAATTTATCGGCGGAAATAACTTTTAAAACTGCGTCCAAGTGTGCGTCCGTCAATCGCGATCTTGCGGGAGATTTGTTTCCTTTCATCAAAGAAAATAATTGTTCACACTTATAGGTACTTCCAAACATTGACAGGATTTTACAGGCAAATTTTCTTATTTCTTGGTATTGAAAAGGCAAGTACTTATAAAATTCGAATGTACCAACACTATCAAATTTTTCTTTTAAATGGGTTTGACACTGAATCTCAATCACTTCCATCTGCAAGTGAGGGGGAACTTTATCAATATCGATAGTGAAAAGACCAGTAAATAAAGAAAAATTGTTTTCTTGGGACTTAAAATCCTGAAAACGCTTTTCAAATTCTGACAGAAGGCTTCCCATTTTCTCTGTATACATTTTGTATGATATTGGGCCACTTGTACTTTCCTGATACGCCTTGCAAGTCGGAAAATGTGACAGATTATCCACCGCTAACTGGTTTTTCCACAGCATCATCTTACACTTGAAAGCTTTAACATGATCATGCATATCTGTTATAACTTGACGTGGTCCTTGCAATTTCGTATTTAAGTCCGACAAGTGTTTTGTGATGTCTACCATAAATGAAAGATCTTGTAAAAAAGGTACGTCGGATAATAAGCTGACATCTTGTTCTTTCACTTCCATGAAAAGGCGTATTTCTTCTTTGAGTTTCCAAAACCGATCGAGAACCATAGAACACGAAAGCCATCGCACTTCTGCATAATAAGGTAAACCAGTGTACTCACTTTCTAAATCACGTAAAAATGCAGAAAACTGTCGCTGATTCAAGCCACGTGACCTTATGAAGTTTATCATTTTTTTCACTGACTTTAAAACGCTTTCCAACTTGATCACTTTTGAGCATAAAACTTCTTGGTGGATTATGCAATGAACATGATGAAAATCTGGTTTGTCACTGCCCGTTTCTCTGATCTTTGTTTGTAATATTTTAATGAAGCCATTATTTACTCCAGTCATTGAAGGAGCTCCGTCTGTTGCAACGGAACACAGTTTTGACAAATCTAAATTGTACTTTTGCAGAAGTCCATAAACAGCATTGAAAATATCCTCCCCAGTTGTTGTATCATGCAATGGTACTAATTCCAGTAATTCTTCATAAACGTTGATATCTCTATCAACAGCACGAAGAAAAATAGCGAGTTGCGCCACACCACACACATCTGTACTTTCGTCACAGGCAATAGAAAATGCAATGAAAGAGTCTGATTTTGTTTTCATCTGTTCGCTTTTATTGGCAGCCAACTCGGTAACTCTTTTAGCGACAGTATTCCGGGACAAGGATATATTTTGAAAAGCCTTCACGCTCCCGGGACTTACAATTTCCGCGGCCTTTACAAGGCACTCTTTTATAAATTCACCTTCAACAAATGGTTTTGAGTGTTTTGCGATCAACTCCGACAGTACGTAGCTCGCTTGAACGGCAGATTCATTTTCTTGCTTTGGACGTGTAAACATAAGCTGTTGATCTTTTAACCGTGATTTTAACTCTTTTAACTTTTCGTTTCTAATCATGCCTGTATACTTGTCAAACTTAGATTTATGACTATCATAGTGACGTTTTATATTATATAATTTTGGGACACCGACTGTACTGTTACAAATCAAGCAAATAATTTTGTCTTTCACTTCACAGCAAAAAAACTGTAATTCCCACTTTTCTTGAAAGATACGATGCTCATCTCCAAGTTTCCTCTTACTTCCACTTGGTTTTGAAACAGACATGTTAAAAACTTTATCCGAAATAAATAACAATAAGTACTGTTACGTGTTGTAACAATAAGTACGCAACTAAACTCGCAATTCTATCGCAACTGACTCATAACTAACTGAACAACTGAACTCAATCGAGCGGTATTGGCTTATATACGGATTGTGATTTCTCGACAGTTCTTTCCAGAATGTTCAGGTAGCGTCATCTGTATTCTCGCGCGATAGAACTTTCCGGAACAAGCCAGGCTTTTAGGTTGAGCGCGCATCTTAGTTCATGCTCCTAAACATAGATGGCACTATTTGGGCCATTTTTTACCAATCGTAACAGTACTTTATTTTCGGTTTTTAACAGGCTCGCGGGCCGCATTACATGGCTGTTTTCAAAATTGATTCGGGGCCGCAGGAAAATGCTCAGTGGGCCGCATGCGGCCCGCGGGCCGCATGTTTGACATGGCTGACGTACAGTGTGCCGTTGCATTTTATATTGTGCCGCTGTTATTCTATTTGTACAGTAAAATATGAAAAAAAAAAATGTTTTTTAAAATAAATGCGAGTAAAATTTTAATTAAGAAAAAAACATCGATGTAACATCCATGTTTAATATTTCGATTCGCCCATCTCTACCACAGACTGGTGAACGAATTATCGTACAGTGTTCCAAACTTATCTATTTTTCTTGAAAATTATGTTACAAATATTTATTTTTTATTAGTTCATTTAGGTGAAAAGCAAAGAACCTTAACTAATTATGAATATAGATATTCTGCATTCAACTCGGAATTAAATGAAGTTGATAGTCAATGACTGCCTTAAGAAAATCTCTGATGATCTGAAAACCAAAGTCTTTAAAAAAATACCCTCGAAAAAATCAAAATATGAAACAACAATCCCACACAGCACAATCATGTTTTAGAAATACAGTAGAATTTGGATATAACGACTTCGCCTATAGCGGCTAACCCTTTTCAGCGACGACGATGTAAACTCAAGTTAGGTTTCATAGTTAGGTAAAGTCCATCCGAACATATTTTGTTTGACCTAATAACTGCAATAATAGTTTTATTACACTATTGGACAAAAGTAGAGCAACAAAGTGCTTTTATTTCTTTGAATTTAAAAAATTAATTATATGATTGTGATCCCCAGTTAATTTTAATGAAATATTATCCCCACAATATTAGTAATATTTTACAATATTTTGGTATACTTTAAACGAAATGAAGGTAGAGAAATATAATATGTATAATTATAAAAATCGACGAAATGAAGTGCGACAAAAGTAAAGCAACAAATTGTGTCAACAGTATTTTATTTTACTTATTACGATAAAAAACATTAAACACATTTAATAATTACAATAGCTAGAAATATTATGTTAATACAATAAATAGTAAAAAAATACTACTTGGCAAGTGGTAATCATAATATGACATATAAATATGTATATATGTGAGAACTGTGTCCTCTAGCCAGCAGAACAATATTGTGGCTATAGGGTGTTTCGATTTTCCAATAATAGGTGTGCTCGCTTGCCCTGTACTGACGAGAACCAAAGAGTTCGAAACCGGTCTACAGGTAGCAACAGCGTAGCATCCTACCATTGGAAATAAAGATTCATTCTTTACTTTCCCGGTAGTTTCTGCAATCTGAGTTCGTATTTTAGTACTAACTGTGTTAGTTAAAATACGCCAAATTTTGCTATGTAATTCAGCGCTCGTTGGGGCATGTAGCCCAGAGAATAGCTGTTTTAGCATAATTTGGTTAATCCTTATTGTATAAGGTCTCAGCAAGTGACTAGAGGACAAAGTTCTCACATATGTACATATTTATATGTCATATTATCCAATATTTTTTATTACTTGCCGACAACGCCGCGGCATTGAGGCAATCAATTTTTGAACAGTATTTTCGGGAAGGTTTGTCCAAACTTCATTGATTTTATTTACCAATGATTGTTTATTTGGAAATAATTGTGTACGAATTCTACGTTCAACTTCTTCCCATAGATTTTCACTGGGGTTAAGGTCTGGGGATTGTGCCGGCCACTGCAAAACCCGAACGTTGTTTTCTTGAAACCACTCTTGAACAACCGGTGAAGAGTGTTTTGGATCGTTATCCTGTTGGAAAATAAAACGCAACGGCATTTCCCACTCTGCACAAGGCAACATTACATTTTGCATTATATCTCCATAGACAAATCGATCCGTGGTGTCATTAATGAAGTTTAAAGGACCCACCCCATTCCATGAGAAACAACCCCATAGAAAAACACTGCCTTTGCCATGTTTAACTGTGGATGTTACTTATTTGGGATTAAACCTTGTGTTGATTGGCTGTCTTAGCTTATCGCTAAATAAAACTTTTTTCCACTCATCTACTGTCCAATTTAAATGTCGACGTGCAAATTCAAGCCTAGCCACTCTGTTTCTTGCCGAAATAAGGGGCTTTTTAGCCGGGCGTCTACTAAATAACTTTGCGTCTACAAACCTTCTTCGAACTGTCCGTGTATTAACCATAATTTCGGGAATTTCAGCAATAATTCTAGGTGCTGACATCCAAGGACCTTTTGAGAAATTCATTGTTGTTTTTCTCGGCCTTCCTGATTTCGGTAGATTCTCTAAATGTCCCCTTTGAATGTAACTTGAAATTATTTTGGATACGCTATATCTTGGTAAAACAAACCGGCTTGAAATTTCGGCTTGTATTGTACCTTCCAAGTGTGCATTCACTACTCTCTGCTTTAATTCTTTTGAAATTGGAATACCTCTTGGCATGATTAATCCAGCACAGAAATATTAATTAAACATAAAATAAACTCTGCAAAAATATTTTAACCTTTACTTTCACCAAAACCTTTCATTTTTAGGAAAATATTAAAATGTTGCTGTACTTTTGACGCATTACAATACTGTATTTGAAAGTTTACGTCAATATCAGTTCATTTGTTTTGATTGTTGGAAAAAACTGTTGCCGCCGATAACAGCAGCCTACTTTGATATTTAAGACACGATGTATTTAAATACGATATCATGCATTTAATATTATAAAATCGAGATTTCTTTCATTTCTCGAAAGTGTTGCTCTACTTTTGTCCGATAGTGTATATTGTAAACACCCAAAGAAACCCCGTTACCTGTTCGATTGCCAAACCTACGTTTTTAAAGAATTTCTTGGTAAAATTACCCATATACACAGGGCCGCCGAGAGCCGACACGGGCCTTGGGACTGGACAGCCTCTAGTGTTGCCAGGTATGCACTGAAGGCGCAAAAAAAATGCGCCGTAGGCGCCAATAAAATAGCGCCGCAGGCGGAAAAATTTTGGGTGCCACGCCCTATTTTGATGATAGTGCTTGCTTTTCAAGTAGATAGTGCCGCATGCCACTTTTTTTGCCTTTCATTTAAATTTAAAATATATATTTAAATATATTTTTTACCGTGCTTGTAGTAGGTATATTTCTAATGCGGATCAATTCGCGATTCACGCCCGGGCCCCGGGAATTTGTCCCGTCTGCCCCCCCCCCCCCTCTCGTCGGCCCTGCCCATATAAAACTGTCGATGAGCGTGCCCACCAGCGAAATCTACCTGGCCCCAGCTAGCATCACTGTTTATATTACTGAAATGAAATGAAATTAGAATACTGCTTTGCACTGAACGGATTTTGTAGTTAAATGAAAAGCCACAGTATAATAATACCACCGTATACGAACAAAAAAAGCAGAACCACTCTCGCTCGAGATGAAATCCGGCGTGCCGTCGTTCGGGCCGCGCCTCGCCCGCCAGTGTTGCCGAATATACGGATTTTTCCGTATTATACGGATTTTCAGGTTTCGGAAAAAACTACGCATTTCGTGAAAAATACGGATTTTATACGGAATTGGTGGAGAATCTAAATTTTGTTTCAAATTATCTCTATTTTAGTACCATTCTAGTAACATTTGGACATAGTGCACACACGCTGCTGATCATGTCTACCAATCGAAGACAATGGCCTGAATGTACATGAAAGAAGAGTACATCGAGGATCTCGACTTTTCCTTGAGCCAAGAAAATAGGGAAAATCTCGAGCCCTTACGGAACATGGATTTGGATCCCATTGTCACAGTGGAGTTGATAAAGTTGTCATCAACTACGCAAGTGGCAGACATTGACAAATTCCGGTTTCACTGTCGGAATTTCCTGGTTGTTTTTTTGGAGCAGTTAAACAAACGTTTTCCTTTCAGAAAAAAAAGCGTCAAATTCATTCGGCAACTTGGTTTTGTCGATCCACTGAACTTGAATAACACGAAAAATCTTCATGTCGTCGCGGATTTTTTTGAAAAGAACACTGTCTTGGTATACAATGAATTTCGGAGGCTGAAAGACACTTTCCAAAATAAATGTGATACGGGCGTTATCACGTTTTGGAAACAAGTGCTGCCGAAGTCCGTGCTGATGGGTCGCAGGAGTTTCCTCTAATTTTAGATCTTGTGCGTCGTGTGATGGTTTTACCTCACTCGTCAGCGGACGTCAAGCGTATTTTTTCGTCAATCAATATCAACAAAACAAAACAGCGAAACAGAATGGAAAAAAAGCTGCTCACGGGCATCTTGCACGGTAAAGAATTTGTCAAAAACAAGTCTCTTTTTGAGATCGATGTCATGCCTCTTCTGCCATATATGAAAAACGTATAAAAAAATTTATTAACATTTTTTCTTCACTGATGTCGCTATGTACATACTACAGATTATTTGAAATTTTCTATTATTCGTTACAATAAAAATTCCCTTTTAGACATGCTGTGTCCATAATGCAGGTAATCTACAGAAGAAAGTTCAAAAATTTACCCTTTTCCTCTTCCTCGTGAAAACTTTGTGATAAGTGCGAGTAAGAAAGAAGAAAAAAGTACGTTTACTCCTAACTAGGTGGGTTTTTGGTAGGTTTGGCAGCGCGAAAATTTGAAATCGGCAAATGCACAGTCAATATTAGCAATGTAACGACATGTATATTACGTGATACCTGGCTAGTAATGACTGTGATTGGCTGATTTCAAATTTTTGCGCTGCCAAACCTACCTGGTAGGTCCAAGTGAAAGTTATCGGCTAAAAAAAATATATACAATATAAGTCATTTTCATATCAACCTGATGTATTTCTAACAAAATCTAAAATTTTTTTATTCGGGATGTCTAGTTATGTCACTAAAATTATAAATTCATTAACATAGAAACCGAGTTATAAATTATGTAGGTGTTTTTCGTAATAAGTATCATAAGAATATATGCATATGTACCTAAAATTCACGATACGGATTTATGCGGATTTTTTTGCGCTTACCCTCACCCCTTCACTATGGAATTACGGATTTCTAGCGCTTGCGTTGCGGCAACACTGCCGCCCGCACGCCAGTTAGCCGTTAACCAGTAAGTAGTTGGTTAGTTGACGATACAGAGCGTGTCTGATAGGAGCTAGTCCTCCCAAACGAACTATTTTCAGCGCTTTATACACAGTGGGTCTAAATATTACTAATTTTTTAAAGCCTAGATTTGATTTTTATTTATTTAATATTAATTGTTGTTGCTTAACTTGTTATTTGTGGTCGTCGGGTTAAAATGCCTCCTCTTATATACTGTTCTGTTGATGGGTGTTATACTAAAATATGTACAGGACTTCCATTTTTCCGCATACCAAAAGATGAAGCTAGGTAGAAAATTTATTTTTTATTTGATGTAGATAAAATTTAAGATATATATTAAGTAATATTTACTTAGTATGTTTACTTAAATTATGAATATTAATTAATAAGGTACCTAGGACATTATAGTATTCAATTTAATTAATAAGTACCTAACCAAATTCAGGTACCGCAGTTGGAAAATGGCTTTATGCTTTACTGGAAACCATCGGTATGCCAATATTACACCAGAGGAAGGTAATAAAAGAGTAAGGATTTGCGGATTACATTTTACCGAGGACAGTTTTTCCAGTAAAAGTCATCTTTATCATTATGCAGTTCCTACTTTAAAATTGCCGTCTAATTTAATACAGGGTAAGTTTAGAAATTTGTAGAGAAGTTGTATTTGATGTTTTAAAGAAATTAATTAGTAGTAATATACCTACTCCACTTATTTTTCCAATTAGATTGTAGGTACATCTGTGGTTCTATGTTTAATAGTATTTTCTTTTTTATTTTTTGATAGAGATAAATATAAAAATTATGTAACAACGTACAAAAAATCGGTAAAGTAAGTACTTATTTATTTTTATAGAATATTATATTAGGTAAGTGGAAATAAATAATACGTGCATTGGATTGGATGAATTTTAAAACATTTTTGTTTTAATGTTATCATATCAAGTTCATAGCTAAGTATTACTAATTTAAATTAAGACTCCTATATATCTATTTGAATTAAAACTATTGACAAAAATGTCGGAAGGGGAGTATATAAAAGTAATATCTGAAAATTGTACAGGGTGAGTCAGGCATAGAGTAAAGTTCATTATCTCATTTGTTTCGGGAATTACCAAAAAACGCTTAATACAAAAGTGTTGGAGAATGTTAAGGTGCACAGTTTAAAATTATTTTCGAGTAGGTATATAGGATGGTTGAAAAAAGCGTAACGGATATAACATTAGTTTTTTTTAAATGGAACAATTTATTTTTTAAATTTATTTCTAGATTCTGCATGAAAAAATTTTTGTTAATAATGTAATACATAAACCTAGCTGTTGTTCTAATATTTTAATTTTTCTAGAAAAATAATAGTTTTTACTCTTATTAAAAATTGACAGTTCCGCCATTGTTTCTGAAGGTGGAATATTCATAGTTGGTACAAACGTTCTATAGGGATGACAAAAAACTAACATGTAACATAATTTGAGTTCAAAATTAATTTATACATTACGACTACCTAATTTAAATTGAAAAACATCAACTTTTTTAAATGGCACACCCTGTATATTATTATTTTTGTAATACGTTTTATAAAACTTTCATTAAGTATGTCATGTACCTATTTTTAATAGTTTGCGATTTATTTTGACTTCTCATTTTTACCCTTGTTTTTATTACACTAAAGTAACTAACGCTATAAAATAAATAACAATAATTTTTCTTAACTTACTTAATTTATAATTATTATGACGTAATAAATGTGCAAAAATATGCCCGTCTACTTTGATTCATTTGATGTTTAGTATTTTTACTATATTTCCCTGCACGTCCCTTAGCATAAAGGGTGGTATTGTCCTGCAGGCATCCCGTATCCTATTTTCCATATCTTCTGGTGTTGTAGGGGGATTTACATAAACGCGATCTTTAATGTAGCCCCACAAAAAGAAACCTAAGGTGTTAAGTCACATGATCGAGGGGGCCACCCAATGAATCCATCCCTACCGATCTATTTTTGTGGGTAATAATTGTTTAAAAATTCCCGAACTTCCCGATGGTAATGAGCAGGAGCTCTCAGGCCCGTATCCAGAAATTCGTTTCAGGGGGGGCCCAAGGACGAAAATCATTCAAAAATGTGGACTTATTTTAATTAATTCAGAGCAAAGCGAATCACACATTAAAACTTAAATCATTATGTGACGTTTAATCTATTATTGTTTATAGTGCAATAAAAAGATGCAGTACAAGGTGTACAATAAACAAAAAATTTTCAAATTTCGGGATGCTTGTATATGTACAAAAATTTATTGTGTATTTGCTGACTTTGACGTAAATTAATAACATGCGTAACAGTAGTAAGCCGTAATATATAATTTTTATTATACAGGATGTCATACGTAGAAGTTCTACCCCCCTTTATTTTCTTTAGTTTTTGAGATATCGGAATACATTTTTTCTTGTTTGAAAACGAATGGCAAAGGGTTTTTTGACATGTGTAATTAGCGGGTTAAAAATGCGTAACTTCTACGTGGAACACCCTGTATAAAACCGTATGAATAAAATGAGTCATCTCAATAGTTTGAATCTGTACTATCACTATCATCCACTGATATAATTAGAGGTTTTATGTTTTCCCAAATTTTTTTATAATTATTTTTGACTTCACGTACATGATTAACGCATGCTCTCCAACTGCTCTCTGGTATTAATTCACACTGAGTTTTAATTACTTCAACTACATTAGCGGACATTTTTGGGTTTACAATATTGCGTCTAACTTTGTTTTTTAATTCGGACCATATCACTTCTGTATCACTCTGTGTGGCTACAAGGTCGGTCCAATGAAAGAATATGCTTATTTCGACTTCCAAAATAACATACTAGAATTTTAAAAAAATCTGTCCGGAATCCATAAGTGTAATATGTTCTTTCATATCAAAACTAAAAAAAATATAAATTTTACCTTGATATACTCGCAAAACAATCCTCTTGCAGCATATCTGTAAATGGCACTTTGTTTTTTGCTCGTTTGTGTCTTCAATTCCGTCGTCGGATTCACAGTTTTCAACCCACGATCTGAACATTTTAAAAATTACTAATATTAATAACACCACTGAACACCGTTGAATGACACAGTTCAAATGATTTAATAACAATTCGACAATTTCTAATGTGTCGACAGGTATAATTAATTATACCTTAAATACGTGCATTATCAAAATAAAAATAAAATACCTCCCTGTTACTTAGAAACGCTTACAAACCAGCCCTTAATTGGTTTATGGTGGGTAAAGTCCCCGATCGTTATAAAGCAGGTAAAGTCTCGTAAAGTCATGACCATTAACCGTGTGTCCAAGTATAAGAATAAAAGCTAATATTTTTCTAGAAAAATTAAAATATTAGAACAACTAGTAGGTTTAGGTATATAACACTATTACCTAATTTTATGCAGAATCTAAAAATAAATTAAAATATAGTGTGTTCTGATTAAAAAAACTTATGTTATATTCGCCACGCTTTTTTGAACCACCCTGTATACTCAAAAATAATTTTAAACAATGTGTGTACCTTAATATTCTCTAAGATTTTTGTATTTAACGTTTTTTTGGTAATTCCCGAAACCAATGAGGTAGTGAACTTTACTTTATGGTTGACGCACCCTGTATATGCAAATTACAGTTTCAGTCGATTTTTTACTTTTTACTTACACGGAAAAAAACAATTTCATACCTATAATATAATGATTATAGAAGCATGCAGTAAACGTTTGTATATTTTGGAGAAACATATGACTTTAATAAAAAGTTAAGGTAATATCTTAAATTATGTATGTAACAGAAAATTGATCATTTACACAGTGAACAGTTGAAACTTCATACGAATTACAAAATACGAATAATAAGCATTATTATAATAAATCTATGAAGTTGTGGCGTGGGTTGTTGGTTAGTTACCTATTGTGTTTCTTTCAAATTGTGAAAAATTTTAAAAATGCCTTGGCATTACTGGATGTGTCTTTTTGCAAAAGTAAGGGAAACGAGGTTTAAAGTTTGCTTCAATAATTGATATTTTTATGTTGAAAATCTAATCAAGTCGACCAATTAATTTACCACCAGGTTTTTTTGCAGTGAGATTACACGATAATAGTTGAGACTACATTGATTAGCTAGTATAATAAAAACTGAAAATGTCCCCAGATTCACACACAAAGTCGTATGCGTGTCTATTTCATGTCCTTTATCTTCTCCATGGTCTCAGAGAGAGCATTAAATTAAATAATATTAAAAAAACAACGTACAGTGTGCCGTTGCATTTTATATTGTGCCGCTGTTATTCTATTTGTACAGTAAAATATGAAAATAAATGTTTTTTAAAATAAATGCGACTAAAATTTTAATTAAGAAAAAAACATCGATGTAACATCCATGTTTAACATTTTGATGCGCCCATCCCTACCCTACCACAGACTGGTGAACGAATTATTGTACAGTGTTCCAAAGTTATCTATTTTTCTTGAAAATTATGTTACAAATATTTATTTTTTATTAGTTCATTTTGGTGAAAAGCAAAGAACCTTAACTAATTATGAATATAGATATTCTGCATTCAACTCGGAACTAAATGAAGTTGATAGTCAAAGACTGCTTTAAGAAAATCTCTAATGATCTGAAAACCACCAAACTCTTTAAAAAATACCCTCGAAAAAATCAAAATATGAAACAACAATCCCACACGGCACAATCATGTTTCAGAAATACAGTAGAATTTGGATATAACGGCTAACCTTTTTTAGCGACGACTCAAGTTAGGTTTCATAGTTAGGTAAAGTCCATCCGAACATATTTTGTTTGACCTGATAACTGCAATAATAGTTTTATTATATTGTAAACACCCAAAGAAACCCCGTTAACTGTTCGATTGCCAAACCTACGTTTTTTAAAGAATTTCTTGGTAAAATTACCCATATAAAACTGTCGACGAGCGTGCCCACCAGCGAAATCTACCTGGCCCCAGCTGGCATCACTGTTTATATTACTGAAATGAAATGAAATAAGGGGTACTGCTTTGCACTGGAACGGATTTTGTAGTTAAATGAAAAGCCATAGTAATACCTTATAGTAGCGATGTTTATTATGTTTATTTTTACCATTACTTTGTATTATATGTATATTAATTTATTATAAGTACAAAACAAGTGTGAATAGTTTGCGTGCGGAAAAGGGCAACTTTTCGCACGCATTTAGGTAAAAGTAATAATAACAATTAATATACCTACTTAAAAACATATATTTACATACAGTGTGTCCACGTAAGTTGGCGGCATATGGGAAACTTCTTTATTATTAATTTTACGACAAAAAGTTATTCTTCATAAAAAGTTCTGCATGGTTCAAAACCTAAAATGCAACCATCAGATGTTAAATTTTTTCAGTCATATACGAGGTTTGTCAAAAAATGTAATGTTTGCTCTAGAGTAAAGTACCTTTCTTTTTGACAATATCGAAAATTGTTATAAAGAAAAGATGTTTAGAATTAAAAATAGCTTTCAAATATTCAACATTGTTTATTTACATTAAAAAAATATTTTTTTCTACATTTTCTCTGCGATTACGTTGGAAATTTAAGTTTGCACATTAATGCATAATTAATCTAGAATGCACTGGCATTTTTTAAAACTGATAATTAAAGTAGGCTTTGCGAACTGTCTAAATATCGAAAATTCGAAGAAACGTCAACAATCGTATTTCAAAAAGTGCCACGGGATAAACACTTTTTTTAGGCAGTCTAACAGTGTTTTTCAAAGTTTTTAGAGATCCGTATTGTACAGTTTTATGTTTGACAGACGTATTTGTTTATGAAAAGTTAGACATGCCACCAACATTAAGTCTGGAAGAGAAAATTGAGATTGTGCTAATAGTGGGAGATAAGTATAAAACATTTCGAGAAGCAGCAGACATTTTTAATTTCCGACATCCAGATAAAAATATTCACAATGAAACTGTTAGAAAAATATTTAATAAATTTAAGACTTGTGGAGATGTACATAATAAATTTGGAAAAAAACGCCAAAGCATGGTAGAAAATAATGACATTGCGTTGCAAGTAATGCTCTCTGCAACTGAGCATCCTAAATATCCTTTGCGAAAAAGGGCATCTTCATTGCCAATGGATATAAAAAAAAGTACAGTTTCAAAGATTCTAAATAAACACAAATATCACCCTTACAAACCTAAAAAAATTCATACTTTAAGACCAGGAGATAATGATAGACGATTTGAATTCTGTTGTGACATACAGGGAATCTTAGTAGATAAACCATTTATGTCAATGTGTATTATTTTTACGGATGAAGCAACATTCTCATCAAATGGGACAGTTTCTAGCCAAAACTGTCGTTGGTGGAGTGATACAAATCCACATTTTACGTTGAAAACTCGGGACCAATATTCGTTCAAAACAAACGTTGATAACAAATCAAGTAATGTACGTATCTATTGTTATTATGAACTGGCATTAAAAATAAATGTGGGTTAATACGTCTCTGCGAAAGCGAAAGCGAAAGCCGAGTTTATGAGGGGTTTTATTGCAGTCATTAAGCCAAACGAAATATGTTGCGAAGTACTTCACTAGAAAAACATCCGTTTAGTACGACTGCGGTTTAAGCGACCATCTGCCATCTGCTTATAGCGACCTATTTCAATGATAATTTGTCCGGTTAGAACGGCGCGCAGTGTTTTGTTTACAACACCTACGCACCAATACCTCGCCGCCCCGCCCTCCGGCTTCTCCCCGCGTGCTAATCCTATGCTTATTAGCGCGCGTAAATCCGTATATCACAGTCAGTGTTTATCATCTGTTGTGACAAGGTTAAGAGCTCGACACAATGAGTGCCGTGAAGCGAAAGTGTTTTTCAATTGAAGAAAAAAGTGCTATTTTACACCGTTTAGAAGCCGGCGAATCAAATGTAACCCTCGCGAAGGAGTTCGGTGTGTCTCATTCTACAATATCCACAATAAAGAAAAATAAAAATAAGATAACACCCCTGTTTAATGCCAATGTTTTGAAATGTAAACGTGTCAGGGCATCAACTCAACAAGAGATAGAACAGGCATTGTTACAGTGGTTTAAACTTCAGCGTAACCGGGGAATACCCGTTAATGGACCCCTGCTTCAAGAAAAAGCTAACTTTTTTGCTCAAGACTTGAATATTCCTAACTTCAGTTGTTCAATGAGTTGGATAAACCGTTTTAAAAAAAGACACAACATCGTCGCTGGTGAGTATGTAATTTGTATTAAATGTTCTATTTACCTAAATAGAGAATTATCTAACTATACTATTACATATCTATTCTACATATTAAAAAAACAAGCTTAAATTATTCAGTCGTTTTGTGCGTCGTCCGGTTAGTACGACAGAGCGTCGCCGGCCCCTTGAGGGTCGTTATATCCGGATTCTACTGTATTTCGTATTAGTTTATCCTAAAGATTTTAAATATTCCATAAGTATTAATAACATTTATGATATATTGGTGAAATGTTTCAGAAACCCAAAAATGTCCCATAAGCAAGGGGTGCGCCACTTTTTTTGTAAACCTATTTATAAATACTTTTAAATACATAATACAAATAATGTATTTATGGATTTAAATGTATTTCAATGTATTTAAAAGTATTTAAATGTAAATAAAGTATGTATTTAATTTTATTTGTATTTAGTTGCAATTATGTAGGTATCTAATATCGTAGACGGTTTTTAAAGTTACAAACCCAGCATTATACAAACCAAACCATTGAAAATATAACTAACTCAACAGAATTATTTATTAAATATGTACAGGGTGATTATTTAAATTAGCAATTTTGAAATATTTTTATGGACATTATAGAATCCGTTATCAGAAAAAAACACATAGGCATTGAAAACTTAAAAATTTAAAATAACCTGGTATTTCTTAAATGAAACACCCTATATTTTATTCTTTTAATCGCTTTCTTCTGATTTCAAATGTATATACTTAGTTTTTTATGGTTGTCTACCGAGTAAATGTTCAGATTAAATTAATCAGTCCTGTGCCACTCTAAACATATATCTTGGAGTAATAAAGACCAGCACCATTGGTTCACGCTTATCAATCTATAGAGATAGCAACAGTCAAGTTCAGTTGACAGCTTGATTGCCGCTTTACCTCGTCCTTACCAGAAATCGTGGTTCCCTCAAAATGGCTACGTTGGTGTACGCCCAATGAAAAGCCTTATACAACTGAAATACCATGTAACACAACCTATATCTCTATTTTTATCGGAAATGAAAAAATAGATTTTTCTCATATAATATGGCAACAGGGCGGGATACCACCTCATAGATGTGTCATAATAATAATAATAATAATAATAATAATAAGTTTATTTCAAATAGTTCCAATATAATAAACATGTTAATATGTTATTCTTCAATAAACTTATTCATAAATTCCCGAGAAAACGTGCTTCTTAGGGGCAAATCTTATTTATTTTAAAGTATCTAAAATTATAAATATTTAAGAATATTTCTATAAAAGGTTACAAGTATTCAATAAACGCTACTTTCTTGATGATAGATTATTAAATTTCTGAAAAAGATTAATTATATGTAAGAAATGATGCACAGGACTTAAAACACACAGTATTTTATTAATTATAGAAAATACAATTCGAATTACAGCGTGGCTTCATCGACCAAAGCCGTAAAAAGTCTGTTTATGCAAAATCCACAATCCCTGTTCCCAAGCCCCTTTCTTCCCGTACCAAACCATTAAGTACCCATCGGCGCCGATGCCTCCATAAATCTGTCTCGGCGTCCACTTGAAATACGGTCAACACGGCCGCCAAGTCGACCGCCCAAGAGATCCAGGGCTTGGTATCCCACACGGCCATTCTGACAAAGTAATTCGTTCTCGAATTACTGGGATGATGAACAGGAGCTGATGATCTGAAACAAAAGAAACGGAAGCAGATTTTTGCCGAATGGTTCTTTTTATTAACACCCTCGCCGCGCGAGCAGATTGTGAGTGACACTCGCCGCCAATACAAGAACTCCAATTTATTACGATGGCTCTTTTTGTTTTAAAGTACGGCCTTCAACAAACAGCAATGTCTGCAAAGCGTTATCGCAGGATATAGTCGTAGCAATAATTGTTGTTTCGAAGTACGGCTTTCAACAAACCCAAATGTTTGCAAAGCGTTATCGGAGTATATTATAGTCGCAGCAATAATTTTTGTTTTAAATGGCTTTCAACAAACACAAATGTTTGCAAAGCGTTATCGGAGAATATAGTCGCAGCAATACGCAGTCGGCGTGTACTACCTGAAAAGGGATGGGCTTTTTATCAATGGGATGTAATGAGGCCTGTTTGGGGCCACTGTGAGCTTTACCGACAATACACTTTAAACAATTGTCGCAATATTTCTTGACAAATTTCGTCATTTTAGGAAACCAAAAATAATGATTTATTTTTGCGAATGTTTTATGTGGGCCGACGTATGACATTGCTCATCGTGGAATAGCCTTAACAAGCCTAGACGACTGCCCTTCGGAACAAAAGCACGATACATTGCCGGTGAGTTTACCCTCCAGAAGCTGTCGTTGAATGGCTTGGGTCTCGGGGTCATGTTTTTGAGCCTTGCGCAGCCAGTTGTCGGTGGAGATGGTATTTACTTCATTAACTTTGGGGACCACCTCCGCGGGGTTTCTACTGAAATAGTCGGCGTGCTGTATATATTTACCCTTTCGGTACTCAATGTTGAAGTCAAATGACTGCAAATAAAGCCACCATCTCGCAACCCTAGGAATCAGTTCCTTTTTATTTTGTGATAATTTTAGCGAATTACAATCTGTTATAAGTTTAAAATTAATCCCTAACAAATAAACTCGAAAATGTTTAATTGCGTAATATGCTGCCAAAGTCTCTAGTTCGTACGAGTGATATTTGGATTCTTCGTTCGATGTCCGCTTTGAAAAATATGCGACTACTTTTAGCTGCTTGTTTTCGTGGCGCTGAAAAAGTATAGCCCCAAAACCGATAGAGCTTGCATCAGTATGCAGCTCTGTTGGTAAGTTATGATCAAAAAAGGATAATAAAGGCCTCTGACTCAGGAACGCGCAAACATATTCTTTCGCTATTTTTTGATCTTCGCCCCAGACAAACTTTTCGTTAACTTTCGTTAGATTCGTTATGCAAGCTGTGCGCGACGATAGTTCGGGAATAAATTTACGAAAACAATTCGCCAAACCCATGAACTGTCGAACCTGTTTTACGTTTTGTGGGTCGGCGGGTTTTAACAGCGCTTCCACTTTACTTTCCCCAGGTTTTACCCCTTTTTCTGATACCTCTTGCCCTAGATACTCAATCGTGGTCTCGAAAAAGTGACATTTTTTAATGTTTAATGAAAATCCTGCAACCGAGAGGGCACCTAGGACTCGATTTAATTTTTGCAGACCCTCAGAAACAGATTTCGACGGAATCAAAATGTCATCTAGGTAAATTAACGCGTTTTTATCTTTTAAATCGCCTAATGCTTTACAGATTGCGCGTTGAAAAACAGCAGGAGCATTTGCCAGGCCGAAGGGCATACGCAAAAACTCGTAGTGCCCGTCGGGTGTTACTAAGGCAGTTTTGACATGTATATCGGTGATATCACCAATGACAATTTCCAAAATTTGATTCACCGACAGGTTAAGATTTAACGAATTAATAAGAAAATTTTTTTTCTGGCATACTCACAATAGGAATCCGCTTCGTCGCTGGTAAACAGGCTAGCTCTGCGTAGCTTGACGCTGAGGTTGCGCTTCGCTGGATAGAGGCTGGATATTTCGGTCCTAAAATCCTCCCAAGTTTTCTGCACAGGCTTTCACATTGAAAACCATTCTTGAGCTTCCCCAGTAAGGCCACTTGCACTCCTAACTAATAGTTCGTAACTTGACCAGTGAAAAGTCTCTCCTAGTTTTTCCATTTCGTCGCACTATTTTGACGCGCCGTCATCATCCCGAACTGGATTGAAAACTGGAACACTCACTGGGGTCGACACGGATGTTTTAGCACCATCGTCTTTTAGGGCTCTAAACGATTCGGTTAAAATCCTCGGGAACTCTTCCATGGTGCTTTTAGTGAGCGAATCCCACTTCTGATGTAAGAAATGATGCACAGGACTTAAAACACACAGTATTTTATTAATTATAGAAAATACAATTCGAATTACAGCGTGGCTTCATCGACCAAAGCCGTAAAAAGTCTGTTTATGCAAAATCCACAATCCCTGTTCCCAAGCCCCTTTCTTCCCATACCAAACCATTAGTACCCATCGGCGCCGATGCCTCCATAAATCTGTCTCGGCGTCCACGTGAAATACGGTCAACACGGCCGCCAAGTCGACCGCCCAAGAGATCCAGGGCTTGGTATCCCACATATATAATTGATTCACAATAATATTAAATAGCATTAATTAGCTAGAGCATTTCCAAAAATATTTTTAAATCGTTTTTATTTCAATTTTATATTTTTTTAATGAAATAATTTTTTTTTTATATTTGCTGGTAAATAATCATTTAAATAAAAGCATAAATATTTAAAAGTTTTTTGTCCTACGGGCTTGTTTATTTCAGGTTTTATGGATATTTCGTTTTGATGACGTGTATTGTGGTTATGGTCTTTAAATTGTATACGGTTTTTATTTTTTTATTTTTAAAAATATATATTAAGATATTATAAATGTAAATTTGTCTAACGTTAATCTTTTTTGTTTCTTAATATAATTAATAAACAGCGTAACAGTTTTCGGATTTAATATTAATGTCTCTTTTTTTGTCATCATCTTTGGCGTCACGATCAGACTCTTCGCTTTTTGAATCATGCAATAAAATGTCTTCCTCTGTAATATCGTCATCACTAGTTGGCGTATCTTTATCTAAATTTTTGTTTCATTGATCTTCTTCCTTTTACTTTCCCAAATGGGTTCTAAAATTGTTATTGTATAAGAAGTTAATTTTAGAAGGAACTGCTATTCTACAAATTCTAAGGCACAATTTTTTTTAGTCTATAACAGGTTCCAAGGCATACAATATTTTAATTAGAAAAATCACAAGTTCCTATATAGAATAATCTATTTTTATCATTTTCTTAAAAAAAATCCCAACACCTGTCCAATGTAAATAAGCAAGGTATTTTCAGGTCCTTAAGAATACTATAATCCAATTTTGATATTTTTCTTTCAAAATTGTTTTCTTGCTGCTTTTAGATTTCTTTTTGACTCCTCTTACCCTGATGTTTCTATCGGCGCTCAATTTTGTTTGATCTTGTTGCAGTAACTAACACAGAACTCTTTCTTACATTTATGAGCTTTTCCGTGTCAAGTTCAACTTGTAAGAATGGTAAATTTTCAAAATTTTTAATGTCGCGATTGGAGTCTTTCAAAGCTTTCCTTGGGATGCGTAAATGCTGTCCAATATGTTAATAATAATTGATATTTAACCGCATCCCATGCATGTATTTGTTTCTGTTTATGTGTATTTATTTATATTTGTTTGTATTTATTTGTATTCATTCATTTTTAAATATATTTATATAAATACATTTTGACAATTTGTACACCTATTTAAGGAGTGTTGCACCCCTCGCTCATAAGTGTGATGTTTCTGAAACATTTCATAATTGCATTGCTGAAATATTTCAAATTAGAGGCACATACTTTTCAGAAATTTCAAACAAATTTCTTGTAACACTTGTAATATTTCTGAAATTATATATCATTCAATATCGAGAACATATTTACTAAAAAAACGTAGACTATTATTAAGTAATAAATATGAATCTATAAAAATAGGATGCTTATTTATCTCTGTAATTCTTCTTTCCATGGGGCCCTGAAAGTAGACATTTAAAAATTAATAATTTTAAGTATGAATCATAATATTATGTGGATATAAAGGTGCATTTAAAAAACTTTTCGTCACGTCTCCCAGCTCCCGTCGCATCGCAATTTAACCTAAAAGGGAATAATGTATATTTATAAAAGTCGCTCCCGTTCGTACTTGCAACATAACCAATTTTTAGCTCGCTGACCTCGTGTTGTTCGTCGCTCGTGCTTTAGCCAATGGGAAGAAAGAAATTTGACACATTTGATAAAAAAAGTAGAAGTATTTTCCATATTCCTACGATTTCAGCATGTATAGACAATAGAGAGGGCTTAACTTATCTTATAGTTTAATAATATTAAATACTAGTTACATTATCCACTTTCAAAAAAAATGTATATTCTAACCTCAGAATACGTTACTGCTCTCGCGAATTTACAACGGTGCAGTTCGTGTTTTATAAATTCTTGTTTTAACACCCTAAGAACGGTGGCGACGAGCGGAAACGGTGACAACGAGCAGGAGCGGTAGCGAAAAATTACAAATCGACCTTTATATTATAGGTCCCTGGTAGAAAAATACCAATCTCTAATATATCAAGGCCACTGTATATCAACGTTTGATACATAAACACTATTAAAACTACATATTCCATTATAAAGACAGAAAAGTTTAGCCAAAATTTGTTATCAACTTATGTAGGTATTCAAAGTTCTTACGGTTCACGGGACGAACGAAGTTTGCACTGCGACAGCCACAGTTCAACAATTTATGAATGTCATAGTGTTGTCCCGGAGGGAGATGATGCATATTTTCTATTCTATTAATGTTTTTGTAATTTAAAATTTTTTTCATTCTTCTTCTGTCCCTTACTGTTCAATATTCTAATTCACAACAGTAACAACTCAAGTTTAATAAATAAAATAAATCGAGGAAAATCATGAAATGAACCTACAAATATTATTATACCTATTTATTAAAATAGAGACTTACCACCTCAGTTTTATTATCGATATTATAATTATTCGGTAGTAGCACAGTTCACCTACAAATAATGATGTCTAATAATAATTATTATTGTTAATTGAGCATTACACAAACAAAACATAAAATAAGGGGAACCGGCTGGTTTTTCTGCGTTTGGCCCGTCAAGTGTCAGAGGCAGGGTGTGTCGACCATCATTCTGGGTGTAATGAATCTGAAATATTTTATAAATATTCTCGATGAAATATTACGTGTATAATTCCATATTTATTTCGTGATATATTTCAGAAATATTAATATGAAAGGTTATGTTTTTGAGGCATTCGAAATATTTTAGAGATATTTCTGGAGGAAGTGTGCCGTGTGTGATAGTACATTATATATCTAGACTGAGAAGTGAACTATTGTATAGGGAGCGGTGTTATACCCTGAGGCGCGAAGCGTCGAAGGATATACACTGGCTCAAATTAAAGTACACTTTTTAATTGTGAATATTTTTTTCATTTTCCACTGATTTAATTTATTTTTGGAGTGATGATGAACTGAAATCGTCTCAGTAAAATGTGTAATTTTTATCAAAATATTTTGAACAGGGTCGGATTGACAGATTATTTTCAACAAACCTGCGCTTATGTTCGTTGCAAACGAAAACTGATTTATTTAAATTTCAGATGATACGTTTTTTTGGTAGTTTAACTATCGAAAATTCTCCAGTATAGGTAGGTCTCATTGTGAAAGATTTTAAAATTCAGGAAATACAATTTATTTTGTTCAATCTTAATTAACAATTAATGATGTCAAGACTAAATATCACTTGAAATCGGAAGTAGTCTAAGTATTTACAGGATAACATTATGAATATGACCACCATGATTTTCTATCACCGATTGCAGTTGCCTTCGCCATAGGTCATTGATTATGTCCTGGTTAAAATTATTCCACAGAACTGTAACCTTTTCTTTAGCTCTTCGATGGTGTTAAACCTTTGACCGTTGTGAAAATTTGCCTCTAAAATTCCCTATATGGAATAGTCAACAGTGTTTAAGTCTGGACTATTGGGTGGCCACATCTCCGGTTCGGTTTAATCGGGGCATTGCTCAAACAAAAACATTATTGTACTCCGAGAAGTATGGAAAGGAGCACCGTCTTGTTGGAACACGTAATCGTCGCAGATTGCTTTAATTTCAGGAAGCAAGTGATGTAAAATTTGTTGTTGATACGCGTCCGAGTTGAGTTTTACTCCGGCATCTACAACAATGAGACTTGACTTCCCCAATTTGGAAACTGCAACAGAGACCATTACGCCAGGTGAAAAGTGACTTCTCCCGATTAAAAGATTTTTCAAAGGTATTTCCCTCTTTACTCGAACATTTGCGTATACCCGATTATTTTGTGTATTCTTTGACGGCCTCAAGTAAAACATCTTCTCGTCTGAAAACCATATCTTTGCGATATTTTCCCGAGAACTGAGTCTTCGGAGTAATAGATTACATCTTTCTAATCGTTTCTCTTTTCGACTTTAAGTTGGCAATCATTTTTTATAATTCTTTGAACTATGAACGGTGGATTCTTGTTCATTTCGCTATTTTTCTGGTACCTACAGATTCTTCAGGTCGTACATTTTCTATAATATTTCTTACCATGGTAATATTTCCTTGAGTACTTGAAGTTTTCTTCCTTCCTCTTCCAACTTTTATTTTTATGGATCCATTATTTTCTCTAAGATGTCTTACAAACTTTCCAACTGTTCCAACATACCAATTTTTTTCAGGAAACTCCTTTACAATTTTTCTTGCACCGTAATTATGTTTTTGTCGAAAATATTTGATAATTCGATCTTCTTCACTTAAGACTGCCATTGTGTACGGATTAGCTGTCACGAAGCGTACAAAACATCAAAAATAACATTGTTTATTATTTCAATAACAGTCATGGATGCTCTGATTTTTAATAACGGTCATGGATGCTGCGATCATGGTTCAAACGACTTCAAATTTCCAAAATGATATCCGCAATGTTTTAGTACATCAATGAACAAAATAAATTGTATTTCTTGAATTTTAAAATCTTTCACAATGAGACCTATACTGGAGAATTTTCGATAGTTAAACTACCAAAAAAAAGTATCATCTGAAATTTAAATAAATCAGTTTCCGTTTGCAACGAGCATAAGCGCACGTTTGTTGAAAAGAACCTGTCAATCCGGCAATGTTCAAAATATTCTGATAAAAAATTGACATTTCACTGAGAGGATTTCAGTTCATCATCACTCTAAAAATAAATTCAATGCAAAATGAAAAAAAATATACACAATTAAAACGTGTACTCCTTCAATTTGAGCCACAGTGTAATGTGCGAGGTATACTGGGTCTCCCAAAAGTCCCGCATAAAATTAATATCAATTAAAGGAAAACGATCTAGGAAAAATGCTCGGACTCGTAAATTATTATTTTTAATTGTGCATTTTTTGACATAAAATAATATTATAGAACAGTTGTCACGTCTTTGACAATTTTTTTAAATAAAATGCCTAATTTTTTATTAGGTTTTCAAGTTCTACGAAAAATTCTAAATATTTTTTATATAGGAGCTGCTATCCCGATTTTCAGCTGTTTCCAAGATATTGACATTTAATTTGAAAATTGAAACAAAAAGGTTATCCATAAAAATTTGTTATGTATTACTAAAATAAAAATTCTAAAAGCGCAACAAATGCTGGAAATGTCCACCGCCTTCTACCTGACACGCCCCTAGGCGATGGTAAAATCCGTTTACTGCATTCTTTATAAAATCAGGAGGTATTCTATTTGTTTCTGTCCTTATTCTTTCTTTGAGATCTTCAATGTTGTTAGGTCTGTTTCGGTACACTCTTTCCTTTAAGTAACCCCAAAGAAAATAGTCCAGCGGTGTTAAATCCGGCGACCTAGGTGGCCACTCAATAGTACCCCTACGACCAATGTTTGTAAAGGTTTCATCTAGGTACCTTCGGACCTCCACGCCAAAGTGTGGAGGGGCACCATGTGACTCGTTTTATTGAAAATTTGATATTATTTTGCGGAATTTCTTCATTTAGAATGGTTAGTCAGGGCTCAAAACCAATAACATGTTAAAGAAATGGTGAGTGAGAATGCTTAAATCATGTGTAACTTAACGTCACTACACAGAAAGTGTTTAATTATTTACCTAGGTTTTATTTTCAATATTTTCCTGGGTAGAGAAATTTTACTTCTCCTTAGAGAAATGGAGTAAATAACGGCAATATTTGCTAACAAGTCACCGTCCATCCGCTCACTTGCTCTTGCCGCTGTAAATTTCTCCCCTGCCGCCGCCGCCCTACCCCGCGCCCAGCGAGTCCAACGCGCAAACGGCGCGGCGTTCGGCTGGGGATTAGTTCTTGCAAGTGCATACTTTTATCCACAGCGCTCTCGGCGAAGAACTTTCGTTTGCTGCCACGTTATAATTAGTATAATATTAGCTTACTTATGATGGAGGCGAATCACCTTAAGAGTTTTTCTTATTGTTGTGTTGATGATTGTTGTATTAGTTCACGTGATTGTTTTTCGTTATTTCGGTGCCCTAAAGATCCAATAAGGTAAGTAAAAAGGATTGTTTACTTATTTTGAGTAAGATGCAAAGTAGATTTAGTGGTATATATTTATACACCTTGCCGACGTTTCGTTAATTTATTTTAACTATGAATTTTCCTCGGAATTTTCATGTATGTATCGATTATGCTGTCAAAAAGGTATATTTAAATAATAGTAATTTACGTAACAAAGTTCCGAAAGTGATATTTTACGGGATGAGTAGGAACTTTCCATGGCGAGTCCTGGAATCCTGCGAGTTGGATCGTGTTACGTACAATATTTTTTCTGTAGCCGTTTTGTAAGTTAAAAAAATTATATAATACGTGACAAGCGCTGTCATAATATAATACAATGTTCATGTTATTGTCAAAGCCGTTTACATAGAAACCCAAAATCGTCCCGAAAGTAATAATAATAGACCCGAAAGTAAAGAAATCGTACCGAAAGTGAAAAAAATCGTTCCGAAAGTAACTACTTTCGATTTAATAAATCATACCGAAAATTTTATTTTCGAGACGGCTGCAGAAAAATAAATATTATTTAAGCAGGGCCGCCGCTAGAAAAACGAGTAGGGGGTGTAAAAAAAGATGCAATGTTTAACTTGGGTAGGGCTAGAGATGTTTGATAATATCGATTGTGGGTTGTCGATGCAAAACAACTAGAAAATTAAAAAATTGGTTAAATAAACTTTGTTCTTTGTTGTTTTTGTTCAAGATAATGTTGTATATTTATTACCCGTACTAATGTTCCCGTATTCCAAGGGGGGTCGAGCGATCCTATCCCGTTTTGGCAGCCCTGATTATAAGTTGGAATCCTGAGACCCTCGCAAGTAAATTGATTGATTGGTCAATGAATACTAAAACAGTATTTCGATATATTTTGCAGATGTCAGCAGTGGAAAGAGAGCTTGGGCTTTATTGGTGATCATAAATATGCCAATTTAACACCTGAGCAAGCTAACAGGCGCTTAAGAATATGCAGTGTCCATTTTGGGTATAAATGTTTCACCTATTCTGGAAAACGTTTATTAAATACTGCTATTCCCTCGAAAGTGCCAATAAAATTTAACGGTAAGATATCACATTTTTGTTGGATTTTAATGATGAATGTAGTTACCTTAATTGCCTGTTTTTAGCAGACTCCCAAGAAGATGACGTTCCTGGATCCTCAAGAATGGATCGGGCTAAAAAGGTGGATGCGTCTACTCAAGCAGATATCCAACAATACGGTGTGGAAGTGTCTACTGTTCCGCAAAGTAATAAGTGATATTATTCAGGTTTTTACAAAGTTAGGCAAACAATTGTAGTTCGTTATTAAGGTAAAATTTCTTATCATTGTCACTAATTTTCAGTACCACCAACAAAAAATGTTGCAGCCGGTTTCTCTACTTCTGAAGCGTCTACGCAAAGTCAAACACATCAACAATTGTTGGAAGGTAAGACGGCCTAATATTGCTTAAACAGAAACCAGAAACAAATTACAGTTTGATTAATATTATAGTAGTTTCTGTATGATTTAATTGGGGATAGCCTGTATATGTTTAGATATTTTTAATACTTTTTTTTATAACGTCCTATTATACAAAGGAATTTATAGTTAATCGAGTTAAAAATATTTACTAATGTTTAGATTTTTCTTGTCAAACTCCACCACACTTGTCACAAAATACTCCGAGAAAACGGGGACTAAAAAGAAAAATACTTGATATGAAGAATGCTCTTCTAAGAAATGTCGGCCAGATTTGGATACAACAGATGTACTAAATTTTTTGGAGGAGCATTATTCACAAGACTCTACTATGCTAATTAGAAACCAGTTACTACTTCTTGATTCAGCAAAAAAAGGGGCAAGATATTCGAATGAATTTAAACAATTTTCTCTTACTTTATATTTATTGGGACCAAAAGCATATAAAAAGTTAGCAAGAGTTATCAAATTGCCTTCTGAAGCAACTCTGAAAAGAATTACACAAAAGTGGAAAATCTGTCGAGGGTTTAATAACTTTCTTTTTAATATTATACAGCTCAAGGTCTCAGTAATGGCAAAAAACCCTAAAGACTGCATTTTATGTGTTGACGAAATGTCTATAAAATCAAACTTATTTTATGACATTTCTGGGGATAATATAATAGGATTTGAAGACATCCATAATGAACGGTCAGCTAACATTGCTACCATGCAATGCTTTGGTTGTGATGGCCAGAGGAATATCACATAACTGGAAACAACCTGTTGCTTATTTTTTCACCAAAAATTCCACAAATGTTGAGTACTTGAAAGAATTAATTTATGAGTCGATTCGAAAACTTAAATCAGTAGGACTTAACGTTTGGGCGATAACATCGGATCAGGGGCCAAATTTTTATAAACTGGTAAAAAGTTCTTTAAAATTAACTTTTGAAAGGTTGTACTTCTATGTTGACGATTCCCAAATATTTTATTTGTTCGACGTACCACATCTGCTAAAGTCAACAAGGAATAACTTTTATTCTTATATATTTAGTTTAGAAGAAGGAAAAACAAGTAAATGCTTTCTAGAAGCCATGTATAATGTTGACAAGGTTAAACAATATAGGTTAGCACCAAGACTTACTTATGAACATATATATCCCAACAACTTTAAAAAAATGAAAGTGAAACTGGCATCCCAAATATTTAGCCATTCTGTTGCAGTTGCTATGCAAACCTATATCGACTTCGAAAAATTGCCTGCAGAGGCTAAAACAACTGCAAATTTTATTGAGGATATGAACAAATTATTTGATTTGTTAAATTCAAGCTCAAATTCAAGTAATTTTGATAAATCTTGTGCGTTTTTTGGCTATGACAAACAAATTGAATTTTTAAATTAAATGCTAAATATTTTCTCAAATTTAGAAGTTCTAAATAAAAACGGAAAAAATGTGACAAACAGCCTAAAATTTACATATGGATGGAGGTTAACCATGTCCTCAATTTTAAAGTTATGGGAAATATTGCGCAATAAGGGCTACAAATTCCTGTTAACTCTTCATTTAAACCAGGATTGCTTAAAGAACTATTTTGGACAAGTTAGGAATGCATGTGGAAATGCAAGAAATTTTGCAGAGTTTTTAAAAAACTGTTTGCCTTAAAATGCTTTGATCCGACAGAAGGTGGCAATACTTTAGAAGATGCTTCTGATATTTTGCTGGCCATAACCCCTGATTTAATACAAAAGGGTACGTTTTTGCAAGAAAAAAAAGTAAATTTTTCACCAATTTTGAGAGTCCAGACCAATCAATATCGAAATTTAGCAACTGAAAAAGGCAATGCCCTAGTCTATGTTGCTGGATACTTTTTAAAAAAATATATTTTAAAACATTCCTGCGACATTTGTCTTAAATTTTGTAACACTTCTCTGAGCGATAGTTCTACACGGTTTTGTGAACTAAAGGCTTATGATGGCAAGCAAAGCCTATTTGGTAGCCTAACAGTTCCCCCAAAAACATTTTTAGATTATTTGAAAACTTTGGAAGGTAGGTATCTTTATTTAATGTTTAATAGTCTTGCTGTAGAAAGAGGCGTAGGAACCAAACTTAAACAGAAATTTTCAACAGTTCATTTTCACATCCATGTCCCAATTTTCCACATGATTATTTTATGTCATTGTACACAATAATTACGTATATAAATTATATTTCCAAACTTTAAAGTACCTATTCATTTCCCCCAATAAAATATCAATATTTTATAATTCGAATTTTTATGATTCGAATTGTTAAACTAACACAATAAAACGAATAATTCGTATCATGATCTAATGCAAATGCAAACTATTAATCATGCAAATGTATTAAAACGTTTTGTAAGTATTTATTACCACAACTCCCTCGTATAAAAATATTCAAGCGGCCAAGCCACTGTTCCTACTGAATGACTCTCGTATCTCGCTGGTACGCGCTTCTCGGTGCGATTCGAGGTTACCGCTGGCGTTTTCAATACTTTAAAAAAGTGATCGGACTTCTTATATTTGGACGGTGACCAAGTGTTGAGCGCTAATTAATGAAAATTATTTCTTGTGTTAAATTGTTTGCATACAATCAGAACTGCGACATATAAACAGGGGCGGTCATACGGGGGGGGGGGGGGGGTCATGGCCCCCCCCTTGGCGTCGATTTACATTACAAATTTTATGAACTACGGCAACAGCGCTTGGCGCGTGTGACAAACTGACCAATCGTGTCAAACCCTTAATTTTTTAAAACTATTTAAACGCAAAAAATATTAATAAAAATAATTAAGTAAGTAGGTATAATATAATATAGGTCGGTATCTATAATTTTCTTTAGCCGTTTCTTGCGTATTTTTCCTACTTGCAAACCAAGAATCATCAACAAAAAAGGGCGTGGCACCCAAAAATTTTTCGCCTACGGCGCAAATACTTTTCCTGGCACCGCCTCTCTGAATTGGCACGAGCCCTTAAAATATTGATATGACCGCCCTTGCATATAAAAGATGTCCACGGATACCTATAGGTAGATAGATTTTAAAATATATTACAATATTATCGATTATATTACATACTATTGTCTAGTATAATTTTAAGGACAAATTATGTTACAATTCGATAATTGTGTTGCCAGTGGCAACGCTGCGAGGAACTGGGAGACCTCGAGTGATTTTAGTGGCCTTTAGTCTGTTTACGGCACCGAGTAATAGCTAACGATTAGAAAGATCGCTCTCGGCGGTATCCGAACCTGAATTTCTGTCAAGTTTTGTTAGTTTATTATTAAGGTGTTTTTTTTTTATAAATTCTGTTAAACAAGAAACGATGCCTCCGAACTACAATAGTCTCGCTATAGTGAACATACTATAATATAATGAACTATCCACTCCAGTGAACACGCACATTAACATCAACCTCTGATTAGTGAACAAATAAAACCTTGCTACAGCTAAATTGCACATATTATTATACAAATATAAAACGTAAAATCAATAACGTCGGACTCGAAACAAACGGACTTCGAAATTTCCGAGAAAGCGGTCGTTCAATTAATTCCAGAAATTGACGACGCCGACAAAGATTGTTTACATTTATGTTTTTTAAATGGACTCTCCCGAAGCGCATACATGTGTTTCTTTCGATATTTCGCAGTTCAGTCAAAGTTGACTGAATAAATAAAAGTTGCCGCACTCCCTAAAATGCCGCCGATTGACCGTTGCTACCTAACGTATTCCCCGTCTAAACCGCAGTCGTTTGGCAGTAGGTGACCTTTGATCGAGACGGTACACCGTGACTCGAGACGTTCGTATTAGAGCAGTAAACGGATTTTACGCGTGCAATACGAGGTGGTCCAAATAAAAATAGATTTCAAAAGTATTTCTTGTAATGTCTGCTACGTACTGTGTTGTGGAAGGTTGTCCTAGTAAACTAGGTGGAGAACTATCTTTTTTTCGGTGTCCACTAGACGAAGCTAGGTACGAATTAAAATTAACTTTTGGCAAAAGCAATAACACTTTCCCAATTTATGCAGATAATTTAATTATGTTTACCTACTTTAGATTATAATTAGATTATGTTATGGCAAATTATTCGTTAAAATTTCCTGTGTTCAATGTTGTACTTTGTAGGTGTAAAGCTTGGAAAAATATCCTGAAATTCACAGGCACCCATAAATATGCCAATATAACATTGGAGCAAAGTCATACCCGAATAAGGGTTTGTTGCTTACATTTTAGTGAAGATAGCTTTGCAAACAATACTCGAAATCGTCTATTAAAATTTGCGGTTCCTTCTTTAAGACTAGGCTCTAGTTGCGTTCTCAAAGGTAAGTTTATTCATTAATTATTATGTTTTTTTTTTCTAATTTATACTTACCAAAGTGATACAGGGTGTTACTTAGAATATGGATAGAAGTTTTTATATATTTTTTTAGACATAATCAAAGATCAGGATGCAAGAAAAAAAGATGAATGCATACAGACTGAAAGTGAAACCATAGACGTGGGATGCCAGTCAGAATGTGTAAACCATAAAGGTACTATAACAATAATTATTTAACTATAAAAATGTTAATAAAGGAAAAGATTAATCGGCAATCAGATAATTTTTTTAAAAATTGAAAAAGTTTTATGCCTCCGCCGGGATTCGAACCCGGGATATCCTGTTTTCCCACATTACTCTAACACCCTCCCCCCAGTTACAGTCGCCGAAGACTGTATCTGGTATAATACTAGCCAAACATTGAATAAGTTATATGCTGAAGTCGTTGAATAAACTCGAGAGCCTCCGTGGCCTAGTTGGTAAGGCCACTGCCGCGAAAACATGAGATCCCGTGTTCGAATCCCGGCGGAGGCATATAACTATTTCAATTTTTAAAAAATTGTCTGATAGCCGATTAATCTTTTCCTTATTGCATTTACGGTTTTATGTTTCTAGTTCATAGAGGCCACTATAAAAGTGTTTATCAAAGAGGGTTTTTGATATTTCCATTAGTATCTGACTATCCAATACAATGTATCCGATACTCACCTAAAAGTATCAGCTACTTTTGAAAGCATCGATTACAACATGACTATATCGCAGTGACCTTTCACGTAAAATGGGCTTATAGAACTGTTTTTCAGATCAAACTACACAAACAGCAGCGCAACTTTCAGCAAGGACTCCAAGAAAAGTCATGATGGGAGACAGGATAAAATCATTGGAGAAAGAAGCTCGTGATTGTAGAAAAGCGATTAACTTTGAAACAACCTTGGAAGACGTGTTGAAGTTTTGCGAGAAGAACTATCCAGAGCCGTCTTATAAGCTTTTCAAAGCCCAGTTTTCTTTACTTAATAAGGCACCAAAAGGATCACGGTATACAGATGAGTTTAAACAGTTCGCTTTAAGCGTTTATTTTCTAGGTCCAAAAGCATATAAAAAAATGTCTCGTGTGTGTCGATTCCCGTCGAAAGCCACTCTTGAGCGATTTACTAAACGATGGATGGTGAATCCTGGTTTTAACGATTTTTTGTTCCGTATAACAAAATTTCGAGTTCGGCTTCTAAAAGATAAGGAGAAAGACTGTGTGCTCTGCATTGATGAAATATCTTTGAAATCAAATCTTTTTTACGATATTTCTAAAGACAAAATTATTGGGTTCCAAGCTTCTAACAGCGAGCACACATCATCCATTGCCAGCAGTGCATTAGTGGTAATGGCCTCAGGAATAGCGAGTAGCTGGAAGCAGCCTATCGCATATTTTTTTTATAGAACGTCGGCACCTTCCAACGATATCAAAGATATTTTATACGAAAGTGTCCGTAAGATAAACGCTACTGGATTGAATGTGTTAGGTGTTGTCTCAGATCAAGGACCCAACTTCCTTAAATTAGTGAAAACTGAGTTACACTTGTCAGTGGATAATCCTTACTTCTTTGTCGATGATCGCAAACTTGTATATCTATTCGACGTACCTCACCTACTGAAATCAACACGCAACAATTTTTTTTCCTATATTTTCAAACTAGATGATGGCGAGACACGAAAACATTATCTAGAAACACTGTTTAATGTTGATAAAACTAAACAATTTAGACTTGCTCCTAAGCTAACCAATGACCATATTTATCCTAATAATTTTAAAAAAATGAAGGTGAAATTAGCGTCGCAAGTGTTTAGTCACTCCGTAGCAGTTGCCATGCATACCTATATTGAATTTAATGTTCTCCCAAAGGAAGCTCGTGTAACGGCAAATTTCATTAAGAAAATGAATGATCTTTTTGATATTCTAAATTCTAGTAACCTAGGAAGTTTCCAAGCATTTATGGGAACTGAAAAGCAATTTAAAATGTTGAAAGAAATTGACAGTCTCTTTGAACGTCTTAAAGTATCTAGTTTTGACGGAAAGGACGTAACAAAACAGTTAAAATTTATTTTCGGGTGGAGAATTACCATAAAATCAATACTCGTTTTATGGGAAGATTTAAAACAAAAAGGGTACAAATATCTATTTACACGGCACCTTAATCAGGACCCTCTAGAAATTTTTTTTGGACAAATACGAAACTGTTGCGGTAACAATAAAAACCCTACTCCTGTACAGTTCTCCAGGGCATTTAAGAAAATATTTGCTATGAGATTTTTTGATCAAACTGAGGGATCAAACTGCATGGAAGATGTGAATGAAGTTCTCCTGCATTTAGATCAGAATTTAAACGCTAGTTATAATGAACTCCTATACGTGCCACCCCCCATAAACAAGCCACTTAAAGTTTTCACAAACGATTACTCTAATCTACAAAGTCCAGAAGGAAATGGTTTGGTATATGTTGCAGGATATTTATTAAAAAAGTGCTTAATTCAACATTCTTGCGAAATTTGTACTGAATTTACAAGCTCAACTAATCTGGTGAATGATGAAACAATTTTTTGTAAGCTTAAGGCCTATACCACTTCTAAGTCTGAATTTGGCGGACTTACCATACCTTCTAGAGATTTCGTGGACTCTATTATAGAGATGGAGAATATTTTTGTTCAAAAATTCAACGAGATAGCCTGTCAACAAGCTGTTGGCAGGAAACTTAAGAATGAATTTTGCAAGATAACTTTCTATCATCCATGTACAAAGTTTCCTTTTGAATATTTCTTTTCTTTATATACAAGGCTTCGCATCTATTACACATTAAAATTCCTGAATTGTGACTTAAAAACGGGTAAAACTAACAAAGCCAATCCAAAAATCACTATCCTACAACATTTGTAGTTTTCGTTTATTAGGTATTTATTACATTATATTTTTATTATACCTATATACAGTGCGCGTATAAAATCTCCCACCCTCCGTTTAACTTTTGATTAACAAAAAATGTGAGAATAATAAAATTTTGGTATGTTCAATAATCGCTAGGTAAGATACTTCTTTTTTTTCTAGTATAAATTATGGACTCAGTTTTCAAAGATGGCGCCGTAGGGTCGAGTGATACCAAAGACCAGTTCATTTCCTATATACTGTGAAAATTTGAAGTGTCCAAATGTATTATCAACGAAGATATTCGACTTTGTTTATACCTATCGACTTATATTTAATTTTATGCATTACCTACTCGAATAATATCAAAATTAAAAAAAAACTGTTCAAAAATTGTTGTTAATTTTTTAACAATTCAACATGTACAGTTCATTTCTTATATACTGTGAAAATTCGAAGTGTCCAAATGTATTATCAACGAAGATAATCGACTTTGTTTATACCTATCGATTTATATTTAATTTTATGCATTACTCGAATAATATCAAAATTAAAAAAAAACTGTTCAAAAATTGTTGTTAATTTTTTAACAATTCAATATGTACAGTTCATTTCCTATATACTGTGAAAATTTGAAGTGTCCAAATGTATTATCAACGAAGATAATCGACTTTGTTTATATCGACTTATATTTAATTTTATGCATTACTCAAATAATATCAAAATAAAAAAAAAATGTTTAAAAATTGTTGTTAATTTTTTAACAATTCAACATGTACAGTTCATTTCCTATATACTGTGAAAATTTGAAGTGTCCAAATGTATTATTAACGAAGATAATCGACTTTGTTTATCGCGCCCTGCCGCCATCTTTGAAAACTTAAGAATTTATGCTAAAAAAGTAGTATCTCAGCGATTATTGAACATACTAAAATTTCATTATTCTTACATTTTTGTTAATCAAAAGTTAACAGGAGAGAAAATTATATACGCACTGTATATAGTACATTTTGTATGTTCAACATTTTTTTACGTAATATAACACATAAGTATATGAAAAATAAAATATTTATTGAACTAATTTGTTAACCCATTACAATTTTTATTCACGCAGTAAACACACAATTTTAGAGACCCCCAGGTAAACAAGTATTCTCCGCGTGCAACAAAACTACATTTCGAGACCCCTCGTAACGCGAGGAATTTGCGACTGCATGCAGGTGGTCGCGGCACGCTTTTGATCTCCAACATCAAAGTATCTCATCATCAGTATTTGGGGAGTGTGGCAACTTATAGTATTCAGTCAACTTTGGTTCAGTTTCAGCCGTGTTTCTGAAGAGAGTTTGTAAGCGAATATTCTTGTAAAAGGTATTTTATTTTGTGTGGACATATCGAATATTATCTTGTATTTTATAAAGTGTGCACTGTGTTTTTCCACAAATGTCTCAATCTAAAAGAAAACATCTAAAATTGCAAGAAAAGGCAGAAATCATAGAATTATTACAACATGGTGTAGCACCTGTACATTTATCCAGGAAATACGGAGTTGCTAAATCGACAATCACTTCAATCAAAAACAAAAGACATACAATTTTGAAAAGCATTGGTAGTACGTTCAATGGACCTGGAAAAAGAAAAACATTAAAAATATCAGTTTACCCAAAAATGGAAAAGGCTCTTTATAAGTGGTTTCTGACGCAAAGAGAAAAACACGGACCTATTCATGGAGACAGGATTAAAGAAGAGGCAAAGACTTTGCATGCAAAGTTTTACACAGGTTCTTTTCTTGCCAGTAATGGCTGGCTACAAAAATTTAAAGAACGCTATGGTATAAGAATTTTAAAAATTGCTGGGGAGAAACTGTCGTCACAACCAGAACTAATAGCGTCATTTAAAGAAAAATTATTAGAAAAAATAACAGAACTTCAGCTTAGTTTAGAACAAATCTACAATGCGGGCGAGTCGGGTTTATACTGGAAGCTTCTCCCTGATAAAATTTTTGTCTCGTCATTAGAAAAAACGGCTCCTGGAAGAACGACAGAGAAACAAAGGATAACCTTTTTAGCGTGCACGAATGCTTCTGGAAACCATAAAGTCAACTTGCTGGTGATAGGAAAAGCTAAGAATCCTCGAGCACTCAAAGACTTCAGGTGTCCTGTGACTTATGACCATTCCAAAACAGCATGGATGACATCAGATATTTTTAAGCATTGGTTCAAGAACAAATTTATTCCAGAGGTGAGTCTCTACATACATACTATCTGTTTGAAGTTTATGTCTCTTTATATGTAATTTAGGTAAAAGAATTTTTGGAAAATCGAGGACTACCACTAAGAGCCTTATTATTGTTAGACAATGCTCCAAGCCATCCATCAGCGGAAGAACTTAACAATATTGATGAGTGCGTTACAGTCATGTATATGCCGCCAAATGTTTCACCATTAATCCAACCCATGGATCAGAATGCAATACGCCTCACAAAACTACTTTATCGTAAAAATTTGTTATCTGATGTGCTTGGAAAAAATGATGTCGAAGCAGCGTTAAAATCCGTAACTATAAGAGATGCCATTTTAAATCTGAATTTGGCCTGGGAAAAATTAAAACCCACAGTAATTAGAAAATGTTGGCATAACATTTTACCTGAAACAAACGATTCTGATGAGAAAGAAGAAAACATCGCTTCAAGTATTTTAAAATTACGATTAAATGACGAGAATCCGGAGTATGTAGAAGCTGAAATTATGAACACCCTTAAGGTCATGACCACCCGTGTAAGTTAAAAAATTAAAGATCTATGTAGATAGGTATGTATGTTCTTAAAATGGCAATTTATAGGTATGGGATCGGCATGATGTTGAGGTTTGGAATGAGGACCGCCAGTCAGAAAATGAGCAAAATGAAGATATTGAAATTGAGGATGAAGATAGTTACGTTGCTGCAAATCCCATAGTAACAGACAAGCTTATTTCCACTGGTGAAGCATTGAAATCTTTAAATACTGTTATTCAGTGGGCTAAAGAAAATTCAAATGAACTGGAATATTCTAGTGTAGTTGCTTTTCAAGACCTAAGAGCTAAATTGATTCAAAAAATGTACACTATCCCAACAAAGCAAAGTAAATTAACAGTTTTTTTTTCATTCTACGAACTAATTTTATTTTACGTTTTTTTTTTATTATCTATTACATACATACATATACATTTGTACAGGGACATTTTTTTAAGTGTCTCACCCGATTGGCGATTTTCCTGCTGACTATAATAAAAAACAAGTCACATATTTCTTAATGATTTTCGATAAGGAAGCCGAATTTAATGTCAAAAAATACATAGACTTACAAATTTGACAGATGCGACGCCATTTTGAATTTTCTTAAATAGCAACCCCCATAAATAACCACACGAGTAAATTGCACTTGGCGATCCGATTTCAAAAACCTATAGGGTTGTTGATACTTATTTTCAGCCGTTACGAAAATACGAGAGTTCCTAATTTGCCTCCATCGATTTTGTCTTTTAGGTGTCTCACCCCTTTAATAAATAGACCTTCTAAGCTGAACACCTTAATTTTTTTCACAGTGACATAATTTCCCGTTAGCAAGCGATCTACGCTATAGTCAAATTCGACAGATGTCAAAAAGTGACAGATACGGCGCCATTTTGAATTTTTTTAAATGGGTATAGATATGCGTCTTTTTGCGGCAACGACCGCACGATTTTGGTTTATCATCAGTTGTTTCGCGAATTTCCAGGGTTGAAAGTTTATTCAAAGTGTATTATAATGCATTTTAAAAAGTTAAGGTACTGTCACAAGAATAAATAACAATTGTTGTTATTTATTCTTGTGGTACTGTTAAGTTATTACACAGGTACTGGAAGAGAAACAATAACTTCAGAGGAACATGTTTTTATTACTTTAAGGTACTTAAGGCTTTACAAAACTAAATCTAGAATTATTATGTTGTAATTTAAAGTTATACCTAATTTGGATTGAAAATCTGCCTGTTGATCTTCAAATTCTGGCTCACAATCGGTATAATTTTGTGGTGATAATAGGATAATAGGTTCTCTGATGGCTCCCTAGAGTAATACGATGTAGAGATGTTAGAAATAGGATTTGATACCTCTGCATCCTGTAAGGGAACTCTCATTGCAAGAAAACGAACTACTTATAGATAAACTTAGCGAATTCCATTGGTAAAAAAGTTTGGCGCAGAGTGCAAAATTTCTAAACCATTGAGAAACCGGTGCAACATTTCTTGCACTGAGTGCCACCAGTTCCGCACGTGCTCCTGGAGGTCGTGCCGCGCCGAAAACTGGATGAATACGTCAAAAAATACAAGGTTTTGAAAAATATCTGTGTATATTTTAAATACTATTTTGACCAGTAGTACTGATGGCAATGAGGAGTATTATCCTTAGCTAATTGAAAAAATGGGCTCGAGGCCAAATCTGTAAAAGCGTATAAACTTTCCACAATTTTCAAAAATTTCGAAATTCGTTTGTTCATACATATTGTAATAAAAATATCGAGAATATGGGTGTGAAGGTAAAAATATTTACAGCATTTTTTTTAAATATGCAAATTGAGAATACCCTCTTAATCGACATATTATTTTAGATGATGCTCCATGTTGTAGCCGAATCATTAACCCAATCATATTTTGTAGTAGTGTTTCCATTCAAACAGAGGCTGAAGAAAAGGTTATACGAAAACGTAAAGATTTTCTTTTTAACAGGCTTGTGTTAATGCAAAACGATTTCCGTTGCGCGTTATACCCTTCGTGTGAAGTTATCAGTAGTGTTGCCAGATTGTAACTATTTTTTTTTTCATAAAAACAAAATAAGTTTGCATAAATAAACTCACATTTATTTATTTTATTTTAGAAATCTTCCAGGTTGACGATATATGCCTAAATTATATTGGAATAGTCATGTAATTTTATTGTTACATTTTTATGTATGTTTTGGATATTAATCTATTGTAGACCTACATTTATGTACGTATACAGGGTATTATTTAAGTACGTTGCCAAACTTGTGGCGATCCTTTGAGTGATTCTAAAACGAAAACTTTATATAGACATAGGTCCGGTAATGCTTCGTTTTCAAGATACAGGGTCTCAAACTTAAAAAAAAAAATAGTTTTTTCGTAAATATCTTAATAATCATTTAGCCGATTTTGTTGAAATTTGGCCGTGGCTAATTTAGCCCTAAGTAGATTAAAAATGTTAAGTTCATTGGCGTCCAGGAAGGCACCTTAACTAATATTTTCGACAAGAAAAATGTGATCAGATAAGACATTGCCGGAAATATTTCAACGTGTTCGGCAATCGATGTTAAGACAAGGTAATGCTTGCATTGAAGTTGAAGGAGGACATTTTCAGCAACTATTGTTTCGTGCTACTTATTACATGTTTTCTTTCTAAAAAAAATAGCGTACCATTTGTTTGAGTGTGGTTTTAATAAAGCGTTTTTGTTGTCTGTTTTTTTTTTTAATTTCCGGCGTTACCACTTGTGCACGCCACTGGCAAAATGAGACAAGTAATTCATTTCTATTCATTAGTAACTGTCGCCAAGTTTCAACGTCATATTAGTTTGCGTCTTCTTGTTACGTAGGATTTTTTTAAAATATTTTAACACCCTGTAAAAAAAATATTTTTTTATTATGTTGTCCTAGGGACATGCAATAAAGTGATTATTATGTTTTCCTCAAAAACGAAACAAGATACAAAAAAATGCTGCTAAAAATAAAATAGTTGTAGTTTTAGTTGCCTAATGCGAAAAATATATAAAAATTGCAAAAAATCGGTGGCGCACATTTTTTTTTGTCAAAAATCTTTGCTGTGGTTCCGGAACGCCACTGGACTTAACATTTTTAATCTACTTAGGGCTAAATTAGCCCTTTACTACCGTAAATAACACTGTCAAATTTCAACAAAACCGTCTATAGGATTATTAAGATATTTACGGAAAAACGATTTATTTTTAAGTTTGACACCCTGTATTTTGAAAACGAAGCATTACCGGATCTTATGCATATAGAGTTTTCGTCTTGAATTACCCTTTAAAGTATGGCCACGTACTTTAATAACACCCTGTATTGTAAAATACAGTTTTTACTCCGTATTTTTATAAAAGTGGCGAAGCAATAATATACGTGCAATTATACGTGGACAGACCTTATTTAAAAATACTCGATTTTTTTTAGTTATTGGGTTTCAATATTAGGAATAATAACAATAATAATACAAAGATAGATCATCAATCATACTCATATTTCATCGTATCATATCATCTCATATTTTCATTTTAATCTTGCCAAAATGGAATTGGTACAAGGATTCTTCTTTTTCTTTTATATATTCAGTCAAAAATGTCAGTTGTTTGAAAGTTACAATCTAACAGTTGTCTGTCTTTTCATCTTTTACTTAAATTGCCAAAGTTACATGATGCTCTAAAAAAAGTTAGAGCTTAAGCATAACCAATGTAAGAAAGGTTCCACCAGGGGTAGCTAGACTAAATTATAACTTAGGACTAAAGTGAAGATGCTTTAAATTTTTGCAATATCTAAAGCTAAATTAAAAATAAATATAAATAAAACATGGAGTATAAAATACATAACCAGACAATACCATAATAGACTAATAAACGTGTAAAAAAAACTATACAATTATTAACAATAAAATTTAAAACAGTAAAAACATTTCTTTGACAGAAATAATTTGACTGCTTTATTAAAGCTGTGCAGGCTCTATATTTGCCTCAAGTCATGTGGTAGCATGTTGTATGCTCTGTACTTTGAGCCATTTTCGAAATAAGTTGAATTGTGAGAGGGCGTTCCTGTTTTTGGTTAGCATTGGCATATTGTACCATATTGGACTGATTAAAGTGATTTGTTTTAAGGAGTTCATGATTTTTTTAACAAAGTTCTGCAGTGAGAGGAAGTAAAGTGAGGGTACCGTGAGAATTCCTAACTTGTTTCGCACATTTCATAAATCGTGTCACGAATAGCACTAGTATCCAATCTTGTCACATTTACAACTCTCTTTGCATGGGAATGTTTCTTTTTAGGTGATTTTATTAATTTATTTTCCCCAACTGACGGTGAAACTGCGCTTACAGTGGAGATATTTAAATTTAGTGTCGCTGCTACATACTAGAAATAAAATATGTAGACCTTAACATACTGTTTAAAGGGAAAGGAAAGAAAGTCAAAAAGTATTTCTCCACTAATTTAATAAGAGCAATCAGAGGCTCAGTTTAATGAAAGCGCGTCTACATGTTCTGAAGGTAGTAACCTTCATCTTCGGGAGACAAAAAATAGTAGCGAAAATATCGTATCATAATGCCAATTTTATTAAAATGTGGACTATAAGCTGCCGCACACAGTAGACAATATAATTGGTTTAATTTACAAAAAACTGTTGTTTTTTTATTTTTTTTAATAGGTTATTAAATCCGCTGAAAGCATTCCCCTAGGCATTACTGTTTAAAATTTTACAAACTTCGTTGACAGAGAAGCAATAGGTAAAAAATGTAAAAGAATTTTGTTACTTACCATTACTATTCAATTTTTACGCTTTTGAAAATTATAGAGTAATTCACCACAAAATTTCTAAATACTTTATGCTTTAGGGCTTAATATAATACCAAACTAAAGGACATTTTAGTATTCCCTATCCGCCTAAAAACAATAATTAAACAAAGGACTAAAACGACTTCAACAGTTCAACACAGTTCCGATGAAAGCCCCGGTTTTATTATTTTTTTGCGCGCCCGGCATTGACAAAGTATATCGCCGCTCAAGACTCAAGCCACAGCTTATAAACTATTCAGCTCCACAACTCTCTTGGCGGAAGCAGTTTACGCCGATCTACTCGCGCAGCTCTTATGCCCCGCCTCGTGGCGGAAAAGACGACTTTGACGTGCGGTCGGGTAATCGAATCGGTCGGTGTTAGTATTATTCGTTCAGCTATCATAGTCGTCCGTTAATATTTTGTTAATTATTGTTTGGTTTGGTTTTGAGTTTTAAGCGTTATTATGAGTGAAAAAAAATCGAGAAATGTGTGTGCAGTGCCAAACTGTTTTATTAAAGGGTATAATTCAAAGAAGAAATTCTATCGTTTTCCCAAGGATCCTAATCGGTAAGTAACTATATCCTACCAAAAAATTCTCAATAATTTTACCCATCTTATAAGTGGATCGTGTTACGAGTATGTGACGCCAACTTTTTTACATGTCGGAATCTTAATATCAGCCAACGGCTTTATTAATTTTAAGCAATAGTATATTATGTATCTAGTAGGAAAAATAGCATATTCCCGAACGAGAATAAGAATTCGTGGACGAAGCGCAGCCGAGTCCAGCAAGCGTCCGAGGCCGAGAATATGATTTTCCTACGAGGTGCACATACTATTTTTTTCTGCAATCGAAAAGAAATTAGAATAAATACAAAAATAAAATTATTAGTACCTACCTATACCTAATAAATTACAGAGCTAGGATATGGGCAATGAAAGCCAATCGTGAGGACCTATGTGAAAAACTTACCGACCTATATAAAAGCTACCGGCTATGCGAAAACCATTTTGAAGAAAAAATGTTTCAAAGTCACCTTCATACACGATTGGTAGCCTCTGCACTACCAACCCTTTTCCCATCCCTTGAAGTCAGTTCTACAACTGCGAAGGATGACCATTTATATAGTGCACCTCCACTACTTTCTGCGAAAATACGAATTATACATGACAGAACATTAGTTCCAGCTATTGCAGAAGATGCCAGAATATTAGTTCCAGCTGTTGCAGAATGTCACTCGGGTAATTACCATATTATTTTATTAAGAACCAGAGTTTGGCATATTATATTGTAAAAAATAATCAAATAACAATCCGGTTGTCATTTCCACTTTTACTTAAAAGTGGAATAAAGTTGGCAAAAATAGTTTATAAGCTGTGCTCAAGCTTGCCGCCCCGGAGTTGCCGACACCAACAAAGACGACCGAGGCTAATAATACGGCGATAATACTAATAAATCAATTGCAAAAAAGTCTATATATTCCTATTGATTTTTCAATTCAATGGATAGACCAAATTTAAATACTTACATTAGGTGCTTTGATTGTGACCAAGCTGCGGCGTTAGTCAAAACAGCAAAGTAATTATAATATATAATATTTATTTGTGCTCCTCTGTTTGTTTGAGGGGGGGGGGGGTCATGACCCTACCCCTGGATCCGCGCTTGACATCAACCCTAACCCTTTCTAGTTAAACTGACGAGAAATTAGACCAGGACTGGGTCAGATCAGAAATTGAAGCGGTAACGCAAGAAATTTCACCGCAATTCAATCTTGCCCTGCTTTTAGAAAGTTGTTTGTTTTGAAATATTTTCATCAAGTTGTAGTAAAGTTAGGAAATCTGTTTGTAGATGATTTTAATGTTTTAGCTTCTCACCGCGGTATTGGCGCTCAAGTAAAAAATAAATTTACTAATATTGGTTTTACACATCCATGTATGAATTTCTCATTAGATTACTTTTTATCTTTATATAGTGGGTGTTACTTAATGATAGACCGTAATTCCCCGGGCGCATTTTTGATAGTGTAGGAAATGTGAACTTTTATACAGGGTGTTACCTAATGATAGGCTGTGATTCCAAGGGCGCATTCCTGAACCAAATTCAAGTAGAAAAGTTCATATAAACATGTGTCCTAAAAAATCTGGTTTTTAAGATACAGGGTGTCAAAGTCTAAAAAAAAATCGTTTTTTTTTATTAATATCTCAAAGATCCTTCTACCGATTTTGGTGAAATTGGGCAGTGTGGTTCGTTGTGATAAGACGCTAAGTTAGCACTAACTAGATAATAATCGTGAGTTCCAGTAGGCGTCCCGGGGGGCAGTCTCACGAATAATTGAATTGACAAAAAAAATGTACGCCTCTGACTTGTTGGTAAATTTTATATTGTTTTCGGGTTAAGCAGTTAAAGATACAACTTTTTTGTCTCTTGATATTTTTTCATATCTTACTTCGTTTTCGAGAAAAAAATTTTTTCGACATGCAATTCAGTGACTTTTACTTTTTTGTCGAAAACGAAGTAAGATACGAAAAAATATCAAGAGATAAAAAAGTTGTATTTTTTGCTGCTTAACCCGAAAACAATATCAAATCTTTAATTAACCAAGTGGCGTACATTTTTTTGTCAATATTATCCGTGAGACTTCACCCCGGGACGCCACTGAAACTCATACTTAACAACTAGTTAGTGCTAACTTAGCGTCTTATCACAACGAACAACACTGCCAAATTTCACCAAAATCGACGAAAGGATCTTTGAGATATTAATAAATAACCGATTTTTTTTAAACACCCTGTATCTTGAAAATCAGACTTTCTACGACACATGTTTATATGAACTTTTCTACTTGAATTTGGTTCAGGAATACGCCCTTGGAATTACGGCCTATCATTAGGTAACATCCTGTATAAGAGTGAACATTTCCTACACTATTAAATTTTCATATAAAGATATAAAAAATCGTAAAATGAGAACCTAATCAAAAACTAACGATATTAAAAAATTGTAATTTATGTTTTTTTTTTAGTGTTACGTGTTACGTATCTCATAATTATTGTAATGTGTGTTTTCCTGTTATTAAACGAATTAAGGGTATATATACAATTGAGTCTTATTTTTTAATTTTATATTTGGGTTTTGCAATTATTGTTACTTGTAAAAATATAGTGATATTAAAATTCACCATACCCATATATTTATTACTTAATCCCTAATTCAATCATTTGTAAGAATAAAATAAGTTTTCACTTACAATGAGAACTAAAATTAATAGTCAAACTTTTCAAGTGCACCCTGTAATTCCAATCGTGCCATGAACGAATGCCGGATAATTATTAGGGTAAAAGTGGGAGAGACGCCACACATTCCTTATCTCGCGATGTGAAAGAGATAGCCCTATACTTTATACTAGAAATAAGTACTTATCGACGCTGTCGTCGTAACGACTCAGTGTCAGTGTCTGTTCGGCTGCCTTTGAGTGCGTTACGTATTGTTAAGAAATATTTTGTTCTGCGTAATTTATTCGATGAATATTTTGAGCATATATTGTGTTTTAGTGAATGCCATATAGTACAGCGGAGATAAGTTAAAGTGAGTACCTGTTTTAATGTTTTGTTTAGCTTGTTTTTAGCATGATAAAAAATATTTTTGTATCATTGTTTATACTGAGTGATGTCTTAACTGTATGGCATCTATCCTCCAAAGTGAGGATATGTGTTTTACTGTTAAATTTGAACAAGGTATTTACTATTTCAGAATGCCAAGAAAATATGTAAGAAAGCATAATACAGCCAGAGGTCTGTGGACTGAAGAAAATTTAAAGTTGGCTATAGAAAAAGTTAAAAAGGGTGAAATATCCAAAAATGAAGCACAACGACAATATGGAATCCCGGTTCGTACCTTATCTAGACGACTTCAGACTGGCAATGCTATCAAATCTGGATTAGGACCTCAAGGTATGCTTTTAAGGTAAAACGAGGTAATGGGTATCAGGGGGCAATAGTGAGTGGTAGTCCAGTCATTTACACATTTTTAATATTGTTTCAGCATCACTTGGACTAGAGAATGAAAGACGTTTAGCATCGTATATTAAACGTTTAGCTAGTGCTGGCTTTCCACCTGATAGAAATACTATTCGTTGCCTTGCTTATCAATTTGCTGAGAAGCTTGGTATTCCACACAAATTTTCCAAGGTAAAGGAGAAAGCAGGACAACATTGGCTTACGTCATTTCTCGAAAGAAATGAAGATATCTCCGTACGACAAGCAGAAGGTCTTTTGGTGGCAAGAGCGCAAGGTATGAATAGGGGAAAAGTTAATGCGTTTTTTAAGCTCTTAAAAAGGAAAATATTATTCCAGATTATTTCTTCGCCATATCTGATCTAGCTGATGTAGTGCCCTCAACAGTACCTTCTGCGAGTGTTACAGGTATATCACCAGCTAAACCATCTACGATCTACGTCAGTCATGCCTGCTAACGAAAAGACATCTACAAAGCTCCTTGAACAAGCAAAACCAATTCCAACACTACTTGCCTCAACAGTAAAACGCAAACAAGTTGCTTATGTTCTCACATCCTCGCAAAAACCTAGATAAAAAAAACTGATAAGCTGAATTTGATAAAAAGCTAAGTTAGAAACGCAAGATTACTGGTTCCGGATCAGCAGGTGCATCGTCAACCTCTCAACGAGATGAGTCTGATTCTATTAAGGATGATAATAATGTGTGCGTTGAGTGTTGGGAACATTATTTTCGAACAAAGAAGAAAACTGATTGGATCAAATGTGGTGTATGCGAGACATGTACATTCAATGCACTTCCCCCATTGCAATAATTGTGGGAGGGAAATAGTACGCAAAAAAAATCTTAATCAGACAAAATATTATGTATGGCATCTCTCCCACATAGTGTGGGAGAGATGGCATTTAGAAACTTGTCATTTTAATTTCTAGATTTCGTAGATTTCTATTTTTTGGAAATAATGTCGTAAATTGTTTTTTGCCACATAGTGTATAAGAGTAACTTTCCTGCAAAAAATAAACAATTTGATTATATTGCATTTTTCTTATAAAATTTCACACTTGCAAAAATTATGGCGTCTCTGCCACTTTTTCCCTATTTCACTTGGGGCTCGTAGCACAAGTCGCGCCGAGGAACTACGAGACCTCGAGTGATTCTACTTGTCTTTACCTATAGTCTGTTTACGGTGCCCGAAAACACGAATTACTATTTTCCTTCTGATTTCTATTAGTCCATGCAATCTTATTTGGTATGATTTGCGATATATTCAGTCAAAAGGTTTTGCAAGTCTCTTAAAGATACTGGAACGCGTGTAGGGTATTTTTTTAATATATATTTTTTTTTTTCATTTACAGTCTCCAACGACAGCCCGTCAACCTCAGCATCAGCAGTTCAATCAGAATTAAACCAAAATAACCCAATGCTTGTCGAAAGTATCAAAGAGGAATACGATGACACTTTTGAGGAATCCTACGACGAAGTCCTGCAAATCACCAAAGAGGAAATTATGGACATAATGAATCAACAGAGTTCAAATTCGGAAGAACTCGGTATTGTCTCCCCCAAAACAGAACCAGGTGTTCACGATCACGTGGCCTCTAATGAACCTCCAAGTAAAAAGTGTCGATCAGAAAATAGTCACGAAAGTGTATCCGCAACTGTCACAGCCGGTCCAAGTTCTACGGCTCTTCTTCAGGAATCCTACCACGAGGCCAACAAACAACTAGTCAATGCAGTGCAGCAAAGTCCTGTTTTGGCAGAAATTCTGGATTCTAGTGGAAATATAGACTTATTTTTTCAATCAATTTTAGCTTTAGCGAAAACGTTGAGTCCTCTTGATCAAATTCTACTTCAAAGGAATATAGCTAATGTCATATTTGAAATGAAAATTGATCAACTAACGAAAAAAACGTCAAGTTGAATCATCCCAAAAAACCGGTGTATATTTTCAAGATGTTATTTTTGTGCTATGTTTCCAAAGAGGCAGTAAAACCTCATTAATAGTGCGTTTCTAAGATCATTTTTAAAGTTGTTGGTACATATTCTAAGAGTTTTAAATTGAAAAAGTCTGAACACATTACACACTTCCAACGTTCCTGCTTATTTTGTTGATTTTTTTTTTTATATTAGGCCATGAATGTGTAAAATTATTCCGTTGTGTGTTTGCCCAATAACGTTTTCTAAACATCACGTCTAAATTTGAAATTTGCATTTTAGTGTTGCTATAATTACTTTCATTCAATGGACCTAAATTATCATGAATATTAAAACAAATCCATTTTATTATAGAAAAATATCTGAACTGACAAATTTCTTGTTTACATGTAGTGGCAAAAACTTCCCGGCATGATTTTTTTAAACCCAATATAAAGATGATTTTGTTTTTCTATCGTTAAGTTTATTTTGTGATACATTGTAGGTTTTCCTCATTAGTAATTTTTTTTTCAAATTAATCCTTTTTTATACCTTTATTGTACAGGGTTTTCCTTATAATTAGCCATCCCTTTAAAAAGTTTATTTCTTGAGACAAAAAAAGGCACTTAATCACACATGGTGCATGATTTTTTTCTGAAATTTTGTAATATGTTTATCAGGAAAACAAAAAACGATCGCAAAATTAAAAAATTGTAACTTGTGTGTTTTTTTAATGGAACACCCTGTATATTGTCGCATCTTTGAAATCAGCTTCATTTCCACAATCCAAAAATATATAATATGAAGCGCCCAATTCCAAAATTAGTTTAATCTACTGTAAGGGAATTCTCAGGAAAACACAAAAAAGTTTCAAACGTTTCGCAGCTGACCGACGGATTTCCAAATTCGTATATATTATCGTGGCACCCACCTATCAACACTGATTTATACCGAATAGAGAAAAAAAACTGCATCAGCAAAACCTCAATATTAAAAAAAGAAAGATGGATTAAAGCAGTTTTGTAACCACACAGTGGATTAAGAAAGTTTTGAATATGTCGAAATGAGATTAAGGGGCATATTCAGTGAACCGCGTGGTCCGACTTGGGAATTTGCCGCGAAGGAGGATAAGTCAGTGTTATTGGACAATCAGGCAACATGGCTATTCCTAGATTCGTCGCCGCGCCGCGAGACATAATATAATTTACCGCTGCGAGCGGCGAGTGGCGGTCAGGACTGGCTAGATAAACCGCAGTGTTGCCAAATCGCTTTAGATAGTTCCGGTTTTAGGTATTTTTTTCTCAAAAACTCGGTTTGACGTTTTTTCACATTAAAAAAAAAGTATAAAATTAATTGAAATTGTAGATAGTTGAGGAAATACTTTCAAAAAAGACTGCATGGGAACATTTTCTCAGCTTCATCTATATTTATCGTTTTAAAAAAAAATATTTTTTTTTTTTTAATTCAAGACTATATAGTCATACAGCACCAAATTGCGAATCTAAATTCAAAATTTTAACAAATTCTATTCAATAGTTTTCTTGTAAACTACAAACTACGTCAAACCTTTTCACCTTAATGGAGGTCACTGATAAGAGCTCTTAAGAGACAGTTTTGAAAGTGTAAAAAAAGTTTTTTTATTCAAAATTATTTGGTACAACATAAAACTCAATAAAAGCAATTCTTAAACATTTTTTTTCAACTTTTACTTCTTTTTTTCGTACTATCTTCTCAATTTTTTCAGCAATTCTATCAGGCGGTAAATATAAATGACCAACTTAAGGGAAAATTACATGGATCTTGACGGTTCAGTTGGTTAAATATAGCCACCGCATACGCATACCCATCATAATGATATTTTTTTTTGCCCAGGACATCCATCGTAAAAAAGGTTTGAGCTTGTAACATTTTGAAGATTTAAAGAAGTCAGTTTTCCATATACCATTGATGAAGTTTTATTAGATCTTTTCCATCTTATATCTTCAGTTCACATATAGCTGGTAATGGCACTATTTATTTGATGTTTAGAAGTAGAATGCCCCTCGCAAATTGTTAAGTTATACAGGTGTAACAGCCTTGAGTAATGTGCTGCCATATTATTTTGGCAATCAAAACTTAATTTAATTACGTTTTCATCTGGTAGTTTAGCATTTCATAGTTTATGCACTCATAATTTGCATATTAGCTCAGTCTTGGTCTCTACATTTAAACAGTTTGGGAGGCAAAATATTCTAAAGGGTAAAAGCAGTTTTAATAATGTACAAAATTCAGCGCATTAAAATTGCAACGGATATAAAGAGTTGTAATAACAAATTTTATAATTGGATGTAGACGTTTTGTCAAGCCATATTTTAGACATAGATAAACGTTATTTAAAAAAAAGCAGCGCCACCGCTAACTCTTTTATTTTCTTTTATGGATTAAAGCAGTTTTGGAATTGGGTTCGTCATATGTATATGTTCCGACCAGCCGATAAGTTATCTCACTTTAAATATTTTCGTCTAGTTAGCCGTGTTTAGCGATTCAAAACAACAATGTGACGTTTTATCGCACTGGCCATGGATCACTACGGGAAACAAAACACATTAAATGATACTATGAGATATGAGAATATATTATTATTTTAAATAGATGAAAACAAAAGGTTTAGTATTGAAAGTAAATATTTTATAATGTAACAAACGTGTCAATTGTTTGCATAAGAACCTCGAACTCGATTATCCGGATAGGTAATTCTGTACTGCCGCATCGCTTTTGAAGCATTGTTCTCATTTGAATAATAAAATTACACGAACATATTAACTGCCATATAATTTATTTGTTTTGCTTTCCATAGTGATCCATACCAGTGTTTTGAAGTGCCAAGCAGGGCTAACCAGATATAATTAATTATTTAAAGTGAAATAACTCAAAAATGGCTTTTCCAAACATAGACATATTATATATTTTTGGAATGTGGAAATTAAGCTGATTTTAAAGATGTGAGAATATATCGGGTTTTTCATTTAAAAAAAAAACCATAAATTACCATTTTTTAAAATTTTGCCATGGTCTTTTGTTTTTCTGGTCAACATATTAAAATCTTTCAGGAAATATCTTGCAACTTTTTTATTTAGCTTTTTCTTCTACTATCTCAAGAAATATACTTTTTAAAGGGATGGCAGATTATAAGGAAAAACCCTAAACGTAAAATACCTTTTTGTGAATACATTAAGAACCTCCATTGTGGCTTTGTGATAGTCATATTTGAGAGGTATCTTAATTTTACATATGTACAGGGTTTTTCCGTATATTTTGGGGCACCTCTGACTTGTTCTAAAAATAACTTTAAATTACAAAAAAAGTTTAATTATTTTTGCTAAACCGTCAAAATTTGTCGTTGGATAAAACAAAATAAACATGGTAAATTTGTTAAAAGAAACACTAAGTTGGGTCTACTGCATCGGGCTGTTGTCAAGTAACGTGCTGTCGAAATCTAATAATTACCTCATAATTATCAATGCTCTTGGGATATTATTAGTGTTAACAGTAAAATTTCAGGAAATATTGGAAACAAATTAAAAACTAAGAAACTGAAAAAACTAGACATTTAATGTAATAAATAGCTGAACAAACACAAATAAAAGGTTAAATATCAAAAAATACAAAGATAAAGTCAAATTTGTTAAAAAACAATCACACACAAGAAACAAGTCGAGCAAGAAGCATATCTTTATCGCTGTCATCATCACCTTTAATATTATATTCAGCATCTTTCGTTTAGTATTTTTCCAGCTTCCAAGTTGTATGTTTTTTGCATTATCTGAAACAAATCTCAATAATTCGTTTGGTCCGTATTTTTTAATCATCTTTCCCTTTAAATAAAATTATAACAGATATTATAATCATTTATTTTGAATCGTTTAAAACGTGTATTAAATATTTTTTCAATATTTAACATATTTCCGAGACATGTTCGGAAATTTCCAATATTTCCATTGGAATTAACCTGAACAAGTAGACTTATTATATTAACCTGGCCAAAAATTGTCCCATTACTTATAATCTCTTACCAAATCAAAATGTATCCAATATTTTTTCTATTCAATTGAAAATATTTTCATTATAGAAGAGCCGAGAGAAAAGCAGACCACGCTTACATGATGGTGAAATTTTAATACATCCCGATTTGTTTCTTAAATCAAAGATAGTCGACACTGCCCGAAATTTTCATGATAAGTTTTAAATTGTTGGTAATTCATTAAAAAATTAAATGAAATTATGGCTAGACGTATTTTACTCTTAAAATTATTCTTCTGACCACCCAATGAAATCGTACACCAATGAGTTATAGTTGTTCTAAGCTTAATTTGATGATATAAAAAGGCATTTAACTCCTGACCATAGGCGTCGCTTCTACCAAATAATTAAAATGCGGATTGTTGTAAATTTTTAATATGATGAAATAGTATATATTACATCTTGTTCATTATAGTTTATATCGATGAAAGGTTTGTACCCGTGACTTCGCCTACAGAGAATATTTTTAAAATGGTCTTTCTGTAAAGAAAAATGCTAATTTTGCCAAAAACAATTTAAAAATATAGTTAATATCAATAATAGGTAATAACTGCGTACCCTTGACTTCGCCTGCAAAGAACACATGCTTTTAATATTTTTAAAATGGTCTTTCGGTAAAAGAAATGCTCATGTTGCCGAAAACAATTTAAAAAAATTGTCCTTGTCCAACCAGGACCGCGAGGAGGTATTATCAGTTAGTAGTTAGAATTCACTATATATATTTTAACAACAAATTGATCGCATCAGCAGAATCACAGTAAAATTAACATAATTAATTTAAATTTCATTAACAATTTAATAACTGGAATCGTCAGAGCCTTCTTATTTCGTTATTACCAGCCGAATATTATCAAGGACAACTGCGCTTAAAGTTTCAATTTGATTATTAAGTGATATTCCTTGCTGACAAGAGCAATACATTAGGTACAAAGCCATCTTTACTTCCGGCATGATAACGCGTTTTCCGCTCGAACACGGTGTACTAAAAGTACAATTTGTACTGTCTACCCAACCATACCTAACAACATCATGAATATCGAACCAAGTTTTGTCTAAATAAATTATACTTTTATCGGACTCAAGGTACCTACTCCTTTATATTGCACAAATAGACGTGTCGTAGTTCAGTGATACGCGGGAACACCACGCAATATTTCCAAAGATTGTTACTTATAATCATGGTAACCTCGCAATTTATCACGAACCAGTTCTAAAGTTCGGAGATCTATATTATCCTCGTAAAAGTTATAAATAGTTCGCAGAATAAAATCTTTTGTAGTATTGTCAGTCGTTTTGAATTTTTGATTTATTGGTTTGCGCTCTATGGAATGACTCATTACAGTCCCCAAATTAATTACGTTATAAATTCTTATAAAACCCAAGTTCTATTAATTCATTACAAGTACATTATTGTACAAAGCGCATTTTCAGTTTTTCCCGGATTTTCTTTTTTTAAACACGCGTACATATCTAAAATAATACGTTGACATTGTACATGTAAATCTTTGTTTCGTAATTCCGGACTTATTTCGCTCTCGATGGCCGACTCTGGTACTGACTCATTATATTCCTGCGATATTTCACCTTGACCTTTTGTTTTAAATTGTCGCCAAAAAGCTATACTGATATAATAAAATATAGGTACCGTAAAGTGGGGATACTTGCAACATTTTCAAAATTCTTTTGTCAATAAGTTTTTTATTTTTTTGTCAAATTTTACATTATTGGTACCAAAATTTTAGTCTTGTGGTCTAGTATCCGATTTTAACAAAAAACTTTGAATAAAATGAATATTTAATATATATTTTAAAAAAAAACCGGGTGTTGCAAGTTAGACACACTAAAGTGGATACTTGCAACAGGTGTCTTTTTTCAGTAGTAATCGCATTTAGGAGCGCGTATTGATTTACTTGCAACACAAAAAATATTTAAAAAAAATAATTTGGGTATTTGAATGGTAGTGGTATGATTGTAGATTAAAAAAATGCATTTATTTAGTTTTTTTTATTAAAAATACAAAAATAAACGTATAATCAACTTATAGGAACATATAATCAACTTAAATTCTTATAGGAACATCAAAAAGGAACAAAATGACCCTAAACTAAATAATAAAAAATAATTTTAAACAAAACATATTATGTAAGTTTCAAATGACCGGGAAATGTATAAACTCCACGTTTTGCTTTCGGTGCGGGTAACTTCATTTTTACTTGATTTATATCGACAATTGATAAATCATCAATTTCTGGATATTTAAAGCTATTTTTAGGCAATTTTGTACCTGCGGCCGCTCTTAGAAATTTGCAATACAGTGAATTATTATTATCATTTTCACGTAAAACTTCTTGAACATGACCAACATACATCACGGCCTGTCGTCTCTTTGTTTCAGGAATAAATTGAACCAATATGTAGTCTCCTTCATTGTATTCATTTGGTTCTAAGTTAAATTCATCCCAATTGTCGGAATCTGAATCATGGACAGACATGTGGCTATCCGAGAGCGAACTGTCGCTCTCTTTTGAAGTGGTGGCTCTCGGAAATAATTTTGTGTTAAAATCATCTTCTATAAGATCTTCAGATTCTATTACATTTGTTGCTTCGTCTTTTTCATTTGTATCAAAAGATACACTTCTTCCTGCAATTACATTTAATCTCTTTTTGCGCTTAATCTGCCTATTTTCATCTGGAAAGCGAATCTTTTGTAACAAGTCTGTAAAACTATTGTTTAAGGCGTCTTGATTTAAAGGTGCTTGTGCTTGGCACCAATCTGGCAGTCGCTTTAGCACTTCTTCTCTATTCAGCGGATATATCCCTGTGGCCCTAAATCCTGCTACCAAATTTTCAGGCTTCACTTTTTCAAGAGTTTGTCTTAATAATCTTGGAAATTGATCCTTTGGAATACAACCTTTATTTTTTTGTTTCCAATTAAGTAGAACATCCCTCCAAGCAGATTTAACTGGTCTAAAAAACGCCACGTCCAATGGCTGGCATAAATGTGTCGAGTTAGGCGGCAATAATATAAATCTAATATTATGTTCTCTACAGGTACGCATCACTCGATCTGAAAGGTGGCTCGACAAATTGTCTCCTATCATGACTTTTGGTCCATCTTTTTGCCGGAAATATTGCAAAGCAATTTTTAAAAACCAGTCTTCAAATATTGTAATGTCAAACCACCCTGACTTCGACCGATTATATTTCGCACCCTCTATACCATTTTCAGTCCATGTGTCATATAAATGTAGCGACTTATAGACGACGTATGGTGGTAATATATGCCCTGCAGCTGAACCAGCCATCATAACAGACACTGATGTCTTGGACGAATCCATATATCTTTCACTATGACGAGCACCTCGTTTAACAATGACTTTTTGACGACCAGGATCGTCACAAAAATTGGTCTCATCATAATTAATAATATTTTGAGGAGGCACATTTTCAAGACTATTCTCCAACTCAGTAAAATATTCATTAATCATATCACTGGAAACTTGAGCTCTGGCCCGCTTTATGTTTTCGCATAATCTCGCAGAAAGCTAAAATATATTTTTAAAATTAATTAAAATTTGTATAATTATTGGCTAGTTACAGCCTACCTTAGATTTGTGCCTATTTAAAAAATTTCTTGCCCATTCCAAACCTGGCATATTGTTATTTCCAAAACGATTCTCCCGAACACCTTTACGATCCAGGTATTGTTTTACTGTTAACCGTATATCATATGAGGTTAATGGAAACCCCCACTGTGCGGCCAAAAGGATATTATTAACAAATGCTTCCTCCTCTTCCTTGGGAAATACTGGTTGCCTCCCAGGGTTACGGGAAAACAAATTCCTTCTTTTCCGTGAGAGTGTTGATGGGTCAATTCCGAATCTCCGGGATGCTTCCCGAATTCCGGAACCATTTTCAATAGCCCGTAATGCAGCTTCCAAAGTTTCGTCGGAAAAATTTCGGTACGATCTACTCCCTAACTGCTTTTTGTGTTTTCGGGGCATGTTGCAAGTTACCCACTTCTGGACATGCAATTAAAAAAAAAATATATTTACAAAAATCTTTTAACTTAAATCAAAACTGGGTATTTAAGGTTTTAGACCAAGCATCTAAGCACATTATATCCAAATTTGATACAAATCCCACTGTAAATAAACTCTGAACAGGGGAAGTTATACAGAAACAATTTAGAGCACTTACCGTAGACGACGAAAAATCCCGCCAAATTTATCGTAGTAAATTTTGTGCAGCGCTATACTTGCATACAAGTCGACCTACCGATCCGTACTAAACGTAAACACGCAAGCGGTTGACGCGCGGCCTAACCTAGGGGAGGGGGAAAGCAAACATTCCACCAGGTTCATATTGTTGCAAGTTATACCACTGTTGCAAGTATGCCCACTTTACGGTACCAAGTAAAAACTTACTTGTCTGAAACCACACAGTTATAGCAGAAAATGAAATATGTAAATTACAGTAAATCGTTTCAACTAGTCACGCCGCTGTCCGATTCCCAATATCGCATACCCCAAACCTCAACTGGTTTTAAAGCTGATAAGGGATCACCCAATTGGCAGAACCTTTAAGTATTTGCTGTTCTTGTCTACTGCATATAAATTTGTATCTATATGCTGCTCTATTAATTTTCCCACTCGGAAAAAATAGTTCGCACTTTATATTGCCAGTGGGCCTCGATGGTCTATCGCCAGGGTGTTGCCAGTTCTACAAAGTTTTCGTAAGTGTAGAAGGAATATAAGGGTTTGTTAATTGTTTTTTTTTTGTTTAACAACAGTGAATTTCCTTTTTAGTCTGATTTAAATCATTTTTGTATAAATAATAATTCTGAAGTACTAAAAAAGTTATAATAATACTCATGAATGGCTTGTTCCTTCTGTCTTTGACATTGAAAATTTCTTGGTTCAAAGTACATTTGCAAACTAGCTTTCAAAGAGAGTTACCGACTATCAATTAAATACTGGTATTAAAGAACACTTTTAATAATGAAAACTTAAAAGAATTTTTAAAAAAAGATCTGGCAACCCCGATTATGATGCCGGTCTTGTTTTGAGCCCGGCCGAAGCTTTTTTATGTCATCAAGCTGACTTTGGAAAAAGTATAACTGAAGTTTTAAGCGTTGGGAAAATCTGCCCTAGAGACAAACAAGCGCACCCAAATTTAAAAAAAATAATTCGGTAATAACGATAATATAAGCTTGTGTCCCATTATACTGTGGTAATCAGTAAAATGTATAAATAATTGTATATTTTCTATGTGAAAAATTTTAACAATAATTGCTGTACATGTTTCAATGAAGGTATAAAGATAAAATGTTTTACAAGAAGAAAATATAGGTAATAAATGTTTTTCATCTATCTTCATTTAAAATAGCGTACCGTATTTTGGTTTAATTTTGTATAGTTGGGGTTAACTTCGATTTTATTAAAACAGCAGTTTTTTATTAGGTCTACTTAGTACTTAGTATAAGAAAGTTTGTAAGTTTTTCGATGAGTTTCCTTTTGTTTAAACCAACCTATCGAAATTTTCGTTTTGGAAAATGTTTAAGCATAATAATTGTTTTTTACATGTTGAGAGCTCCTCGAGTGATCAGTTGGTTGCTGATTATTTTGTAAATCAATAAACACCATATTTCTACTTCTTAGTATTTTTTTTACACATTTAGGTATATCATCTCTCATCTCTGTACCATTGGAAATTGTTAAAACTGTTCTCTGTCTGAGATTGGGAGAGAGTAATAAACCCTAATTAATATGCAAAACGCTCACAAGGTGGTAAAAATAATTTTAATAAGTTCTATAAAGATTTACATTGCATATCAGAGACCCTTTTTTTTCTTTATTTGCCTACTTTGCCCTGTTAAAGGCCCAAATACAATACAATTTGATCAGCCAGTTATTGACCTTCGGGGTCAGAGCTTTGAGTAGCTGTATTTCTCCAAAATCTGCATTAAATAATTTTTATGACCCCTCCCCCCCCCTTGGATTCGCGCCTGACCAGGTAAAGTCCGTTCACAGATTTAAGACAATGACTTACCGACTCGTGTTGACGTCTGTTTAAAACCATACTGGGGTATACACAGGCCCGCACTAAATTGTATTTCGAGCATGGATGATTTGACACAAATAATAAACAATTTTAAGAGTATATTATAATTACATATTATAATTAATTAATGCAACTACAGTTTACTCATTTAATTCATTTTCACTGTCACTATCAACACCTATGTTAATAATAAATCTTTCTGTAATATTCCCAATTTGAATGTATGAATTTTCAACAGTTTTAATATGCGAAACATTAATTTGTAAATTCTTGCAAATGTGATCTGTACAGGGTGTCAAGTTTTTGTGTGTTTTCACATACCAGCTCCCTCATTATAAAATATAGAAAGATGGGGATTGCGGCTTACTGTTCTATTATTTTATGAAATTTTCATTGTCGCAGGCGAAAATCATCATGGGTGCTTTTCAAAAAACCGCTGATTAAATAGCGGCGCAACAGAACATTTAATGTCGATTCAATGATTAAATATGCATATAATAATAATAATAATAATAATAATAATAAACGACTTTATTTAAATATGTTCCAATAATATATATACATTAAAGAAAAAATAAACATATATATATTCCGCTAATCAAGAGCAAGGCGCTATTTAGCTAAAGCAGCTATTCTTACATATAACCTTGTGCTTGCTTAGACAAACTACGTACTGCGGTTGTAGAGAAAAACATGTTATACAATATTATTCACATGAAAAATTATTACAATAACAAAAATAAAGCAAATGAAAGATATCAAAACAAACAAACAATACCCAGTCATCCCTCGTTTTATCCCTGAGTAAGATACCTTCTATATAAATTCTTACATTTGAACATTTAATTTTTTATCCTCCCGTGGAACCTTGTTGTACAGGTGCACGGCCTGGTATGAAAAACACTTCCTAAACATGGCCGTAGAGTGCCGTGGAATACAAAATAAACCCCTGTTTCGGGTATTAAGCCCATGAATTTGATTATGAGCGACAAGGGTACTGAGGAGTTGCGGAAGTTATAACTTTATGGGCAAACACTGCCAGATGAAGTTCTCTCTGCTTATCCATTCTGAGCCACTTCAAACTATTAAAATGCTCAGTTATGTGATCAAACTTTCGTAGACCACAAACAAAACGGCAGCAGGAGTTTTGTACTTTCTAAATCCTATTTTGTTGAATCACACTCAAGAATGGCCCATACACAAAATCACAATATTGAAAAAACGACAACACCAACGATTGAGATAACGTTACTTTCAACCCTTTAGACAACACATGACGATTGGCATATAATAACTTTAAATTAAAAAATGATTTTTGTATCAACGAACCAACATAGGTTCCAAAATTAAGCCTCTCATCAATTAACAGCCCCAACGATTTCACCACCGTCTCAACACGTAAGGGTGTGCCATCCACACTCGGATCCATAAGCGGCCTAACCATGTCAGCCCTTACACCACCAAAGTAAATGACCATTGACTTGGCTGGATTTAATTTAAGATTATGCAGTGTCGATATAGGTGGTTGATGATTTGATTCAATTCATTTTTCACAATATATTCTGCAATGTGATGTTCCTGAGGTGCAAAACTAAAACTCATCTGGATATCATCCGCATAAGCCTGATAGGAACAATTAGTTATGCTATTTAATATTTCAGCAGAATACATTAAAAATAACAGGGGGCCCAGGATGGAACCTTGGGGAACTCCTGACTTCACAAGAAGCGGAGAGGAAACAATTCCATCAAGTACCACTCGTTGGGATCTACCAGCCAGAACTTAAAAAAACCCACAGAGAGATCATTAAACCCATAATGTCTGAGCTTTTCACACAGCAGCCCATGATTTATCGTATCAAAAGCCTGTGAGAAATCAAGCAATATCAACCCCGAAACACGGCCCTTATCCAAGTCACTGACAACTGTATCCAAAACATTAGACAGTGCTGCAGCGGTACTGTGACCCTTTTGAAATCCTGACTGTGATCGGGGAATAATAGGTACTGCTCAAGACACAATACTCGTTAACCTGATCGTAGATAATTCTCTCCAATACCTTAGACACTACAGGCAGCCAGCTTGTCGGCCGCAGATCTCCAAGAGATTCGGGTTTGCTATTTTTTGGCAATGGTCTGACATTGGACAACCTCCATGCTAAAGGAAAATAGCCATTCTCCAAACATATATTGACGAGATGAGTCAAAAATGGCAACAAAAATGGGCAGCAATATTTCAGCATTGAAAGAGATATGTTGTCTGCACCATAAGCATTTGATTTTATTTTGCTTAATGCATTATTAATTCCTTCCTCATCCGCCATTCTAAACTTAAAAGTATTATTGGAGTGTGAATGCTGATTCCGATAATGGTTAACCATCTAAGTGCAGTCATTTTCTTGAAAAACCGAAGAAAGGTATCCATTTATCTCTTCAACATCGCGTAGGTTCTCAGGAATTTCATTCCTAGTATCCTGCCGGATGTTCATATCACGCAATGTATTCCAAAGTTCCCTGCTAGAACCCTCTCTGACCACTCCACCAATATGTGCTTTTTTTATCTACCGCCTCCTTCACCGGCGGAGTAGACTTTGAAGTAGTACCAAGGACAACATTTACAGCTACTCGCTGTTATATGTCTTGATTGCTTATATTATTAGGGGGTTGGAGGTTGCTGAATAAAACAATGATTCACATTATACTTGGCCGTGATCGTGAGGCTTGTTTTAGTTCACGTCGAGAAAAGTAGAGAGAGATAACCTAGCGATCTCGGTTGCTTTTATTCTCACAAAGGTTATAATGAGTATGCGCACCATGCAGTGGCGGAGACACAGTACTGAGGTTAATATTACATATGTGACATCTCCCTTTTTTTTAAAGCAAGTATATACATTAATTTATTGTAGCCAAGCAAATGTGAAATTATAAATATAAAATTTTCTAAAGTTAATGTGATGTGTTTTCTTGTGTATAGTGGACATTACTTATTCTCAAACATTTAAGGCGTAAAACACTTTATTACATACACAAGCAGACACGAATTAGGACTAACAATATATATATATACAATTACTAGTTACCATTTACAATATATACATAACACTAAGTGATAAGACTAATAGCTAAAGGAACTATCGTTTAGGTAATTATAAACTAAGTCTAACTGGTGGTTTCACCATTCGTCCAGACCTGGTACGAGTTGGTGAATGCCTAGGTAATTGAATTCCTGTTTCATCCTCCTCCGAAGAGCTAGTCACATAACTATGATAGCTATCAGTGTTTTCACTGTCATTTGATGAACCTGGTAATGGTTCCTGTCCATGTGACCAATTCTTAGGTGGGATTACATCATACTTAAATTGATTATAACTACATGTAGGCTCATTAAAAAGAAGGTCTGGCTTATTTTCATTATCCTTTACTTTAATTATATGAGCTCTATTTCTTATTATTAAATTATTATTTTTACATAATTTTATTTTATATGTCCTAGGATTGGGTAATTTTTCAATTATTACACCATCTAGCCATTTTTCTTTACTAAATTTATTAAAATTTTTGACTTTTACCCTGTCATTAACTTGTAATATTGGTAATTCTTTTTTATTCTTATCATAATATCGTTTCTGTTGATTTTGCCTATTTATTAATTCATTTCTTACACTACAAAATCGGTGTATTACGTAAATCTAAAAGACACAAGTAAGGATCTTTATTGTCCTTTATGGCCTTTTTTAAAAGATTTTTTGCAGTTTGTACAAAACGTTCAACCTGTCCACTGTGCATAGTGAGGACTAGAAGTTTTATGAAAGAAGTTCCATTCACTAGCAAAATTTTGAAAGTCTCTGGAGGAAAAACATGGTCCGTTATCAGAAAAGACTGTGTCTGGTATGCCATGTCTAGAAAAAATTTGTTTGAGAAATTGTATAGCCTCATTACTAGTTTCCGAATTTAATATAGACATTTCTAGAAATTTTGAATAATAATCTACTGCTAAAATGTAATTTTTCTTTTCAAAATTAAATAGGTCCACACCAATTTTTTCCCAGGGTCGTTCCGGTACTGTATGACACATTAAAGGTTCCCTTTTATTTATTCTTCTTTCACTTATACAAATATTACAACATTCAACAAAATTCTCTATCTCTCTCGACATTCCTGGCAAAAAAAAATAATTTCTAGCTAACAATTTAGTTTTTTGTATACCTTGATGAGACATGTGCAATCTCTCTATTATTTCCTTTCTCATACTCTTTGGTACAAGAATCCTATCATTTTTTACTATAAGCCCCTGAACTATGCTTAGTTCATCTTTAAATGTATAATATACTTTAAATTCTGGTTTTAGAAGATTTTCATGCGAAGGGAAACCCTCTGAAATAAAATTCATAAGTGTTGTTAAGTGACAGTCATCTGCTGTTCTTTTTTGAAACTCTCTAAGTTTATTACTTGATATTGGAAAATTTTCTGTAACTGCATAGATATGTGATTCTATTTCTCTATACTTGTTCTCAAAATCAGTATCAAATTTTTTTGGAAAAGCTCTACTTATTGTATCTGCAAAAAACATATCTTTACCTTTTTTATAAACAAGTTTGAAACTATAGGGCTGTAACATGATAAGCATTCTTTGAAGCCTGGCAGGAGCATCTATTAGTGGTTTATTAAGAATATGTACAAGTGGTTTGTGATCAGTTTCTATAGTGACATCAGTACGTCCAAATATATACTGATGAAACTTTAAGCAAGCATTTACAATTGAAAGCATTTCTTTTTCGATAACAGCATATTTTTGTTGTGTGGAAGTAAATGCTTTTGAAGCATATGCCACTGGTTTGTTATTTTGGATAAGTACAGATCCACATCCCATTTGACTTGCATCTGTTGAAATTAAAACTGGATCTTTTATTGAATAGTATTGTAATATCGGTGCTTGTACTAAAAGCTCTTTTAGTTTTTGAAAAGAATTCTCCTGCTCAGCTTCCCAATGAAAATTAATATTTTTTTTTATTAGTAATCTTAAAGGTTCAGTGAGTTTTGAGAAATTAGGAATAAAACGAGATAAATAATTTACAACTCCTAAAAATCTTTGCACATCTTTAGAATTACAAGGTTTTTGCATATTTTTTATGGCATCTATTTTACTTATATCAGGCTCTAATCCTTTTTCAGATATTTTAAAACCCATATAATTAACAGAAGTTAGACCAAATTTACATTTATCAAAATTGAATTTTATGTTATTAGCTCTGGCTATCTCTAAAACTTGTTTTAATTTTTTATTATGTCCTTCCAGAGTCTCAGAATAGATTAAAAGGTCGTCAATATATAGCCCTATCTCCACTTCAGAAAAAATTTGTTGCATTATTTTTTGAAAAACTTCCGGAGCTGAAGATATGCCCTTCGGCATTCTTAAAAAACTGTAACGACCAAACGGAGTGTTAAATGTACATAGTTTACTACTTTTTTCCTCTAATTGGATGTGCCAAAATCCATTACTTAAATCTAAAATAGAAAAATAACGCGACCCTTTCAATTGTAGGGATATAGAAATGTTCCCTTTTAATAGCTTTATTTAAATCTCTCGGGTCCATACAAATTCTTATATCATTAGATGATTTTTTATTAACTACTACAAGTGAATTTACCCATTCCGTTGGTTCTGTCACTTTTCTGATTACTCCTATCTTCTCCAACTCCAGAAGCTTCTCCTTTAGCTTAGTGTGAAGAGCGAAGGGCACTTTCCTAGGTGGGTGGACTCTGGGTGGCACACTTTGGTCTATTTCTATATTATACTGGCCTTTTATACATCCCATACCTCTAAAAATATCATTGTATGCATTAGTAATCTGCTTTATATTATTATATTCAGGGTTACTATCATTTATTGCATTAATTTTATTTCTTAAATTTAATATAATACAAGCATCAAGTCCTAAAATTGCATCATTTTGTGTTTTTACTATGTGAAAATTTATTTTGGCAGAATTATCTTTGCTTTTACATTGCCTTACTTTTAAGAAAACCATTCCTATTGTATTTATTTTCTTATTATTGTAGTCAGTTAATTCGTTATGACTATTAACAATCTCCGATACAGGAATATTTAATTTTAAAAAATATTTATAAGGTAAGATGCAGCAATCTGCACCTGTATCTAACCTAAAAGAAACTTTTATTTTATTATTCACATAGCAACTTTCATACCACTTTTGTGATATTTTGCCATCATTTAAATTATTTATAAAAAAATGCTCTGAGGCTAAATTATCCACATTTTCATTATTGTGAGATTCACTTATACCAAAAACTTTTTTTGATCTACATACTTTACTGAAATGATTAAATTTATTACATTTCGTACATTTTACTCCATACGCCGGACATTTGTTAATATAATGGTTGTTACCACATTTAAAACAATTTTTAATAAATGAAGGGGTACTTAACTTAGGCTGTGTCCTTTGCTGTTGGGGATTATATCCTCTTGGGTTGCCTTGGCCTTGGGGAATCTGTCTCGGTTTTCCATAGCTTCTCTGGCTCTGAGGCTGAGGTCTGCGATGCTGTACTCGATATACTTCTTGGTTGCTGGATCCACTCATGACGTTCAGTTGGTGTGAAGCAACTTCAGCTGCTCGACATACTTCCAGGGCTCGGTGAAGTGTTAGTTTTTGCTCTCGTAACAGTCTATCCTTTATTGCAAGGTCTGAAATTCCTAGTACAAGGCGGTCTCGGATTAACCCATCTGTAAGTTGTTCAAATTCACAGGTACTGGCTAATTGTCGAAGTTCTGTGACGTATGCATCATAGCTTTCAGTTTCAAGCTTGTCTCGGGTGAAGAAAATGTATCTTTCATATGTCACATTCTTAGCAGGGGTGAAGTATTCCTTGTATTTCTTCAAAATTGCTTTATATGACAATTTTTCTTCTGCATTTTCCCATTCAAAATTATTATAAATTCTAACAGCCTTATCTCCAACTCTATTGAGTAATAGGCTGGCTTTTAACTTGTCGGTCTCGCCGTCTAATTTACTGGCTTGCAAATAAATATTAAATTTTTGTTCAAAAAAGTTCCAATTATCTGATAAATTACCTTGGAAACTTAATTCAGTTGGCGGCACAACGTGGTCAACCATTTTTCTCAGGTTATGTCATTTCAATAACCTTATCATTTCCTGGTATTTTCTGTGCTTCCCTCTTCTTGGGGGCGAAGAATTTCGTACTTACGACTGCGCCATGTTATATGTCTTGATTATAAGGGGGTTGGAGGTTGCTGAATAAAACAATGATTCACATTATACTTGGCCGTGATCGCGAGGCTTGTTTTAGTTCACGTCGAGAAAAGTAGAGAGAGATAACCTGGCGATCTCGGTTGCTTTTATTCTCACAAAGGTTATAATGAGTATGCGCACCATGCAGTTGCGGAGACACAGTACTGAGGTTAATATTACATATGTGACACTCGCAGGCACTTTGTTCACTTCAGTAATAATAATATCAAGTGCACTAGCGTTTATAGTGGGTCATACATTATGACGTCTAACGGCAGGTTTTAATTAATGCCATATGTGTTCCATGGCGGAAGCCTTAGCACTGTATGCCCTTACTTTTAGCGTAGCTGTCGCAGTAGTACTCCTTTTCTAGGTTCAGAAATTTAAGCACATCAAGTAACTCTCTTTTAGTGTAACTTTCATGAAAATATATATAATTCTGATACATAAATTCCTGTATTGCCATTTTCGTATCTTTTGAACAAGGGCGCTTGTTTAACTGTCTACTGTGGTAACTTGCGTTGTCCATAACAATCACACTGTTTGGAGAAACATTAGGAATAAACTTATTTACGACCCAATCCTCAAATAACTCCGCTGTGGTATCGTTATGGTAATCCAAACAGTCATTTATATTCTTGGCTGCCAATGAAAGTGCATTTGGTACCCAATCATCTTCGGACCCTGCATGTACTATGGTTGTTCTTTTTCCTTTGTTTGATTGTGCCTTTGTTCTACACCTGTCACTAGAATCAACCCAACCTTTTGATGGGGTATCATGGGTATCAAACCAGGTTTCATCTAAGTATATGATAGGTTTGTTCTCACTTCTGTACTGAGCGATTTTTGTCAAATATTCAAATCGCCATGCCTTAAGTCGTTGCGATTCCATGATAACTTGCCATTTATCGACTTTTTTAAATTTAAAGCCGATTCGTTGAAGACACTTCCACAGCGTTGTCTTACCGCAATTGATATCCGTGTTATCTATCTCAAGTCTTCATGGTAGGGGAAATTAAAGTCGTACTTGTTATATATTTCGCAATTTAATTGGATAATTATTAAAGGCATATCAGCCAATACTAAATTCTACATGCCATTAAAATAAAAATTGACAGATGATGAGTTATTTTGGTCCTTAATTTACAGGTATTGGCCAAAGGTACAACTAAATTACAGGTGTGATTATAGAGGTATTTACATCTAAGTAATAAAATTAAGAAAATGATATTGTGTACATAATTATTGTTTTTTTTGTTCGTAATTATTGACAGTGTTTATTGCATATTTATCTTAAGTTATTAGGCTATTAAGTATTAGATTGGCACCTGAAGGTATTTCAGTTTGATTATTATCAACATTACATCGATTTTTTAAGGCTTTTTTGATTGCTAATGTTTCTAATAGGTTGAGTTTTCTACCCTGGTGTTGAGTATATATCGGTTTTATTTTGTTGGATATTGAGTGGTTATTTATTATACAGTAATCCGCTATTCCTGTTTTAGTCATTTCAGTAAATTATCCAGTGTTGGTACCGTATGCTCTTCATACATCTTATAAATTTTGCGTCGGACTAAATCTTTCTCGCTGTGATCTAATTTTTTGCAAGTCTCAGAATCTTTCCTTCTTTTCCTTTCGATGATGGGTTTATTGACGATCTTCCATACTGTTTTTTTCCGAAGTTTTAGTTAATGTGGCTGTTTCTTCAATACATTCCATTTTACTTAACTTTTCACTTTCTATGAGAGTTGTATATTATACATTTTTTATAATCTCTTTAGGATCTAAAGATAAGTGTCTTCTTCCATTTTCATTTCCGCACTATGGTTATACCTGTACCCCCTCCGGCTGTTCTATATACTAGATTCATTAATCCACGGATGCCACATATTTGGATAATCAAAGCTGCGTTTCTATTTCACACGAACTAATAAAATGACTGGTTTTGCAACACTGAATTGTCTACTAATTTTTTCCCATTATTTAATTAGGCTTTGTAAACTAATTACGGCCAAGTACGGTCCCTACCTGGATAATAAAATCATTATCTCTATATGATCCTTGAAACCCTTTCAACAAAGAATTTTATGATGGGTGATAACTAAAGGCAGTTAGTCATTCTCTTAAATCTGACCATACCTTGATAATTAAGACTATATTACTTCTAAGAATTAATAATAAATATATAGACATAGGCAGGTACTTTCATGGAATGGCCACTTGATCCTCATTTATTCCTCTCTCCCAATTTCAAACGGAGTATAATACAGTGAAATAATTGCATTTAATCTATTACCCCTAGACCATGGCAGATACAACAATTATCTGCAGTGCCTAGACGATGATTTTTTTTATGATAAGGCAGCACTGCAGGATTACTCCTTTAGGGCGCTCTGAAAGCGGTGCGTGTGCGCAGAAAAGATGATATCGTGTACTCTGTACCTACACACCCAGGGCCGGCGCTAGGATTTTCGGGCCACAGTTAAGCGTTTTCATTCCCCTGCGTCTCCCCAAGAAAAAAGTTGTTTACTCCAAAATTTGCTTTTTTAAAAATAGTCGGAAAGTTTTAGCACAAAAAATCAAAAAACGCCGTTTTTTGGAAATATTTTAAGCAGCTTTAAACACGGTAGTCAATATTTAGGTAAGTCTACAGTTTAAGACATAAATTCGATTAATAAAAGATCGTCTTCCTGTGTTTATTATGTAAACAAGTAAAATAAAGATAAACTAGTTCAAAATTTTGCTCTGCAGTCTGCAGTAACAGTTACAAATTACAGGTATGCCTATCAGGTTTCTGTTTTAAAGAAAATATCAAAAAGGCAATGCCAATTAGGAATTGGTTGTCAAAGAACATTTTCCACTTTCCTAAAAGCTTAAAAAGTATACTTTCTTCCTAGCTTTTTTAGATGCAAACTGCATAATCCCGATATAATTTAATAAGCGGGTTTGACTGACTATTACGATCATAGCTAATCTAACAAGCCGTTCTTACCCCATTATAGGTACCTATATACTCGAACAATTCTTAACTCTTACAAGAACACTGAATGACCGTTATACTTGGGCAACGGGTACAGGCAAAGTGAAGAAATTCCGCAAGGCTATCATTACATTTGAAAATATGTTATCAAATTTGCACTTACCAAAGACATAATAACTATAATATACTAAATTTCTAATGTCTTTGGCACTTACGAAGAGCATTGAGAAGGCGCAGAGTGAAAGTGGTACAGAGCAGACGCCAATTTAGAAATTCATTTCTTGAACAAATTTTGCGACCATGCTCAAATTTCGTCAAATTCACTTAAGGCGAACGGACCTTAGTCGTATTCTTTTGACTACGTTGGATCGATTTAGCTAAGATTTGTGTTTTTTTGTAAAAATATCACCCTCAATTTCTCCAAAAGTGATTTTTAACTGAACGAACAACAAAGCAGTATCACTTTGATCGATTCAGGTTCAGTTGAATGTTTTGCTCTTTGAGCCTGGAGATGTTAGAATTTTAATTTTGAATATAAGTTATTAGTGTTTGGCGTTGATTCATACGTAACTGCTTTTTAAAATCAAATCGATCCAATTGTAACGTACCACGTGCTGGCTGCGTGAACAATAATTTTATTGTGAAAAAAGCAGGGGTTTATATTTTTGACCATAATATACTGGGCGGTAAAGTTTTTTTATTTTTGCAGGACACAGGACCCCGACTCTGGGATATCCCGGCGAGTTCGCAACCCTATCCGTACCATGCTCAGAATTTCTGGGTGTTGGGGGGCTTAAAATTATATTGGGTGTCCCAAATTAAAATAAATAAATTAAGACTATAATATAACCGCGCTTGCTACCCAGATAACCAAAATGGCATCTTAAAACGCTTAAAAAGCACTCCTTATCAGCACAGTATCATCGGAGAGGCGCTTACATATTTAGCTTGCCAAGCACCCCGGCGTCCGTCCGGCCAGTGAAAAATAAGCGGTATTCCTTCAGCAAATATGGCCACCCATATCGGCATAACAAGTGCGAATAAAGCACTTTAGAACCGCTTTTTTTATACCACTTATTTGTATGCGCTTAAAATGCATTCCAAAATAGCAATTCTAAAGCAATAAATACCCGCTTGTATTGCACTGGATTTTCAAACCATTTTGATGCGTTTTAGGCACTTACAAATTTCGGAAAATAAGCACTTCTTTAAAGCGGCAGAATTTCACTCTTTTAGAACTTAGTTTTGGCACATAAAACAATCTCACATAAGGGAAAATTGTTTCGCAGATACTATTGTATTCTGCACAAGTACTACCAAATGTTTTGACGACGACCCCTTCTTGTGATATGTCTTTATGTCCCAAAAACTAGAACGTTTTACCTGAATTTTATTTCTTCTACAAATTCTGACCTAACCTTGAAAAAACGAACTTGATGCAATGACGATTTGTCACAACTGAGTCGAGATCTGACTTCCCTTCGCCCTGATAAGGCAACAGGATTATGTTCGTATTAGATTGCTTACCTAACCTAAGTTGAGAAAAATGTAGCATTTCTGAAATGTTTTAAAATTGCGGGTATAAACAAACAACTTTAGTTTAGGTCAGAAACTAAAATCAACAGAGGTAAGAAAAGAGGAAATAGAAAAAAAAATACTGTTTATACATTTGACATGCAGAGAGTTTTATTTATTTGTGCAGTATTTTTCTGTCAAATTCAATACACGATACAAGAATATTATAATATATCTTAGGTACATCATTTTTGGATTCTACATATAATTACAATAATTTTATAATAAGTACATTTATTAAGTGTAAACTTAATAGTTTCCGAGATATCGACTTTTGAAAAATGACATTTTTGAACTTTGACAGCTTCTAGCTTTCTAACGGTCGTCTTAGAGCAAAACGGCTTACATATGTGTCCCTGTCTTACTTTTTTATTATCTTTCCAAAATTGTTAACTTCCGGTTAGCCAGAGGATTTTAAAGTTCAAAAATGTCCTTTTTCAAAAGTCGATATCTCGGAAACTATTAAGTTTACACTTAAATGCACTTATTATAAAATTATTGTAATTTTATGTAGAATCAGAAATGATGTAAGATATATAGAGTGTTCTATTTAAAATGAACTACTTTGAGCAGAAACGGCAATGCTGAAAATGTTTTAGCTGTGTAGGCATGCCCTTATATTATACAAAAACCAAATTTTTGAATTATTCCGTTCAGGGGTTTTCCATAAACGTTTAATATGCCATCCAATGTGGAACACCCTGTATATACTTCATATTTCGAACATACAAACAGCTTACAATCTTCCATAGATTTATTATTAACAAATTGGTGTAACCTTACACCCGAGGACAAAAGGGGCGGTTGCTAAAGTAAGTATATAGGCACTTTATTCCCTTGTGGTATTTATTATAAATGTACCTATATACGTTTTGGTATTTAGATATCTAGGTTTTACATTTATCGAACTTGAGCATGTATTTTGGAGTATATAGATATTTACTTTTCACTATAGGTACCTATACCATTTTGTTTGACATTGGTTTTATAATCACCGTTAAAAATTGGCTTAAATAATATTATGCAGGTAAGTACTTAAAAATATATACACTTTTTTAAAAATAGTAATTTTTGCAGTATATACCTATAACATTTACAGATAAATCATATATTAGCTTCAATATATTTACCTTCTAATAAAGTTTTATGGCAAATGGAGAAAATCGACAAAGGGTATACATATTATTGCAGGATACTTTTCTCTATTCACTTCTTTTTCCTCTTCCACCATCTCTATCCACACTGTTTCGTAAATATAATTTTATTATACCTTCCACATCTTTTTCAGTCGCATTTCTGGATAAGCAGTTTTTTCTTACAGCAACTAAAAACCAAGTTAGGTTAAATAGTATTTTTTAATTTTTTGCAAATTTTCCAGAAATCTTAAAAGAAGCAAGAAAATAAAATCAACATGTCCTAACATTTTTTATTCAGGTGCTTCGTTTACCTGAAAAAGGTTCTTTTCCAGACCTCACTGCATAGTCTGTATTTATGTAGTGAGCGGCATAATAAACTTCTAAAATAAAAAAAGGTTCTTGACCAAAAAAAGTTTGAGAAAAGCTTACAATCAAGAATTTTTTGACATATAGGAATCTGGATTTTCTTACCTAAAACTAATTTTCTAATTTCCACGAACTTTGAGAAAGCTGTTTTGTTGTTACGCCCTGTCCAATTTAGTTCTTTCTGAACTTGTGTACTTAAAAGCTTGCATATTATTCTTCGAGTTGTGTCAATTGAGTCCTTTCCACCAACTACTTGGAATACTCTGACCTAAAAGTAAAAGTAAGGCCGAACTAAAATAAAATTAGAAATCGGTATAACTGTAAAAAAATCCTAAACGTTCGTGGTGACAATATTTTACTACATGAAAAAGACAAGGCATTTTTAAGGGTAATTAATAAAATAATTTTAGAGGATACACCACCCTCGAAACTGTCAAAATAGCATAATCAAATTATAAAGATATATACTTACCACTTTCATAAAATAATCTTGTTCTTTTAACTTTTCTTTAAAAGAAAACGGATCATCTAAAGTTTCACATGTAATAAATTATCCATTACACAAATCATTGGGTAGATCCTTGTACTCAGTGTTTTTTTTAAGCCATTTAAGCAAAACATTCATAGCACATAATGAAATGTTATATTTTTTCCCCAGGTTCTTAAAAAATTTTTTACATCAGAACTAGCGTTTATTTCCTGTAATATATCATCTTGTTCACAATGATTTTGATTAGCCCTTATATTTACTCCAGAGGCAACTGGATATGGTACTACTGACGGTATTGGCAATAGAGTTTCTTCATTCATAAGTAAGGTAGCTGTGTGACTCTTAGTTAAAATGTTATTAGTGGATTGAGGGGGGGAAGTGAGAGTGAGATCAGCTGTATCAGAGTTAAAATTTTCTTCTACAACTTCTTTTAGCATATTGCACACCTGTATTTTTATCTTTCTTCTTCGATGGCGTTCAGAGAGCCTTTTATATATGGGAGGATTGAAGGTCATACGTCCATTTAAACTAAAAATTTTAAAAAATCTGTACACAAAGAAATACCTTACCAAATAAATGTATATATATATACAGTGCGTCCATAAAGTCTTGCACAAATTCATTTAAAATTCAGGTATTTACTTTTTAAAAACGCTCGGACACGTCAATTAGTACTTTTGTTTGTGCATTTTTTAACGTAAAATGTTTTTATACAGGGTGTCGCACGTATGAGGTATGAGGTCATCAATAAATGTGTTTAAAATAAATTTTCAAACGTCAATATTTCGGAAACAGTGATTTCCAGAGGTGTTAAGTGTTCATCATAGAATTCAAAATTGATATAATATACAGGGTGTTCCATTAAAAAAATCCTTGATGACCTCATACCTCATACGTGCGACACCCTGTATAAAAACATTTTACGTTAAAAAATGCGCAAACAAAAGTACTAATTGACGTGTCCGAGCGTTTTTAAAAAAAGTAAGCCCCTGAATTTTAAATGAATTTGTGCAAGACTTTATGGACGCAGTGTATATACTTATGAGAGAAGTAAATATTCGATCGTAACCGATAGCAAATAGCAGTGTGTGTTTCCTTTACATTGCAGCATACGAGGTGACCAAGTGCTAATGGTCAACCTCGTATGCTGCAATGCCAAGGAAACACACTGCTATTTGCTGTCCGTTACGACCGAATATTTACTTTTCTCATTTTACTTGATCGGACAATAACTTTTCTCTCTTTTATATATACTTATATAGAAAAAAAATCAATACAATTTGTCGCTAGATAATGTTTTTTAAAAGCAGTGAACAATTTATATCCTTAACTAGGTATTATTTAATCTGAGGTTTAGAAACTACCTCAATAATATCAGTAAAAAGTGTCACTTCAGTTAATGTTTTTGTTACTTACTAAAAGTGTACAAATTCTTTTAAGTACCTACCTATACTTACCTTAATATTATTTACGTATTACGGGGGTGTCCCAAAATTAGTAGAGCAATATTTCGAATACAGGTTGTACTTGTACGAAATTAAGCCATGCAAGTTCCATAATTGAATGTAAAAATTAAAAATAACAAAAATAAATGACTATGACTAATTAAGGGCTGAAAATCACCAAATTTCGTGAATCTACATGAAGTGGTTTCAATTTTACAGAAACACCTTTCTTAGAAACAGGTTTCGAGGCGTGCTCATATGCACTTTTCATCATATTTTGACAAGTAGGTATACTACAATCCGTCTTAAAAATATTGCCCACTAATTTTGGAAATCCTGTTTATTTGACCTAAAGTATAGTTCTAAAAGCAGTTAGGTATATATGTAGTTACAAATAAGCAAATATGTAAAAATAGCATATGGTGATGAACAGTGAAAATTATATATATAATTATAAATATTCTCCAAAAATAAATGCTCACATCAAGACCCGAACAAACCTAATAATGTTGGAATGTTTATCAATTTTTTGGTTTTCTTCATTTACATTATAACCTCATAATAGGCTACTAAAATATAAAAAACGACGTTTGCATGCTGTTGGTTGAAGCTCCTTTATACGAGACAAAGATATATATATATATACCTATTAATTAAAACCTTCTGAAAGAAAACATAATTAGAAATTATAATATTTTCTAGTGTATAACCACAAACACTATACCTATTTTCCTAAAATAAGGACTTTTGAAATACTGCAGAGAATGGATATTTTACACAAAAATGCGGATTATGTTAAATTGGTTTAAAAATCCTTTACGGTTCTTATAATAATAGGGTTGCCCACCTCTTCGGGTTTCGGTGTATGATATTCGAGCTTAGCAGGGCAGATTCTTCAGGTTGCGCACCTGATAATTTTTTCCCCAAAACTGTAATTTTTATACGTGTTTGATATGTTTTTAACATCCCCTTCACCCCAAAAACGGAATTCTTCAGGTTAGCGAATTCCGTTAGGTGGCACTAGTTCCTAACCTTAAATGGCTCAAATTTGGAATAGTTCCGGACATAGGCGCAATTCCTTTAATTAAATAAACCATTATTAGCTCTGCCTTAGGGCAGCAACATAGCAAAATTGCCGATATCTATCAATACAGACAACTCATGGATTTAAAAAAACTCCTGATCTGACCGGCATGCACTGCAATCATTTATTTTGGGTTTCGGCTTCTGAATTTTGATCTAAAATGTGCATGACTTTGTGAGTTGCATTACTTTTATCGGTAGCCATGTTGCAAGCGCCCATTAAATAAATGCTGGCCGTAACATTTTAAGCAGTTGTTCATCAAAACTGAAGAAAAATATCGAAAACTAAGTGCTTGCCAAACACTTCAAAGAAAGTAGTTCGAATTTGAATGCTGGCCAACGCTATATCGGCAGATCAAAACTAAGTGTGTTATCTGGGTAGCGTTGTCATGACAACCAAATTTGTTGACCCGTAAGTCATACGATCTTTTAGACAACATGTATTACTTCGATCCAAAGCAGACATGTAAAAATTGTACCTACATAATAAGTATTGCCTATTTTGACAATTAAGGTTTAATTTGACGTATTATGTAAAAACACGTTGAGCAGTAGGTTAGAATGGCGTCAAATCCATATTATCACATGATATGCCAAACTGATGAATAAAAATTGGCAATCGCCATGCTCCAAGCATAATTCACTTTTCTTTTCAAAAGCGTTGACCAGCATCTCGGGAGAAATGTTACCACATTCTTGGATAATTCTTTCTTGTAACTGCTCTAAATTCTCAACTGGCGTTATAAAAATATTGTTCCTCAAATGAGGAAAAACGAAATAATCCATAACCGTCAAACAAGGTGATCTGGGTAGAAATTCAATGTGAAATGGATTCAAAATATTGTCCCTATACGCTGTGCTGTAACGTGTCATGGAAAAAAATAGGACCAAAAATTCTTCTTCGGGAAACAGCCAACCAAACACCAATTTTTTGAGGGTGCAATGTGGACAAAAAGGGGAGATTTTCACTACTTCACTGCGTGTATTCTGGGAATTCACGTACGCGGTGAGGTGGAACCAAGCTTCATCAGAAAAAAACTGTCAGGTCTTATAAATCATTTATTTCCAATAAATTTTGGGTAAACCATTGACAGTAATTACTACGGCTTTCAAAATCTGCAGCTCGTATTTCTTGGAATACTTGCACTTTATAAGTTTGCTCCTGCATGTTCCATAAGGTCTTCCCACTTCTTGAGAGAGGCGTCTTATGTATTTTGCATTATTTCACGAACGTTTGCAACAAGTTCTTCTGTTCTTACAGATGATCTTCCAGCACATTTGTTATGTTGTATAGAACCTGTTTCCCTAAACGGAGCCACGGTTCTTCTCAGACAATGATAAAAATCCCTAGCAGTAAAAGCGATGTTAGGAAAATTTTCATAAAAGTCGTCCATGCACAAACGCTGATTGTATTGCCACTCATCATTTACTCAAACCCCGTTTCGAAAATACTCTTCAACCATGAATTTTTTGTCCTGATTCGTAAAACCCATTGCTTGAATTATACAAGAAATTGGATAAATTAGCGATGAATCAAATTAAGTACTTGTAACGACTGTTAAAGATGACGGAATAACTGATTCACGATAACGCTGGTATTTACTGACACTCAACAGGTATTAAGCTCTACCGCTAAGCAGTATATACAGACTTAGATGCAAAGCACACTTTGATGGTAAAAATTTTTGCTCGCACCGTATATAACAACCCAAGCAACACAAAATAGTTAAATAAACATTTATTTTTAGTACGAGCATTAGCGAAAATTGACCTTGTTAATACAGACATTATAATATTACGTAACTATTTTGTTTAAACAAAATAAGTTGTAAATTTCGGAAAATCCTATGATTTTTTTATAATGTAGGTATCTACTACTACTTTTAGGTACTCTTTACTTATTTTACCTGATCTACGCGTAGAAATATGATATTATTCGCTAAAAACTACTAAATGAGAATAGGTACTTGTGCTTTCAGGAATATCGTTCAAAAAAACACAAGATCTGTTAGGAAAATAAAAACATGTTCTTTTAGATTAGTTTGATATTTTTTCCTTCCCGTCGCTTCGGAACTTGTTTTTATACATTTAATATCAACTTCACTTGAATAACATAATAAATAATGGTAGGTCTTTTCCATATACCTACCTTGCACGTAATAAAATACAACAAAACAAATATAAACTAATGTACCTATCATAGCGGTGCAAATGTACTTACCGTTCAGGATCCTTTGGAAATGAAAACATGCTTATTCTTTGACATTCTTTTGAGTGACACCCTCGAAACGCACAGGTATTACCAGTCATAGTTTTATAATAGCACAGCACTCACAAAAATAAACAGTTAAACAATACACTTCTTTCAACAAAAACTCATCGACTACCGGACTAACGGGCCGGCTTAAACTTATGACAGTTGTCCGGGTTACCTCCCAGTACGTTGATTTTGCCAAATGTCATATTGTCGCTTCTCGGCCTATACATTCTGCATGTTGATTTGTGATAGAAGCGTTGATTATTCATCCTGAACCGACTTAATTCTTTGAATATCTTTTATTATGCTTTGTTGCCATTGGTTCAGCGGTTGCAAATTCTGGTTTACAGTATATAAGGAAGGTCGCATTCCTTGATGGTAAAATGCGAGGCAAAACAACCCTGGGACTCTCAGCAGGACTTGATGGGTATCTACAGTAAGAAAATAGTTTATGTAGTACATTGGTGTTTTAAAAATAAAGTTTAAACGGTACTTTCTGAGTGGTAAAACTAACATTATACTAAAAATTAACAAAATTTAAACGTTTATTATATTCTTAGATTTTTTAAAATCGTTTTAAAGCTATAATCAAAATGAACTTGCAAAGGGGTGAACTGATTTAAAGCCCTACGGCAAGCTACTAGTATCACCACGTTAATAAAGCAATAAAAATATTGGTCAGGTAGGTAGGTAGGTATATAAAAAAAATCAGTAGGGAAATCAGAAACAGATCAACTTTACTGTACTTACTTTATTAGCTCACAACCACGTTAGTCAAAATCAGCTTGGGTTAGTTCACATCACAGCAAAAATAAGCTAAAGCAACGTAAAATCACAACTTAAAAAAATGCAGCTAACCACAATCAAATTTTCGGCATTGACACCTTGTGTGTTGTATATTGTATATACTGTTGTATATTCTTGTATGTTCATGTAGCAAGCAAATAAGCCAATGTAGACCGCGTATATAATCACGTGATAACGTCATAAGCGCGGATTGGTACAAAAACGGAAAGTGTTGTGGTATTCGCCATGTGGAAATCGGCTATAAAAAGCGCGATTTCGATGGGAATAGCCAGTCGGTGCAGAACCATGAAACAGTAAATAGCTAAAAGTGTTTGGAGCATTATTTCTGGGTTTTAAAATCTGCATAAGTCTTTTTCTTTGGACGAACGTCACCATAAAATTTGCCAGTTGATCTTGGAGCTTCCGGAGACCTGGGTATGCCAAGAGGGCATACGTGAACCTGAAGATAAAAGCAAGGCGTTGCTGAAGAAGCACCGGCGGAGAGACGCTGTAGTCGAGCCCGATACTGTGAGGAAACAGTGGTTCCTGGCCGTCTTAGAAGTTTGTCCTGGAATACGGACAGATTTTGCAAGCACCTAGGGGAAAGAGTCCGCTCACGATCGTCGGAGGAGGGCCAATCGTAGAAGCACCATTCCACCTAGAGAAATAATTTTAAGAAGAAGTGTACGACGAGAACCGGTCATCGCCGACGTTGCCAAGCTTGGACAATCCGTGCCATAACCGTAGCAGCCGACGCCATCGCCAGGGAGGCGTGTACAGGAGTTCACCACCTGGGCATAACTTGCACCAGGTCGGCGAAGACGAAAAAACCTACGGCAAGTTAATTCGAAGCAGGAGAAATACGAAAAACCGATATAGCCGGCGCTGCCAGCATTGGCCAAGCCGTGCCATAGCCGAAACAGCCGACGCCATCGTCGAGGAGGAGACTACAATAGTTTACCACCTGGGCATAACCTGCACCAGGTTGGCAAGACGCGAAAACTACGTGGCGGAATAATTTAAAAAAGAAATACAGCGATAATCCGACATAGCCGGCGTTGCCAGCATTGTACGGATCGTGCCACATCTACAAAAGCCGACGCCATCGCCAGAGAGGCGTGTGCAAGCGAATACCACCTGGGCATAACCTGCACCAGGTCGGCGGAAGACGAAAACCACGTGGCAAACGTGATTTTCGATCAAATAACGAAAGACAGGCGACGCCAAGAGCTGGACGGTGTGGCCACACCTCCAGTACCTAGTGCCGACCCCAAAGCACCGAGAACAAGGTTCTACCACCTGGGCATAATCTGCCCCAGGTCGGCAGTGAAGAAGCCAAGTACGGCAAACCCTGCATTAGCCGGAATTATGGCACTGAATAGTGAAACCCCTCCAGCCCGGACGGCGGAGGATGAAGAAGAACACGACATGCTCTCAACTACCGAGGCCGTCCCCAGGAAAGGACCTGGTGCGGTCTCAAACTGCCCTACACAGATCGCCGCCCCTGAGATTTTGACTGAGCCTAGCCGCGGAGCCGCCAGGGATATGCCCCTTGAAGGAGGAAGCGAAGGCGAACTGTGCCAGGACATGGCGCCCAACTCGATGACTTACTCGAACATAAGGAGTAACAAAGAACCCTGTGACGACGTTAGGCCCGCTGGCCTGAGCGATCGTAAATCATTTACACACCTGCCCATGGAATGCCCAGCTTTTAAGATAAGAGCGAAGCGCCGATTATGGGAGGGAAGAGATAGAGTGGATATGGAAATTCGCAGCAAGTCTAAGAAAGACTTGACTAGTGGATCGATAAATACAATGATGGAAGAAGAGATGCCGTCATGGAAATGGCGATTGCCGCCTCGATGGGAAGAAGAAGATGGAATGCCAAGCTATGAGGACGAGCCTAGAGGTCCGGCGCTGCCACCGTTAAGTCGGCAAATTCCGCCAACTCAAAGGGGAGTCCGGCAGAAGCAAGACAAGAAAGGAGGAAATAAACAAAGATGGATGCCACCCTGGGAGGAGGGGTATCGTCGATATGTTTTTGACAGAAACGAGCCCGAGCAGCGGACAGAGCCTAAAAAGACACCCAGAAGGAAGAGGAAAAAATGGAATGGAAAACACGGAATAGCGAATACGCTGTTAAATATGAATTCGGCGACATTGCCAAGAATTGATGTGATAGTGGAAGGAATTCCAGTAAGAGCCCTGCTCGATACTGGGGCCAGCAGGAATATTATTAAAAGCACACTCCTACCCCTGACGGTTAGGAGTAGAGCTCCAAGGGGCGAAATGAGACTCGCCTGCGGTGAGACCCACCATGCGACAAGAGGAGATATACAGCAACGTGAAAATTAAAAATATGACAACGCTAACTAAGTTTACAATTATGGATGAACTAAATGAAGATATCATATTGGGGATGCCATGGTTTAAGAATAACGAAGTAGTAATGGATGTTAACCGATGCTGTATATACCTTGGAAACACCACCAGAGAAATCGTATACTGGGGGAAGCGCGACGCAGACGAGGAGGATGAAGATAGTATTACTATTCCGTATGTACCGGAAATGGACAAGATGGAATATACCCAGATTTTGATGGACTTTGGGGAATTATTTAAAGAAAGTATCCAACAGAACACAACAAAGGCTACCCAACACCGAATCCGGTTGACTGATACAAAACCAATCCGAGTGAGGCCATACGCTCTATCGGAAATCAAAAGAGTGGCAGTTCAGGAGCAGGTAGCAGAGATGCTTCGGTCAGGAGTAATCTCGCCAAGCACATCTGAATATTGTGCACCAGTGGTAGCAGTAACAAAAAAAGATGGTACCATGAGATTCTGTCTGGATTACAGGAAGTTAAATGAAGTAACCCAAGAGGAAGTAGCAGCACTGCCTGTAATTCCAAACACGTTGAAAGAAATTGGGGAAGCCCGAGTTTTCTCTACCCTGGACCTTAAAGCCGGATATTGGCAGATACCAGTGGCGGAAGCAGACAGACACCTAACGGCATTCGGTTTATTGGATGGAAGCACTTACGAGTTTAATGTAATGCCTTTTGGCCTCAGGAATGCGCCAGCTACATTCCAGAAACTGATGTCGGAAGTTCTGAGTGGAGAACTGCAGAAGTTTACGAGAGTATACTTGGATGACGTGATCATTTTTTCACCAGATCACAGAACACACCGACAACACCTCCGAAAAGTGTTGGAAAGACTCTCGACGTATCAGCTGAGATGCGGGGCAGAGAAATGTGTCATTGGGGTTAATGAATTGGAATACTTGGGATTTAAAGTCAAGGAAGACTATAATACCCCACAGAAAAAACATTTGAATGACGTGGAGAAATTCCCTCCACCAACGAACAAGCGACAACTGCAATCATTTTTGGGCCTGGTGAACTGGCTGAGAGAATACATTCCTCAGGCAGCAGAGCGTTTGGAGCCGTTAACGCTACTTTTGCAAAAAGAAAAGCCTTTCCGTTGGAAGGCCAAACAGCAGGAAGCATTCGATGATGTAAAGAAATTTATGGCACAACCGATGCAGCTATGGAGACCGCATCCAGGAAAACTTTTCTACTTGCAAACAGACCCCTCAAAAATAGGAATAGGCGCAGTGCTATACCAACTAGATGACCAAGAGGAACGACGTATCATAGCATACGCGTCCCATAAACTTAATAAAGCAGAACAAGCATACCACGCGAATGAACAGGAGTGTATGGCAGTAGTCTGGGCAATTAAACACTTTCGACAATATTTAGAAGATGCCCCATTTATTTTAAAAACCGACTCCCAGGCATTAACGTGGTTGCACCGTCTGAAGGACACAAAAGCAAAATTGACGAGATGGGCATTACTACTTCAAGAGTATTCATTTCGGGTTATCCACTGTCCGGGAAAAGAAAACGCGCTTCCAGATTACCTATCACGGAACCCAGAAGATACAGTGAGAGATCCTGAGACATTCAATGAAGATAGAATGGTCCCACCGATGAAAGAGGAAAAACTTAAAGATGTAATAGCAATGTTCCAGCCCCAGGAGATTCAGAGCCTGGAAGAGCGAGTAAAAGAAGGACAAGACGAAGACGATGAGATGAAAGAAACCAAGAGACAATGGCTACAGGAAGCAAAGAAACCTCCAGAACAGCAACCATCATGGTGGAATTACTATATTGTCCAGGACGATTACCTATTTAGACTACACTTGGATAGATTGTGCTTAGTAGTGGGAAAATTTGATAAACAAGATGTTTTTGAGGCCTATCATTCATATAGTGAAGCCCTCCATCCAGGAGCACAAGAGACAAGTAGAGCTATTGGCCGTTACTACTATTGGAGTAGTATGGAAAAAGAAGTCCGGAAATATACAAGAGAGTGTGATATTTGTAAGCAGATCAAGGCAGGAGCACCTCAGAAGAAAGCTGCGCTGGGGAGTATTCCAGCAGAAGCACCGTTCCAAGTAATAGCGTGTGATATAATGGGTCCATATGAAGAAACTGGCAGAAAGAATCGATTTCTGATAGTGGCGATGGACGTATTTACTAAATGGACAGAAGCTATTCCGGTAGCTAGAGCAACCGCATCAAAAATCATCAAGTTCTTGAAAGATGAAGTGTTTAGTAGATACGGATATCCAAAGGAGATAAGATCAGACGATGGTGCTCAATTTAGAGGAGCAGTATTCGAACAGTTTTGCAGAACGAATCATATTAAATGGACATCCTCCCCCATTTATCATCAACAAGCGAATCCAACGGAACGAAGATGGCAAGAAATGAAGAAAGCCTTAAGCGCCGCCATTTTAGAACGACCTACGACAGTATGGGATACGCAGATTCCGCAGGTTCTCTATGCGTTACGGACGCGGAAGAACGAAGCGACCCAAAAGACACCAGGAGAACTATTGTTAGGATATGAGTTGAAGAGACCAGGAGAATGGGCAATTGTGCGTGAGAAAATCGAAACAGTTCCACGGCCCGAAGAGATGGTTCGAGTTAGACAAAAGGCGAATCAGAACCAGAAAGCGTATCAGCAGAAGTACGCCCCCACCCCAAGAATACCAGCTATCAGATTTAGAGTTGGAGAAAGGGTTTGGGTTAGAAATTTCGCCCCAAAAGTTCCGTTTGCACCAAAATGGATAGGTCCATATGAAATTTTGGAGGTCCTGGGCTCTTCAACATATCAAGTTGATAAGGATGGAGCGTCCTCAAAAATCCATCTTAATAATCTAAGACGTGCCACAGTCCTGAGCGTGAGCGAAAGTAGCAGCTCAAGCACTGAGGTAGATAGCAGTCCAAGTGAGGAGGAAGAGCTGCATAGCCAACCCCGTGAAGTCCCTGAAATTCCGGCCCCTCAGCCCGAGGTCGCCGAGGTACCATTGAGGCAGCCTAAGGAGAAACCACCAGATGTGGAAGAAACTACGGCCCCTCAGCCCGAGGTCGCCGTACCAGCAGTGAGGCAGCCGAGAGAGAAGCCACCTGAAGCCTCCAAGGAGTCCCCCAGGTCGCCGGAGAACCGTCCACAGGAGGCCTATGCCAGGTCACCTGGAAAAGAACCACCTATCGAAGCTAGAGCTACGGAGGTTGAGGAATCGCCTCGGACGAGAGAAAAGGAGAAATCATCTTACGGAAGAAAGTGATTTTAAAACGTGTTTATTTGGACTTAGTATTGGTGTTGTTGTTATTATGAACTTAGTATTAGTTTTTATTGTTGTTTTTCGACTTAGATAGTTGTTGATTTTAGGTTTAGTTATTTTTAAGTTGATGTTGTAAATAGAGTATAATTGTACCAGATGGGTACAGTTAAATAAACGCCCCATAATTAATGCTCTTAAGGGGGGGGGGGTGTTGTGGTATTCGCCATGTGGAAATCGGCTATAAAAAGCGCGATTTCGATGGGAATAGCCAGTCGGTGCAGAACCATGAAACAGTAAATAGCTAAAAGTGTTTGGAGCATTATTTCTGGGTTTTAAAATCTGCATAAGTCTTTTTCTTTGGACGAACGTCACCATAAAATTTGCCAGTTGATCTTGGAGCTTCCGGAGACCTGGGTATGCCAAGAGGGCATACGTGAACCTGAAGATAAAAGCAAGGCGTTGCTGAAGAAGCACCGGCGGAGAGACGCTGTAGTCGAGCCCGATACTGTGAGGAAACAGTGGTTCCTGGCCGTCTTAGAAGTTTGTCCTGGAATACGGACAGATTTTGCAAGCACCTAGGGGAAAGAGTCCGCTCACGATCGTCGGAGGAGGGCCAATCGTAGAAGCACCATTCCACCTAGAGAAATAATTTTAAGAAGAAGTGTACGACGAGAACCGGTCATCGCCGACGTTGCCAAGCTTGGACAATCCGTGCCATAACCGTAGCAGCCGACGCCATCGCCAGGGAGGCGTGTACAGGAGTTCACCACCTGGGCATAACTTGCACCAGGTCGGCGAAGACGAAAAAACCTACGGCAAGTTAATTCGAAGCAGGAGAAATACGAAAAACCGATATAGCCGGCGCTGCCAGCATTGGCCAAGCCGTGCCATAGCCGAAACAGCCGACGCCATCGTCGAGGAGGAGACTACAATAGTTTACCACCTGGGCATAACCTGCACCAGGTTGGCAAGACGCGAAAACTACGTGGCGGAATAATTTAAAAAAGAAATACAGCGATAATCCGACATAGCCGGCGTTGCCAGCATTGTACGGATCGTGCCACATCTACAAAAGCCGACGCCATCGCCAGAGAGGCGTGTGCAAGCGAATACCACCTGGGCATAACCTGCACCAGGTCGGCGGAAGACGAAAACCACGTGGCAAACGTGATTTTCGATCAAATAACGAAAGACAGGCGACGCCAAGAGCTGGACGGTGTGGCCACACCTCCAGTACCTAGTGCCGACCCCAAAGCACCGAGAACAAGGTTCTACCACCTGGGCATAATCTGCCCCAGGTCGGCAGTGAAGAAGCCAAGTACGGCAAACCCTGCATTAGCCGGAATTATGGCACTGAATAGTGAAACCCCTCCAGCCCGGACGGCGGAGGATGAAGAAGAACACGACATGCTCTCAACTACCGAGGCCGTCCCCAGGAAAGGACCTGGTGCGGTCTCAAACTGCCCTACACAGATCGCCGCCCCTGAGATTTTGACTGAGCCTAGCCGCGGAGCCGCCAGGGATATGCCCCTTGAAGGAGGAAGCGAAGGCGAACTGTGCCAGGACAAAAGACGCGATTCTTTCCAAAACCTGGCGACACTATAAAGTCTGTTTAATTAAATTAGAAGATTTTTGGTTTATATAACGAAAATCATATACCTTCAATAACACACTATTTATAGTTATTTTTTATGTATCTAGGGAATTATAATGGTCTTAATTACCGAGGGCAAAGTTTACGTCCCGAGGGCCTTTGGCCCGAGGGACAGCAATTGCCCGAGGTAATTGAGACCCTTATAATTCCAGTGATACATAGATGATTTTATTTCTGACCGATTTTAGTAACATTTTGTTCATTTTTAAAGTGGAATAAATGTTTCAATAGATGACAATCAAATTGACATTAGATGTCAATCGTTTGATTTTATGTCAAATTTTTCTTAATATCCCAAGGGAGTTATGACCCTTATAATTCCCGCGTAACTAAGACGTTATAAACTAATAATATGCCGGTCAGAAATAAATATTTTTTTATGACTTTTGATGGTTTAAAAGGTCAGTAATGCGGTTCATATCACGAAAAACATTAAACTTATAATGCGAGAGTTCATAAAATTGGTACAATTTTCAAAACAAAATAGTATACAGGGTGGTCCAACGAAAACTTAACACCCCGATTTTCCTGCTTTAAAATGAAAATGTGGAAAATCGCTCCGACTCGTCTATTTCTGATTCGAGGGGGAATAACTTTTCCGCTTTTTTCGTCTCCGTAACTTTAACCCCCTAACGGGGGTGAGCACAACCCCCTGATTTTGAATAGGGATGAGGGATGTTGCGATACCTCATTTTGAAGATATTATCGAGTACTATCTGACCCTAAAATTTCGCTTCAAAATTTTCATCTTTAACGAAATGACAGCTAAAATAGTGGAAGATTTTTCTCAAAACGTTCACATACATTACTCAACATTTCTGGTGTAGTTTGACGGCATTCATTAATGATCCGAATTCGCAAATCATCCAGTGACTTAGGGTGGGTAGCGTAAATCTTAGATTTCAGGTGACCCCATAGAAAAAAGTCCAGTGGAGCCAGATCAGGTGATCTGGGTGGCCAGCTGGCCACTCAATATGTCCCCTTCTTCCAATCCAGGCCTGAGGAAAATTTTCATCTAAGAACTGGCCCACAGGTTAAGTGAAATGAGGTGGTGCGCCATCTTGTTGAAAAATGATCGTTACATATGGTCTTCTTCATTCTCCAATACTTGAACGAGGGCTGGATAAATAGCGTTCTCTAATAGTTCTAAATAAATTTGGCCAGTGAGATTACCAGGTATAAAAAAGGGCCGATTATGTGATTTCCATAAATACCCGTCCAAACATTTAACTTTTGGGGATGCTGAGTATGCACTTCACGAAATAATCTTGGATTTTCATCTGACCAATACCGACAGTTATGCCTGTTTACAATGCCATTAAGGTAAAATGAACACTCATCCGAGAAACAGATATTAAACATGTAGTTAGGATTATTGTTAATAATTCCACTTCACAGAACTGGAATCGGCGATCGAAATCATCCTCATTCAGTTCCTGAACCAGTCGTATCTTAAAAGGATGGAACTTATGTTGTTTAAGGATTCTCATGATTGTTGTGCGTGAAACACCAGATACATCGGACAATTTCATAGTACTAAGGGTCGGATCCATTGCTACTTGACCTAAGACAGCCACTTCCCTCGCTTCGTCTCTTTCATACGCCCTCTTTTTGTTTCCGACTGAACCAATAGCGTCAAATTTGGCAACCAGTTGCACAACGTAAGCAGCGGATACATTTGTTTCAGGATGTCGTTCATCAAATAAAGCCGCTGTTACTCGCGCAGAGTCGTTATTTCTAAAAAATAATTTTATCATTTCCACCCTTTCTTCTACGGAATACACCATTTTAATTCTACTACAAAGTTAAAGTTACAATCGCTTTGACACAGTTTTAACGTTCTTAAAAATTCACGATAGACTAAGGTAAATCAAAAACATGGTCCGTCTACTTTTTTGGACAAAAAAATTAACAAATAAATAAATGAAGAAAACAAGGTCTGTCTATACCACCAAACTAAAATTTTTATTTGTCCCTTTAAGGTGAAAAAAGGATTAAAGAGTGTACATAATTTAATGTCATTTTAGGTTGTACTAGTTTCAACTTTAGTCAAAGTCATCATCAGCAACCATACAATTAAGAATTATGTTTAGGATGTACCTAAATAAACGAACTAAAACAAATTAAAAGGGGGGGGGGGAACGAAGTGGTTCAACAATACATGGCCATAACGTGCACCTTATGCAGCCAATGGACTCGACAGAAGACAATCACCTACACGATGCTACTTTCAGCAATGAAGGAAATTAGATGCGAAAATTGTAGTAGAGGAAAAATTCTAAATGGAATCATTTATAGTCATGATATTATGATGTATAGCTGTCTATAATGAAAATTCAATGAAGTAAACGTTTCATGAGTCAACTCCAAGAAAGAACATGATTTATATTTGGTGGGTCAGAATTTTTAATAAGAATAGTAATAAGTCTATAAGGTTTTTTTTTTCGCCGCCCTTGTGCGGGGACACTCCCAGCACACCACTCAGAAACAGCCCTGGTTATACAGTATATGTCCGGCGATGTGGTAGACAAGAGGGCAAACGGTCCAAAAATTTAATTTTTCGAGGAAAAATCATTCTTTATAAAAATTTTTGCTTGCTAAAAAAAAAATTGTACGCAGAGTGTCCAAGAAGTTAAAAATTCAAATTTTTTACAAAAGTAAAGTACCCTTATTCTAAAGTTTTTAGTAAAATGCTATTTAAGAGAATTGTTTGAAATCATCACACCTTCTAAAATATTGGTTTTCATTAAGTTTGAATAGCAATAATATTTCTGCTTTAAAGCATTTCACTGAAAAGTTTGGTAGGTGTATCTTTGATTTTGTATACAAAGTACCTTTGATTAGGTACCTCAGAAATAAATTATTACAGTGTCAAGCAAAACGTCACTGTCAGTAACTTTTAAAGATTTTATTAGTTTACTATGTTAACAACAAAGCAAAGAATACATTTTTAAGTACCGGAGATTTTTCACACAGATACGTTATTGAAAATTTTCATAAAAGGTTCCCCAATGTACCCATAATCAAATGGGCTGTCTGCAAGCTGGTCAAGGAATTTCGTGAAACGGGATTTGTATTAGACTTAAAAAAAAGTAAAAAAAAAAACACTACAATGATGATGATACAGCGACTCTACTCGTACTGCAGTCTGTTAGAGAAAACGAGCTACGCAACTACAGGTTGTTCAAAAAAGTACTATTTAGGAAATTTTAAACCAAAATAAGATACGTCCCTACAAACCCCATCATAACGACACATTAGAGGAGGGTGATGATTAGGGGTGGGCAAAATAATCGATATATAATCGATTTTTCGATTTAAGAAAAATTTTAATCGATTAATCGATTGTTCGATTAATCGATTTTCCGATTAATCGATTTTCCAATTAATCGATTTTTCGATTAATCGATTTTCCGATTAATCGATTTTCCAATTAATCGATTTTTCGATTAATCGATTTTCCGATTAATCGATTTTCCGATTAATCGATTTTTCGATTAATCGATTTTCCAATTAATCGATTTTTCGATTAATCGATTTTCCGATTAATCGATTTTCCGATTAATCGATTTTCCGATTTTCTGATTAGTCGATTGTAAAATTGATTGTAAATAAATTTTTACCCGATAATCGAAAATATAAATTATTATGTTATTGAATTATTTTGAAGTTGCTGGTGAAATATTAATTAATATACTGCACAATTAATTATTACTCTATACAATAACAGTTACGTGTACTGCGCCCGTATTTCTACTAGTATACAGGGTGTTAATTAATGGTATGCAGATATTTCAGGGGGTGATAGTTAGTACTCGTCAAAATAAGAAAAAAATGTAAATATATGCATGGTCTAAAACGCGTTATTTTCGTTATACAGGGTGGAAAAGTTTCAATTTTTTTTCTCGTATCTTGCGTTTTCTCTCTTATATTCTCTGATAATTGTTTCAAATTTGGAACAACAACCATTTTTTAGAATCTCTACAATAAAGTATCAAAATTGTTGGTCGCAGTATACAGGGTGTTACATTTTCTTGAATCCGCTACAATTTTATCTTTCAGAACTTTTTTTGGGGCTCCCTGTATGAATTCCGGTATGAAATTTGAACTCTCTGTTCCCTTGTTTAGCGTTCTTGTCTCTTGTACTATTCTCGTATCTGTGACCGTTTTCGATTTATTTGCAAAAATAGCCATCGATGGAAATTAAATGTAGGCGAAATAGCGCAATAAAAATGAAAATAATTATTACTTAAAATATATACAAATAAAAACAGCTTTTTACTCTTATTCTAAAGTTGAAAAAAAGTAAAACGTTGCTTAAACATAATATTGTTATATTATAATTTTTCCCATAAAAGGAGATTGTTTTAATGAAATAAAAATTGCCTAATCGACAAGGACCAAATAAATTATTGGACAATAAATTTATTGCCTGTCCGATTTATCGATTAATCTAAATAATCGATATACCGATTACATCGAAATTATCCAAAATGATAAATATAATAAGATCGATTAATGGGAAAAATCGATTAATCGAAATAATCGATTAATCGAAACATCGATTAATGGAAACATCGATTAATCGAAACATCGATTAATCGAAATAATCGATTAATCGAAATAATCGATTAATGGAAAAAATCGATTAATCGAAATAATCGATTAATCGAAATAATCGATTTTCCGATTAATCGATTAAATCGAAATTATCGATTATTTTTCATAATCGAAATTATCGATTATTTTTCATAATCGATAATCGATTATAACTTTTGATAATCGCCCACCCCTAGTGATGATGGCAAAAGGTTGGATTTTTGTTGGTGGGTAGGAAGTAAGATTTTAGGTGGTAATAGGGGTTTTATAAACTTATAAAGTTCTCGGATGAGTCCACGTTTTCGACGAATGGAACTGTGACACCAAGCATGTTCGCTATTGTAGTGATGTTAAAACTATATTCAGAATCCCAATCCGACGTCAATATTTAAAAAAAGTGAAGGTTTGGTGCGCTGTTTCCTACTATGATATATTATTGTGACACCACACTCTTGTAACCGGTAACATATAATATATTATCAATTTTAGCTGCATTCATACTTAGTTCTACTTACATTCAAAAATCCCTCAAGTTCACCTATTTTGTTTCTGAGCGACCATATGTTCACATGAAAGACATTAAAACAATCTCCTGTTCCTGGATCATGACCGCGTACTTTCCTGAACTATTTTTTTTTTAATTCTTTATTTATTTATTCATTATTACATATTATCATTAAACAATAATAATCTCTAAACAGTGCATTAAGCACTGGTAACGAGAATAATAATTTCACAATATAACGCTTAAGTTCTATACAGCTATTACTTATTTCCTATGTGTGACTTTAGCAAGCTTACAAATTTTGGAAAGGTGTTACAGTTTTTCAGAACCCCCGGTAATTTATTATATGTTCCGCATGCCTGTGATAGGTGATTGTTAAGTCCTCTATTGTTATGTACATTATATTGGTAAATATTATCACATTGTCTTGTATTGTAACTATGAATACTATCTATAAATGTAATTTGTGTATTGCACTTTTGCTTTTTATTTATAACCTTATAGACATGTTTGCATTGCTCTAATTCTAAAAGTTTATGTATGTCAAAAACGTTCACCATTTTATAAAGATCGCTTGTATGTACTAGCCTATCAATACTAAATAATATTTTATTTTGTATAGTTTGTGCCCTGTTAAAATTTACCCTTCCGCATGTTCCCCATACTGGGAGAAGATACCTTAAGTGCGATGCAAAATATGCGTTGTAGATATCTATTCTAGTTTTATTTGTAAAGTAGTTTCTACATTTATACAGCGCGCCAATCATTGAAGTCATTTTCCTAATTATGTATGTAATGTGTTCACTCCAATTTAAATGTACATCAATTATTAGACCTAGATACTTAATACTATCAACTGATTTTAATTCTACGTCTTTTATTTTTATTTTTGGCATTGGTATAATTTTATTTTTTTGTTTAAAGTGCATAAATTTAGTTTTTTCTATATTAATTTTTAGTCTATTACATATCAGCCACCTATAATATACATTTAGATCATTATTTATCACAGTCTGTAAATCTCCCGAATTTTCACCAGTATAATACAGTAGTACGGTGTCATCCGCAAAAGTAAAGTACCGAGCAGCCAAATCGGCACGCTTTAAGCTTAATGCATATAATGAATACAGAAGAGGCCCTAGAACAGACCCCTGAGGTACTCCACATAAGTTGCCCAATTTGGTGCTCTTGTTACTGCCTGTTTTAACATACTGTTGCCTACCAACTAAGTAAGTTTTTATTACATCAAATGTTTTGCCTCTAAATCCCATATAATTAATTTTTTTTAACAAAATATCAAGGCTAACAACATCAAATGCTTTGCTTAGGTCTACAAAAACAGCCGCCACAATTTTTCCGTTGTCTAATGCTGTAGAAATGTTATTAGTGAGGTCCATGGTGGCACTCAACGTATTACTGCCCTTTATAAACCCATATTGAAACAAATCTCTATCAATATATTTATCAATAAACCTTAACATTCTTTTTTTATCACAGTTTATATAATTTTAGAAAACACGCTTACCACAGATATGGGTCTATAGTTGTTCATAGAATCTCTAGTTCCAGTTATATGAAATAAAACAATGCAGTCTTCCTCCACAGTTTATTATAGTTATTATTTAAGGTGAAGTCCGTTATATCACAATTTAGAAAAAATCACCTAGGTTCTAAAGGGAATCTCTGTGTTTGGAGAACATACATCTTTTGATTCCTACATGTTCCGGCCAGAATTCCTGGTCATATAGCTCGTTTTTTTCTGCTTAAAGGTGCTGTAACCACACAGCACTTTTGGAATGTGTTGGACTTTAATTCCTTGACAGCTACTGTCTCGTTTTCAAAGCCCTGCTTTGCTTTGATGTACTGGAGTATCATATTTTCTGTTACGTGGTTTTTCACCCGGTTTATGTATAACCAGACCTTCCTGTCTCTGCCTCCCGAGAAGCCATTGTTCCGATCTTCGGTACTGACTTGGGCGCTCCCTAGACGTTTTTTCGTATTTTTGTTTTGGTTTCGTTTTTTTGGGAATTCAAAACCCTTATCTCCGATTTTAGGGTTAGGCGGTACTAAACTTCTTCTTGCCCATTTTTATGGCAATGGTTTCTGCATCATAGATTTTGGCAGTATAGTAGAAAAATGTTACACCCAAAAGTAAAAGTCAAGGCTAATTCCCCCCCCCCCCCCCCCCCAAGAAAGGTCTTTGGATCCGCCATTGCTTATGTTTAGGGAGATTGGGGTCAGTCTTGTTGCTCTGATTTTGACGTTGCGGTATGACATTAGGAATACGTACATTGGGTTAGGTGCATTTAAACTACTTGCCCCTGTCACTTTTGATGTCTGGATTGCTACGTTGCCGGAGCTTGCAGAATCAGCTGATTTTGGTTCATTGCTCAGTTTTTCCTTCAGTAGATTGATATTATCCATTAAAATAGCTTCCTTGTGTTTTAATTCTGATATAATAAAATCCTTACTTTTATATAATAACTTGATCCTTGGTAGAAAGAATGTCATCGGCACTGGGATTTAATTTTCCGGTTGTCATAACCTCACTTTATTGGACACAGCATTTTACTAGATTATTACATCCCACTACGATCAATACCACTATCCTCAATGCACAGGAGGGATGATACCGATTCACATACTGAACACTGGACTACAGTGGTAACTACGTTTTTTTTGCAGTATTTACAACTTTTATTACAGTCAGTTTCGGGCGCATAATCATCGCCCGCCATGTTGGAAGAAAAAAACTTACACCTATTTGTGAAGCTATAAGAAAATGCAAATCTAGGAATTCTAGGATGGTTAAAAGATATTATTTCTATAGAAAGTGTGTGTTTTTTTAAGGAAATGGGAATATTTATTGCTACAGGACCTGTGATTCTTGCTACAGGGCATTAAAAAAAAAACTATCCAAATTGTCTCGGGATATTCATTAGAACTTGAGATTTATTTTTAATTTTTACATTACTTTCTTTACGACCCTGTATAATGTTAACCCGTTCCTTTACGTATAAACTGTTGCCAATATTCAAAAATACGAAAAAATCGTTTGAATTGATTAAACGGTCTTCGAACGCAGCAGTATAAATATAGGCAAGAAAACCACGCTCTAATCTTTTTGACCAGCAGTTTATATTCATTATATTTTTTGGTAGATTTATAGTAATTTTAAGGTATGCTAGATCGTTGCCAGCTGACTTTATCAAAGTATTTGTTGCCGAATAGAAAGTTTATGACAAATCTGGCAACACTGTACGCCAGTCTTACGTATTCTTTTACCCTACTATGCCATCGCTCATCGTCGAACGCGTCAATCTGTACAACGAAATAACGGTTTAAAGGATGGCGCTTTACTGGAGTTTCACGTTAACAACCGAACTGGTCCAATCCAACTAGTGCTGCGCATTCTCCTTGTGACCCGCACCTCGCCCCGTCAGTGACAGCCACGTTTAACTACAAACTACAACAGTACAGTTACAGGTTACAGTGTTATAGCTTATTAATCGTCGACTTGAGCTGCGGCGTTTGCAGTGTAGTGCACAAATTCGGTTATTGTTACAGTTATTAGTTTGGGGGTTGTCGCATAGCACATAAAGAGTCAAGTTTACCGGAAATCGGAATTTTGAAGAATCATGGATGTTATTTATAATTTAATTAACGTTAAAAGGTTTTTCGAGTATACCAGTGCAGAAAAACTAGAACTAAAACAGGAAGGACGTCCACTACCGGATATTTGTATCGAAAAGGAAGGTACCAGTCGAGGAAAAGTTTACAAAAGACAATTTAATCGGGAGATATTTTCCAGAAATAACTGGATATGTGGATGTAACTGGAAAAATGCACTTTTTTGTTTTCCGTGTGTACTTTTTGGTGGTGATAAGTCATGGACTGAAGTTGGTGTAACGGATTTGGTGCATTTAAGTGAGAAAATAAAAAAACATGAGTTGTCCAAGAATCATTTACACAATGAAATAGAATATGCAATATTAGGCAGTACGAATATAAGCGAACAGTTTAATTCGGCATACTGGGTGAATATTCGAAAATTTAACGAGGACGTTATCAAAAATAAATATGTTTTGGCTAAAATTATCGATTGTATTAAATTTTGTGGCGCTTTCGAACTGGCACTTCAGGGGCACGATGAAACAGATCAATGTAACAACTCGGGAATTTTTCGTGGTTTAATTAATTTCACGGCAGAATTGGACAAAACTGTTGCGGAACTTATAGAAAATTCCCCAGTATTCAAGGAAATTTCCAAAGACATACAAAATTACCTTTTAAATTGCATATTGGAGGTGTGCCGTGAAATTATCGTAGAGGAAATTCGCCAATCTCCATATTTGGCACTTATGGTTGATGAAATACCGGATGTCTCAGCGATGTCACAAATGGCGATAATATTTAGGTATTGTCGAAATGGCGAACCCGTAGAACGTTTCTGGACATATTTGCTACCTACAAATTTAGATGCGGAAAGTTTGACCACAGATATTTTTAGTATTTTGGATCCCATATTGGTACGCTCTGCATCAGATAAGTTAATTGCTCAAAGTTATGATGGTGCGTCAGTAATGAGTCGCCGGCAAACAGGAGTTCAGGCAAGAATTAAACAAAAATATCAATACGCTCATTTCGTGCATTGTTACGCACATAAACTAAATTCGATAATTACAAAGACTGCATCTGAAAATTCCCAGGTTAGGCTTTTTTTTGGAAATTTGGAAGTAATTCCGACTTTTTTTAAGAATTGTCCGCAATGTGTAACAGTATTTACTAAAATAGTCCAGAGGGAAATTCCCCATGGTGCAGAACCAACTCCTTGTAATTTTAATATAGGGACCGTAAATGTTGTTTTTCAACACCGACAATCTTTGATTGAATGCATGGAAGAAATAGAAGATTCTTTTACTAACCAAACAGTATGTAGTACCGCGTCTTCCATCAGAAGAATACTTTTAGATTCGAATTTTATTTTTTGGCTGACGTTCTTTCGCAAAGTTATGCCTCACGTGGATGTTTTAGATATATTAGAAACGGAAACGGATCCGGCAGAAATAAGGCAAAGACATATTTGTTTTAAGCAAGATATTATTTTAGTAAAAAGCCATATAGATAACATTTATACCGAAGCCTCCAATTTATGCGCTGATATAATCCCATCTAAAAAAAAATGTAATAATAGTGAATTAAATCACAAGATGTATGCAGGTGAAGTGTGTGATATAATTATAAACTGTGTTAAAGATCGGTTTGATTTTAAAAGTCATTTAGTATCAGGATCTTTATTTCACTCCGACCAATTTGGTGTATATAGTGGTAGCTTTCCAGATGAAAAATTAAATATAACGTGCGCTGGATACCCAAGTTTAGACAAGGAACGTTTAAAGACCGAATTATCTGTTATTTACTCAAGAGCAGATTGTAGATTTGTACATGGGGCGGGACCTTTTCTGAAATTTTTGATCGAAAATAATTTATCGGAACCTTTTCGAGAAACGAAGAAGTTAGTGCAAATTTTGATAACCATTCCTATGACTACAGTAGAAGCCGAAAGATCCTTGTCAACTTCGAAGAGGATAAAAACTTTTTTGAGAAATACTGTGAGGGAGGGGCAAGGTGAAAACCGTCTAGTGGCCTTATCAATGTTATCTATTGAAAAGAAACTTATCAGTGAAGTGCCAAACTTCAACGAGAGGGTCATCGAAAAATATGCTGCCAAAAAGGATCTAAGAATTGACTTAAGTAAGTTTTTCTTTATTTTGGGCTGTCCAAACTGCCCATAGAGGACGTCACACTAGACTAGAAAAAATGTTGAACATTTTTGTTTTTTTTAAATTCTCAGTTTCTTGTTACTTGATACCTAGTAAAGAACCGTGCAATATTATTTGAAGAATTACCTTTTATACCCTGTATTATAGGTTTGGAATGATTTTAAGGCTACGCCTACAGTTTACTCTGAGGATTGGCCAATAGCCTGTTAAACTGAGGATTAAAGTTAACCGTTACCTATAATACCGGGCATTAATGATCAGTTTATTGTGAAATGTTTATCTATTTAATCATTATATGTGTAATGAAGTTGCTTATAATTGGATAAATGGAAAAATTTAGAAACACTAGGTTGGCCTCTTAAGACGAGACAAACCCGATCATTCATATTTGTCGTCACTTTTTAGAAAATCGCTACACGTCAATTATATTTTTAAGGAAAGAACCTTTTGCTAAACCTGTAACTTATAGCAGGGGTGGGGTACACTTCTAAAAGTTTAAGAGCCGGTACTTTTGCTTCTGATTACCTCATTAAAAGTTCTCGATATTAATAATTTGATGCTCTTTTCATTTTTTCCGATAGTTCACTTATTTTTAAAAATTAAGTTTTACACAAAATAATGCTTATCGCAAAAAACAGAACAATATATTTTTGTTTGTTGTTTGTTTGTCTCCCATGTTAAACTTCGGTATACGATAGAATTAGCTGTTTGTGATATAACCTCACTATAGTTTTCATAGGTATAAGCTAAAAATCCCTAAAGAACTGGCGAAGTTGCCACTTATTTCATTAGCTAGTTTTTACTAAAGCATAACATGGCAATGGGGTTATTTGGTCAAACTTCAAGTTACACTCTTCATCTATATGAAGGTATGGTCAGCCCTGGAATTTTGAAGTCAGTCCGATATCCGATAAGTAGTTTTCGAAATATGCGAGATCAAAATCAAATAAAACGCTGGCGAGGTGACGTCATTACCTCCTATAGTTCGTCCGCTGTGAACATGTGCAATGGTCTTTCTGTGCATATACCTGTCGATGTCTATTTAGTTACCTAGCAACAGAGAAAGGTCGATGTAGATGGTCACATATCTTGTTAGTCGTAAACAGCAAGTAGTAACCGCGGCAGTAAGAGCTATAGGAGATAGTAACGTCATACAGCGGTTTTCGCGAGTCGATGTTCGTAAATTAATTTAAAGGCTTTAGAGTCGTCAATAAAGTAAAATTTTTTGCAGTTCGCACTAAAATTACAAAATCTTTCAGAAAATGCAATTTTAAAAAATGCTAAATAATCCCATTAACCTACAGTTTATGATGGGCGAGCCTAACATTAGGCTTCTCTTTGTTAAGTAACACAAATAAGTAAGTGGAACCCGTCTAAGTGGCCCATATCATCAAGGCACCTGTTTTAAAAGCAACTATGGTTCAGCCTTTAATCCTTATTTTGTTATTACTGTGTATCCGTAGGATGAGTAGCTGGCTCTGGTGTAGATCTGTCGATTTAATAAAACACTGTATTTAATTCCAACAGCATTTTATTCGTAAGGTAGCACTAACGTTTTATTTACAATATTCACTTAATAACTTCCCACTATCTGAGAATACACTACATCAAATTACTAGTTACACTTCAAATTGCATTCACACATACGTTTCCATAATACTCAATACTTTCACATTGTATTAACTTGTTGAACATTGTTTTTGTTAACTTTAACTACATAGTACAAGAAATGTGGACAATTTCCACTCGGTGACGTGCTTTACTTTTTAAAAGCAGTCGTGTGACATGCACCGCCGAACTTTCGGGGAACAGTCCCCTTGATAAACTTATATTTTATGCGTTTAGCCAAACTCTGCTTGGCGACCGTCTGGAGGCTGCGTTGCCTCATCCCTTCTCGCGTCTGTCTCCCTTCCTCACGCAGCTTGGTAGGTGATTATTTTTGATGAAGCGCCTGATTACATATGACAACAATGCCGCGCTGTTACTATGTGGGTTTTATGATGAATCTTGGATATTTACGTATACGTGAGGAAAAGAGATGAACTAATAAAAAACGCAGACAGCACAGTGTTTGTTATTGCATCGTGCGATAGCTACATAAGCGTTATATATACACTATATCCATCAATTAGACTTCCAAGAATGCCATCAGTGGCGTACTTTGCTTTAACATAACACTCAGCGTGTTCTCAACATTCTCCCCCCCCCCCCCCCGTTGGAGCACTCGTGCTTCAACTACAACCTTAACAAACAATACGAACACATGGTTATCTACACAAACTACTGAACTCGAATGCATCCTGTTATTACTACCGTTATTCGACAATAAACTTAAGTCCAAACACAGTTTGGAGCTCTTAACCTACTTAACTTAATTTACACTATCTCCCGACATTTGATATTTCGTTTCACATTAATGACTTTCTGATAACTCGATGTTATCAACTCCGCACTAACTGATCTTTACGCAACGCGCACTGAATAGGTGTCACTCACCACATGACACTAGCTAGCCTAATACATCATAAGATTTTACATTAGTTGAACCTTAAAATTAACATTTTACATCCAGTATATTCAGATGCCATAGCACAGACTGCATAATTTTTCATATGTGACCCGATCATCAGATTGAATTTATGTAGCCGTTTTCCTGAACAGACGCAGAATAGTACCGTACTTTTTGATCATAGTTTGCTTATTGTCACATCGTTGCTGACAGACAAGAACAACAGAAAATTAGAAAGTTGACAAAGTATTACTTGTTTAGCTCCCCTTAAAACCAATATTTTTATTTCCCCATAACTTGAAAATTCCATTTATACTCAAGTAACAATCAGTATAGACTGAACACACACACCATAGTACAGCTCCCGGAGCCGAGAGGACGCAGTTCAGCTTCTCAAGCTGAAAAGGTCGAACACGAGAATCAGTGTAAACTGACCATACACACCAAAGCTACAACTTCCTGTAGACTGAAAACGCAGTTCAGCTCCCTAAGCTAAAAAGGTCGAAGATTGGCGCTCGGTTGAGGCACCCTACAATAGCTCCCTGGCGAGCAGAATAAAACCACATGTCAGCTCCCTAAGCTGAGAAAACGCAGTTCAGCTCCCTAAGCTGAAAAGGTCGAAGAACAAAAATTACCAATCTGGTCACGGCGTGACCTGAACTGTCTGTTGCCATCCACCACATGAATGCAACCTACCCCTAATGTACGTGTCGACGAGTTACCTGTTGGTTGGTACTCACCAATCCAACGCGAATTTGAACGCCCCCTTGTGGAAGTAACCCTTGCGTACTCAACTTATGAGGCACAAGTCGTAAATTTGCACCCCAAATTTATAAGCATGGTGGTATAGAAACCACCCCTAAAAATCGTAAGTCTAAACTAACCCTAAATGTAAGCGTCGACGAGTTACCTGTTGGTTGGCACTCACCAATCCAACGAGCGCGTGAACGCCCCCCTTGTGGAAGTAACCACGCCTCCCAACCCAGAAGAAGACCCATTAATTCCCCTGAACTGAGCGCAACAAACAAACATCTCCCTGACCCCAGCCCAACTCAGAGGAATGACACTGGTAATAAGGCTGACACTACACGTGCCCATGTAGTGCGGAAACAAATGAGCTTGAAAGAAGAAGGGAAGAAATGAAAAGATGTTAGGAACCGCGTAAGGCGAAAGTTGCAACAGCCCAATCTTGGAGCTGGTGCGACAGGGACAGAGCGATACTGCCAGGGTAGATGGCTGCCGTTTTTTATACACCAGGTTTGCGATTGGTGTGTCCACATAGACCGTTAAAAGAGATTGCCAAACGTTAGTTTGCGCGCTCTCGCTTCGATGCTTGGTTAGAGCAAAGGACCAACAAAAAAAACAAAAATTTGCAAAAGATCATTTACTTTTTTAGGTTGCCCAGGGATTATCGGTCTATAACCCCAGTAACTTTTGTGGCAAGCTACCAAACCGAAACAGGCAGGAAACCTGGAATAAAAAATACTTAAACACTAATAGTCTTTTCGACTTAGTCACCGGCTGTACAACTAACCTAACTTGAGGCGACAAGCAACTTATGTGCTGTACCCTAAACTAATATAATACTTATTTACTCGTGATGACGCTCCAGAGTCACATCTGACTCGTCATACAATAGAGGGGACACTTTAACTATTGACCTAGTAAACACGCTAGTCGCAGTTTTTAACTTAATAACTCTTACATTCCCGTCTTTCCCTGGGTACAATTTCAGAACGCGCGCTAGCGGCCATTGCAATGGAGGTACGTTATCCTCTCTCAGTAGCACTATATCATTTGGAATGATGTTTCGTGTGGCTTTCAGCCACTTTGGGCAATTTTGAAGGCGATTGAGATAATCGACTGACCATCGTTTCCAAAAAATTTGTTGAATCTTAGTGCATCGTTGCCAAAACTTTAACCTATTATCGTGAATCTCCGTCAAATCTTTTTCCGGGTATGCAGTTAAACTTTCTCCTATTAAAAAATGCCCGGGCGTCAAGTAGCTAAAATCTGAAGGGTCATTAGTAAGTAGGCATAGTGGCCGTGAATTTAGAACCGCTTCTATCTGAGTTAACACCGTATAGAATTCCTCGAACGTGAATTTTGAATTGCCCATTAATCTGAAAATATGATGTTTCGCGCTCTTTACTGCCGCTTCCCATAATCCGCCCCAATGAGGAGATCTAGGGGGAATGAATTTCCACTGAATTTCATTTTGAGCAAGATAATCCAAAAATGGTGTACAATTTTGTGAATTGTTGAAAAATTTGTACACTTCGTACAGCTGATTATTTGTTCCCTGAAAATTGGTAGCGTTGTCACTGTAGATCACTGTCGGGTTACCTCTACGCGCAATAAATCGTTTTAAAGTCATTATAAAAGATTCCGTAGATAAACTGGTCACTAGTTCAATATGAATTGCTTTTGTGGACAGGCACACAAATATCGCAATGTACGTCTTGATGAACGAAGCTTTCCTCAATCGAGAGGATTTTATTAGGAATGGGCCACCGTAATCGATTCCTACTTTTTGAAACGCACGCGCTGGTTGAACTCTATCCTTCGGAAGATCTGCCATAATTTGCTGAGCTGGATGCGCTCTAAACCGAGTGCACGTTGTGCAATTCCTTACTGCTTTTTTTGCTTCTCGCAACCCGTTTAATGGCCAAAATCGTAACCTGAAATTCGCTAGCACCGATTGCGAACCTGCATGTCCCAATTTCAAATGTTCGTACTTTAACATGATTTGTAATATGTCATTATGTGAGGGCAATAAATAAGGGTGTTTTTGATCAAACGAGATATCTGCATGTTCCAATCTACCTCCCACTCTGATTAGCTGGTTTGAATTCAAAAAAAGTTTAAGATGTTTTAATTGTTTATTTGAAATTATTTGTTTATTTTTCAACTCTGAAATTTCTTTAGAGAAATGCTGGCTCTGCAAATTCTGTACTATAAACCGTTGAGATTTTTCCAGTTCGTTGACCGTGATCGTTGGTTCCTGAATTGTATCATTTCTATTTTTCGTGTTATGTATAAATCTAAACATGAAAGCCAAAGCGCGCACTAGACGTGAAAAATTAGAAAAACGTGAAAAATAGTCTATACAAAACTCATAAGGCTCGGCCCTGCGTACTGCGACAAGTGCTATTTTCTTTTGTTCAGGAATATTAGCAACACTCACCTGTTCATTGTATTGTAATATTTTTTCTAATGAGAAAAACCGTTTTTCTGCCATTTTAAATGAATTTCCTAAATTTTCGTTTGCACTTGGTGTTATAAAAGGCATATTAACTTGGAACGAACCGTTATCTAACTGCTGTTGTGCTAACGAATATATTCTCTGCCAACTTATCATCGACTGACAATGCAGGCGTCGAAGACACTTCCTCAATTGACCAAAATTTTGTCAGCATGCCATCCACTTCCTGTGTTTGAAGAAAAAAAGAAGCGCTGCTATTCGACGCGTTCATATTTTGCACGGGCCCTGAAGCAACACAGTGGGCTGGGACCGTCCCTGCTATAATCCACCCGAGTGTGGTATTAACTAATGTAGGCATATTGCTGCCTAATGAACAATAGCCTTTGCTCAAAATTGTGTAATAAACATCCGCGCCTAAAAGCATCTCGATATCTGAAGAGATGTTAAATGTGGGGTCTGCCAGTTGGCTGCGCAGTTCATAGGGAATGTCGAGAGTATCTACATCGATCGGTATCTGAGGAAGTTTATATGTTATGTTTTCTAGGATTATGCACGATGGAACCGCGTGACAAATATCCTGTCGCTTCGAGTATATATTTACGTTTGTCATTTTATTTGACATAAAACTATTTTGCGATACGCTGGAAATATTTAAACTATGTTTGTATACGTCACAACCTAGCTTGTCTACTAAAGCCTGAGTAATAAAAGAGCTTTTGCTACCACTGTCCAAAAGTACCTTTGCTGTTATAATCTGGCCATTTTTGCCTGCAAGATTTACCTGTGCAGTAGCTAATAACACATTTGACTGTTTTGTGGCCACTGCTGAAAGCGATACCGTTTGATTTCGATTGTGTTGGGCCGTTCCATCACCTTGAGAAGGCTGTTCCGTAGAATTTCTCGAAATATTGGTGTCTGTACGCGTATTTGACACTGCCATATTATTTGCTCGATTACTAGACTCGTAGTACCTTGTGGCTCTCTGTGGAGGCGCATGATTAGTCGACACGTGTCCGTACGCTTGCCGCGAATTGTTATTGTAAAATCCGTTATTGTGTCTTCCCTCCCCGTTTTGTGAATAAAGGCCATTTTGAACAGTACCTAAATCGGACCGTTGTGAATAAGTACCATGTTGTGCATTATTCGTACTTAAATTTGAACCAGTACCTGCTGCAGTTCGATGCAAAGTAGAGTGATGAGACGAGTTACAGTGTCGGCATTTGCTAGTCGATGGACACTGTGCAGAAGTATGCACGCCCAAACAATTATAGCACAGTCGGTGAGACTGTGCAAGACTGTACCTTTCTTTAACAGACATCTCTAAATATCTTTGACATGAGTAAGTTCTATGCTCCGAACTACTGCACACTACACAATTATAACTATTATTTTGCTGCTGACCGGCAAATAAAGACTATATTATTTGTATTCTTAGCAGGCGTCACGTGCTGTTCATTATTGCTCAAGAGATTTTCGAAAACAATGCACCTACGCTGTAAAAAATCAAAAAAGTCATCCAACTGTGGCAATTCATTCAAATTTCTGTCAAGCTCGAACGCTCTCTTTGTAGAAAAATCCAATTTATTTCCCATAATGTAAATTAACAAATATTCGAGAATTTGTGTCTGTGACAGTGGTAGCTGTTTTAGCGATTCAATCGTTTTGGTATTATTTGCAATAAACTCCCGCAGATTATGTGCATTTGACTTGGTCAACGCAGGCATACTTATAATACTATTTAAGTAGCTGTTTACCACACATGTCAAGTTCTCGAATCTTGTTCGCAGAATATCAAAAGCTATGTGAAAATTTGACCCTAGCAGTTCAAGTGAATCAATCAATTTTAATGCCTCACCCTTGAGGGCAGTTTTTAAGTACATCAGCCTCTGTACGTCTGTTAGATTCTTATTTTCCAGGATTAACGCCCTGAAAACTTCCGCAAATGACCTCCAGTCTGAAACACTGCCATCAAAGGATGGTAGTTTCAAATCCGGTAATCTAACCCCGGAATTTATTTGTGGCTGTGCCATTACATATTGCACGCTTGCTTGTGACCCCCCATGTACACTATTTAACTCACAGTCTGTGCTTTGTACCTTCTTAAACTCAATCCACAACTTATAATACTTGCTTTCGACCTCATCTCTATCTGAGTCGTTTGGATCTATTCCCTCAATTTTGTCTTGCAGTTCAGAATACCTTTGAAAAGCTTTTTTTAGTGCCTCCTCTCTTGCTGGAATTTGTTCCATTTCGCTCTCATTATTTTTGTTATTATTATACCATGTTTGTATTCGTGTAATGGCAGACTTTGCCACACCGCGACCTCTTTTTAACCCACTTATAGTCGCCGACTCTATTTCAGCATTTGCCATAATTGTAAATTAAAACTAACTCTCTTACAACGACTCAGCTAGGTGAACTCGAGAACAGTACCAAAAATATCTTTAAATTTCTTCGCAAGTACGAACGTAAACAAACTAATTTTGCCCCAAAACAAATCCCAAATCTACAATTTAATTCTCTAACTGTCAAGCAATGTTGCAACCATAAATATTTTTACTAACAAATATCAACAAACCATGTTTACCACATACAATTTTATTTTTCTTTGTTTAGAAACTTATAACTCGAATTTTTCCACAAATTTCTACAATTTTTATCAAGTAAAAATCACTTACAGATGCTGTGCTGACTGCTGGACTGGTCAACTACCCAAATGCTGCTCCTGGCTACTTTGATAGGCTATCAAAGCCCTGGACTAGATGCTGCTACCTTTTTGTAACCCCTTTGTCGCGACACAACACTCACTTATTTTTACTTGTTACGATTTTACGCAATTTTACCCACGAATTTTATTAAATCAACAATCCGGCTTTCGAAGGACCATGTTTTAAAAGCAACTATGGTTCAGCCTTTAATACTTATTTTGTTATTACTGTGTATCCGTAGGCTGAGTAGCTGGCTCTGGTGTAGATCTGTCGATTTAATAAAACACTGTTTTTAATTCCAACAGCATTTTATTCGTAAGGTAGCACTAACGTTTTATTTACAATATTCACTTAATAACTTCCCACTATCTGAGAATACACTACATCAAATTACTAGTTACACTTCAAACTGCATTCACACATACGTTTCCATAATACTCAATACTTTCACATTGTATCAACTTGTTGAACTTTGTTTTTGTTAACTTTAACTACATAGTACAAGAAATGTGGACAATTTCCACTCGGTGACGTGCTTTACTTTTTAAAAGCAGTCGTGCGACATGCACCGCCGAACTTTCGGGGAACAGTCCCCCTGATAAACTTCTATTTTATGCGTTTAGCCAAACTCTGCTTGGCGACCGTCTGGAGGCTGCGTTGCCTCATCCCTTCTCGCGTCTGTCTCCCTTCCTCACGCAGCTTGGTAGGTGATTATTTTTGGTGAAGCGCCTGATTACATATGACAACAATGCCGCGCTGTTACTATGTGGGTTTTATGATGAATCTTGGATATTTACGTATACGTGAGGAAAAGAGATTAACTAATAAAAAACGCAGACAGCACAGCGTTTGTTATTGCATCGTGCGATAGCTACATAAGCGTTATATATACACTATATACATCAATTAGACTTCCAAGAATGCCATCAGTGGCGTACTTTGCTTTAACACTCAGCGTGTTCTCAACAGCACCAATATATTTTAAGGATAATAACGCCTGAGGTCGTCGAATATAAGAAAGGTTCTAATACCTATTATAAGAAGGTTCTGATACTGTGTATTAGAATATCTGATATACTGGGTGGTCCACTTACGAAAGCATATTTTCCATGATATATGATTCGCCAGATGTTCCTGATTTTGATATGGCTCTATCCTAGTTGATTCTTTTTTAGCAGAAACAACCTTATACAGATGAAAACTATATCCAAAATATAATCAATAATATCTTATATGGCGTTAATGGAATTAACTTATGATTGTATTTACTAGAATTTGTTCGACAACAAAAGACATTCTATAATATTCTATATACAATTCTGTATAACAAAAAAAAAACTACCTCTATTTTATTACGAACATATATCTTTATTAAAACGAAAATAAAAAGAAACACGTAATTACTAGTTATAATTAGGGGTGGGCAAAATAATCGATTAATCGATATATAATCGATTAATCGATTAATCGATTTTTCGATTTAAGAAAAATTTTAATCGATTAATCGATTGTTCGATTAATCGATTTTCCGATTAATCGATTTTCCAATTAATCGATTTTTCGATTAATCGATTTTCCGATTAATCGATTTTCCGATTAATCGATTTTTCGATTAATCGATTTTTCGATTAATCGATTTTCCGATTAATCGATTTTTCGATTAATCGATTTTTCGATTAATCGATTTTTCGATTATTCGATTTTCCGATTAATCGATTTTCCGATTTTCTGATTAGTCGATTGTAAAATCGAGTGTAAATAAATTTTTACCCGATAATCGAAAATATAAATTATTATGTTATTGAATGATTTTGAAGTTGCTGGTGAAATATTAATTAATATACTGCACAATTAATTATTACTCTATACAATAACAGTTACGTGTACTGCGCCCGTATTTGTACTAGTATACAGGGTGTTAATTAATGGTATGCAGATATTTCAGGGGGTGATAGTTAGTACTCGTCAAAATAAGAAAAAAATGTAAATATATGCATGGTCTAAAACGCGTTATTTTCGTTATACAGGGTGGCAAAGTTTCAATTTTTTTTCTCGTATCTTGCGTTTTCTCTCTTATATTCTCTGATATAATTGTTTCAAATTTGGAACAACAACCATTTTTTAGAATCTCTACAATAAAGTATCAAAATTGTTGGTCGCAGTATACAGGGTGTTACATTTTCTTGAATCCGCTACAATTTTATCTTTCAGAACTTTTTTTGGGGCTCCCTGTATGAATTCCGGTATGAAATTTGAACTCTCTGTTCCCTTGTTTAGCGTTCTTGTCTCTTGTACTATTCTCGTATCTGTGACCGTTTTCGATTTATTTGCAAAAATAGCCATCGATTGAAATTAAATGTAGGCGAAATAGCGCAATAAAAATGAAAATAATTATTACTTAAAATATATACAAATAAAAACAGCTTTTTACTCTTATTCTAAAGTTGAAAAAAAGTGAAACGTTGCTTAAACATAATATTGTTATATTATAATTTTTCATTTTTCCCATAAAAGGAGATTGTTTTAATTAAATAAAAATTGCCTAATCGACAAGGACCAAATAAATTATTGGACAATAAATTTATTGCCTGTCCGATTTATCGATTAATCTAAATAATCGATATACCGATTACATCGAAATTATCCAAAATGATTAATATAATAAGATCGATTAATCGAAATAATCGATTAATCGAAATAATCGATTAATCGAAATAATCGATTAATCGAAATAATCGATTAATCGAAATAATCGATTAATCGAAATAATCGATTAATGGAAAAAATCGATTAATCGAAATAATCGATTAATCGAAATAATCGATTAATCGAAATAATCGATTTTCCGATTAATCGATTAAATCGAAATTATCGATTATATTTCATAATCGATAATCGATTATAACTTTTGATAATCGCCCACCCCTAGTTATAATACATCAACACATATTTTGTTAAGGTTTTGAAAAAAAAAGGTTATAGCAGGTATATAGAATTTTAAACTATATATATCAAACAAACTCAAAAATATAACTCACATATATAAGCGTTTAAACAAAAAACTACCGCTTAAAGGAAAGGCTATAGTTTTTATAGAAATAAAATATATTTCTCAAAAAAAACTTACTAGCTTTATTATATTTTTCGGAATTTCGGGATTAGGGGTTTCGAAATGATTTCGAACGATTTCTGCGACTACAGTTGTTATTTTTAACACTAATTTCGGGATTTCTAGCAATTCCCCGACAATTTGTACACGTGTTTAGGAGAGTGGTTGGCCTCTCGATTATCAGATTATATATTATAGTATATAGAATACCTACATACTTACTTACTCTTGTGCACAGTCTTATCAGTTATCACATTATCACTTACTCTTAAGCATTTGTTTGTTTGTTTAACACAAAAAGCACGTGCAACGACTAGTGATGCCGCGAGACGAGACGAGACGAGAATTGGCCCATTCTCGTCTCGTCTCGTGAGGCGAGAATTTTTTTTTATCTCGTCTCGACGAGAAACGCGTTTTTCTCGCTCGAGAGTGCCATTGTCTCGTCTCGTCTCGTCTCGTCTCGTTTTTTCTCGTGAGTAGGGAATCATAAAAAATATTTTTTTATACGAATCTTAAAGGGGGTAAACATTTAAATGTATCTGGTCGTCTCGCAGAAGGGTTTAATATAAGTCGGTTTGTTAGGCATGTGACTTAGAAACTATTTTTCTTAGATCAACAAAATATTGCAAGCGGCCATAAGACATAATTCACGTAATGTAATAGGCTTGGCACCGAGGTATTTTCAGTCCAAAATATACGGGGTGGTAAAAGATACAGAATGGAGAACGATTTATAATAATAATAATTGATTCATAATGGAACTACCCTTCTTTTATTATTTATTTTTTGGCATAATTCGGGGCATAATTAACTGCAATAGTTTGAAAAATATTCGACTAAATAAAGGGATCAGCCCAGAATGTCATCCGGGGAAAAACCTTAATTTTTTTATTACATTAATAGAAAGTGCAAGAGAAAGAACTTAAAGAAGTATTTCCGAAAATGCTCTATTTGACATATCAATCTCTCATAGTTTATGAAATATTCGGAAATCGCGGTAACATTAGATAATTATTGTGTCCTTCTTTTACATATGAGTTATACAATGTAAACTGTAATTGGTTTAAGATCACCGCCGCTACAACGTTTTCAATCGAAAATGCTTTCTTCCAGATTTGGTTAATTATTTAAAAATGTCAACTACTAACCATAGACAGAAGAAAGAGGCTAGACAATTTGATTCTGTTCTCTTGAATATCTCTTTTAAGGTAAATGCCTTCACAATACGATAGAGTGAGAACGTTAAACACATTATTTTTCTGTCTATATATTAGGAGATACCTAAAATTCAGTGTTCTAACAAACGAGAAAATTCGAGAAAAAACGAGAAATTTCTCGACGAGAAATGGTCTTCTCTCGTCTCGTCTCGTGACTTCTCTCGAGAAAAAAATTTCACTCTCGTCTCGTCGAGACGAGACGAGACGAGACACGAGAATTTCTTGTCTCGGCGGCATCACTAGCAACGACGCGACGAGGGCGGTATTCGAGAACATCATAAAACATAAATGACCTGGGACCAGGTGGCCCTGGGGTGAGGAATATCAATCGGTTTATTTGGGAACATAAGATTTCTAATAATACGCAGTCGACAAATCGCTGCGACTATTATGCTAACTTTTATAAATGTCTGTATTATAAGTGCGGGAAACTGATTTGCTAAACGTCTAAGCCTTTCTTATACAGACAATAAGAAATGTTTAAATAAGCGAGACTGTTACCGATAGAGAATATTTTTATCATTGTTATGATTGCTCTAATAGTGCTAAGCGAAAATTTTGCTGTCGGTGCAAACTAGGGATTTACAAACTTTCTAATAGTTCAATAATTATTCTCAGTGTATACAGGGTCGTTGGTATGTATGGAAACGGTCAATTATTTCTTAAAGTAAAACAGCTAGTAAAAAGTATTTAATACAAAAGTTTTAGGTTTTTTTGAAGTTTATTAGAATTAAAAAAAAAAAGTATGCAGGATGAGTCAAAAAGCCGTAAAGAAACAAAGTTACTTATTTTTAATGGAACACCGTATATCTTAGAATATTTTTGGATTCCACATAAAATTACAATTATTTTTTAATAAGTGTACTATAAGTCTAAACCTTATAGTTTTCGAGATATCGACTTTTGAAAAATTAGATTTTTGAACTTTGACAGATTCTAGCGTTCTAATGTTATGTCATAGAGCAAAATGGCTTCCATGTCCCTATCCTACTTTTTTATTATCTTCGCAAAAATGTCAACTTCCGGTTAAACCGGGAGTACTATATTTCCGGCTTTTGAGTTACATCCGGTTTAACCGGAAGTTGACACCAGTAGGAAGATAATAGAAAAGTAAGATAGGGATATGTAAGCCGTTTTACTCTAAGACGCACCGTTAGAAAGCTTTATAATAATAATCGATATCTCGGAAACTATTAGGTTTAGACTTAATATAATGTATTTATTAAAAAATAATTGCAATTTAATGTTAAATCTAAAAATATTCGAAGACTTAGGGTGTTCTACTAAAGAAAAGGTAACTTTGTCTTCTTACAGCTTTCTGACTCATCCTGTATACTTATTCTTTTAAAATTTTTATAGACTTTAAAAAATCCTAAAACCTTTGTCTTAATTATTTTTTGCTAGCTGTTTTACTTTAAGAAATAATCGACCGTTTCCATACATACCAACGACCCTGTATAACTGTATAATATACCGACTGCCGACCCAGGCTGCCAATCCGCGAGCGGCCACTAGCAAATCTGACAGACTGGACCGTATTGACTAGTCATTTACGAACAAAAGTTTCAAGTGATACTTTCGACCAAAACATTAAATTAATGTTCGATCGACTGGTCCATAGGACGACCTCAGGCGTTATTATCCTTAAAATATATTGGTGCCTTGATGATATGGGCCACTTAGACGGGTTCCACTTACTTATTTGTGTTACTTAACAAAGAGAAGCCTAATGTTAGGCTCGCCCATCATAAACTGTAGGTTAATGGGATTATTTAGCATTTTTTTAAATTGCATTTTCTGAAAGATTTTGTAATTTTAGTGCGAACTGCAAAAAATTTTACTTTATTGACGACTCTAAAGCCTTTAAAATATAACTATCTTTTAAGTGGAAAAAACAGTATGATATTCGATATTATCTAGATTATCACTGATATTAGCAATTCTTATAAACGGTATACAAATATAATATATTGGTCACTATAACATTATTATAATACTTAAAACATATTCACTAGCTGTTATTAAAATACCTCTATATTGGGTATAAACAGATAACCGCTACTAATAATCTAATTACTAAGAACAACATTACTATTCTAGGGTATAACTACTATAAGAAGTAAATTATTACCACTATAACCACATTTTAGCAAAGCGAGATTAGTTACAGTAGCCAACTGTCGCGCTGTCCAAATACGTATGCGGAATTCTAATAACTGATATAATATTTTTTATATCAGGTATGGGATAATTTTCTCAGTGTATGAAGTAAAAATAGCCTTAGGTGATTCATAACAGAATTTTTTTTCAAATTTTTATTTTTTTCTGCTTTTTTTTAAATAATATTTTTTCTTTAAACTACTCACTAACTAGAAATTAACTAGACACCATAAAAAAATATGGAGATTTTAAAACCTGTTTGTAAATTAATTCTATACGGCGAGTGTTGCAAAATTGTGAATGGCGGCATCATCAAATTCAGATGTTTTTGTAGTTTTTTTAGATTTTTCTTTCTATTGATAACGATTATAGTGACAAGCTTGACATTCGTTCCTAGTTAATTGTATTACGGGAATAAGTTTTAACGCGCTTTAGCCATGATAATTCTCGCCCATTTGACATTGGTTACAATGACAATAACAATAGTCATAGGCAGTGGCGCAAGCAGAAAATAAGTTAAGGGGGGGCTAGAAAAAAAAATGCGAAAAATTTTTGTGTTTTTAAGTAAGAAAAATAAAAAACACAACAGAAACTCACGAAAACAGCCAGCCTCGTTTCAATTTTTGTGTAATTTTACCTATCTTAGGAAGTGTTGAGTCTACTTTTCTTGTAAAAAGTAGTTAGACGGGGGGGGGGGGGGGCTGCAGCCCGGTAGCCCCTCCCTTGGTTGCGCCACTGGTCATAGGTAGATGTTTTGTTTACCATATAATTTAAGTTTTAGTTGACTGGAAATGTATGGTCCTATATCATACTTTCGAAAAGTTCGAGACAGTTCACATTTCATTTTCTGGAAATAACCTATTACCCATGATATAATCGTTTTTTTATTTAGTTTGTTCATCGAATGACGAAAATCCACATTTTATACTTAAAATTTATTGAACAAGATCACTTTTTACCTCAGTCTCAACTTGATTTGCCATCGTTGCGTGCGTTCAAGTTTTTCAGATTGTCACAACAAGATATTTTATTTAAATTTTAAGGCACTTACCAGAAGTCCTAATTAAAAAAAAAAAACAAACAAAAGTTTTGTTTTTCAACAGATAACACTTCTTACTCGGATATATTTTACACTACCTAATTCACTTCTTTTCTTGTAGAATAATCACGAAAACTTTCAAAACAACAGATTGATACAAAATCTTTCCGGTCAATAATGAGTATAGACTTAACCTCACTTTAAATTTGCCGACCCTGTAGTTTTAACTTGCATACAAAATACTGAATGGTGTATGTTTGGTAGTCTATTTTAAAGCAGGGACGGCCAGCTGTCACTGGTTAGAGGGCGATGTAGAAAGTAAAACAATTTATTTGATGACGGCATTGTTTTGCGAATAATCCACTATGACCACCGGGGTTACAAGGGCGCTTTAAAAAGTGGAGCGATTACTGGCAATTTGCGAATGATTAAAAATGTAAATTAATGTTGATAAATAATATAATACCTGTCTGTTGTCTATCTGATAACAGTGACCACCCTGCCGACCCTAAAAAGCAGCCACTGAGATTTGCAAGGGTATTAATTCATATTTTATTTTTAAGGGCTGTTCCAGCCAAGCTTGAAACAATACCCGGATTTCCGAGGAAAAAAAGGTAAGTAGCAGAATACAACTAAGGACTAAGACAAGAAACGTATTTTTTGTTGACTTCGTATTCTGAATACAAAGAATAAACATGATTAGTTTAAACTAAATATTTAAAAAACTTTAACGGTTATAGATATCATACTGTGTATAAAGTCACTGCACCAACTTGAATAAAATAAAAAAAAAATATTAAAAGTTCGATGAAATTTATCATATTATATGGGAGGGAATCTTTTGTAGATTGAAAAATTTTATCTTTGAAAACAGTTAAAAATGTATACCTAAGAAGTTGTACTTTTGGATATTATACCCGCATTGGAGGTATACAGGGTGTTACTTAATGATAGGTCGCAGTGGCGCAACCAGAAAATAAGTTCGGAGGGGGGGGGGAGAAATAGCGCCGCAGGCGAAAAATGTTTCGGTGCCACGCTCTTTTTCTAATGATGGTGCTACAGGGTGTCGAAGTTTAAAAAGAAAATCAGTTTTTAATTAAGTTCTCAAAGATCCTTTTGCCGATTTTGGTGAAATTTGGCAGCGTTGCTCGTTGTGATAAGACGCCAAGTTAGCACTACCTAGATGATGATTATGAGTACCAGTGGCGTCCCGGGAAGCAGTCTCACTAATAATAGACAAAAAAAATATACGCCACTGACTTGTTTAAAAATTTATAAACATGTTTTTGACTTTCCGTGACAGTTTGTTATTATGTTTCCTTTGGTCAAAAGGTAGATTGTGCTATTGAAGAAATGGTAAATAATTATTTTAATTTGGAGATGACACGAATACATTTCCTTCCTTGTCTTGCCAATGGTAATTCCGTGGAGGCTCGGCGACTCTATTAAGAAAGGTATCCTGATCGTGTCCTTCCAGACAAAAAATATTCATAAACATTCACACGTAATACCTCCGGGGGAAGACCTCGTAAAATTCGAACTCCGGCAGTTGAGGAGGCTGTCCTACATGCGATCGAAGAAAATCCAGCAACTAATACGAAAAAAGTTGGTAGGGAACTACATATTTGCTATAAAATGGTATGGGAAATGTTAAAAGAATCTTTGTTGTATCCTTACCATGTACAAGGAGTTCAGGCACTTCTTTCAAGAGATTTTGAACCGCGTACGCAATTTGGTAGATGCTATCTTCAAAGACTTGCATAAAATCCTCACTTTGATTCCATCATTATGTTTACAGACGAAGCACATTTTTTCAGAAAAGCAATATTTAATTTCCATAATAATCATAACTGGGCCTATGAAAAACTCATGCTATTACAGAGACACATTGTCAGGAACAGTTTTCTATTAACGTTTGGATCGATATCATAAGTGACTATTTGATTGGACCATTTTTTTTACCAGAACGCCGGCTAATTTTATCGAAACAAATGTAAAGTACCTTTTCTAAAGTGGAATAACCAGAGTATTTAGAAAACCAATTTCAGCTCTGTAAAATGACACCTTTCAAAATTTTGGCCCAACGAGCATGGTGGCAAGTCCGTTCCTGACTTCCTTGACGATATAAAACATCTACTATACTAACTGAATTAATAAAATTCATGTTTTTTTTCTCTCTATCATCTGCTATAAAACTAAACAGTGTAAGAATTTACAACAGTATTATAAACAGACACAGTAGCCAGTTCTAACTCCTCTTCTTTGCCACAGATTCAAATTTTGAATATCGATTTTAATAAAATAATGTTGCAGATTGAATGAAACTGTAAATACAGGGTGTTTCAAAAAACTTGTTATATCGCTCGTGTGGTGATTGCTTGTCCAAAAATAAATAAAACTGCTTTAGTTTTGAGATACAGGGTGTTGAAAATTAAAAAAAAAAAAACGGTTTTTCCTTAATATTTTTGAGACCACTTTAGATATCATTTTGAATTTTAGGAAGTACTAACTAAGCATAAAAACACATTTATTTACATAAAAAATGGTATGGGAAGAAAAAATAAAATAAATTAATGTGCTAACATGTATTTTGATATTTGTGACGAAAATAAATATTATTTTTAAAATTATGCTTTATCACTTAGCAAAAATGGTTCCTAGCCTTTTCTTCGTGTGAGTCGTGTGACCAACGGTTTTTGACTAAGAAAATAATTGAGATTTGTTTGCATATCGCTATTCCCATATCAGAGTTTGAAAAAATTGCATTTATCTCCTAAACAAAGCCGACACGCAAAAATTATCAAAAAGTACTTGGCATTAGACATTACGCTGTCTACATAACTGTGTTATCAAAAGAGAAAACGGCAGTGGGTTACATACTTTTTGCTTGGCTTTGTTTGTAACATTCTGTATCTCAAAAATGAAGCAGTTGCGGACTTATGTTAATAGGAAGGAATCACCTTATGAGCGATGGCACATTAATGTAATGGCGTATTTATTACTCAGCAAAGTAGAGCAAGGAGAGCTCATTTAAACAAGACCAAGTTTATACAATTCTGTTAACCCCATCAGAGTTATTAAATAAATAGAAAACAGTGTTTAGACTTCCCCCACCACTTTATCTTTAAAGGTAGAGACAATAGTGCTCGACAAAAAATATGCCAAATCACATGTATGTAGTATACTATGTGCATATTTAAAACTCACCTTTGATACGCAAATTCTGAAGAAAATTCATATTTTCTAACTGAGTAGAGGAAATGAGGGTAATTCGGAATAGTACTTTCAAAGAAATTTGCAAAAAATTTAAATGTTGAATATTTTGTTTAAAATAATAACCAGATCAGAACTTAGATCTAGATATGTACTAACCCATACGAGAATTTCAAAGTATTTAAACTAATTTAAAAGTATTTTTTCACTAATGAAAAATAAAGTGTCAAAAATCTCTGTCTACGTAACATGCAGTTAATTTGGAATACTACCAATTTGGAATATTCCAAAATAGCAGCACATGCTTTTTTATTAAAAAGGTAAATGAAACATTGTTGAAGTAGTAACCAAACATTTATTAAAAGGGAAAATTAGGTAGATTATTTACAGAAGTCGCACACATATGTTCCGGCGTCATATCCGGCACAAACAAAGTGCACCCATGACTCACATATGAGGCACTGAACCCACTGCTCTCCCCTTGCATCTTCGCTAAATTTCCCATCGCAGAAAAAACATACTGTCTCCTGATCTTCTGGCTCTCTATCTAAATCAAATTCCGGGGCAAGTTCTTCTGAGGAAGTGGAAATATTAAAGCTTGCATTAGACTCGCTATCTGTTTCTATGTCCTCTGATTTTTGCTTTCTTTTTCCTTTTCCCATTTTTTCTCTTTTGTATGGAAAACTAGAGACTATTGTTGATTTTGTTGCTTTTCAACCTCTATTGGAATTTCGCTTCTTTGGTAATGGCACTGGTGAAATATCAGAGATTAGAATATTAGAGATGGTAGATGTTGGCTCACCCGACATCGCCCGGTGAAATACCATCGCATCGGCTTAGGTGGCGTGAAGTTGCTCTTTGAGCTAACGTTTCGTCACTGTGCCGATGTCTCCGGTTTCCAGGGTGGGAAATATACAAAAAATGCTGTGATGATGGTTCCAAGATCAATATATTCCGGAGTTAAAAACGCCCCCCGATCGGATCTCCGGGTGGGGGCGGGTCCTGGCGCCTTATCAAGCGAGATTATCCAATCATCCACCATGTCCAGTAGCCATGCGGGTCCTTCGAACAATATTCTAAATGGAAATGGTGTGAAAACTGGAGTTGTTAAAAGACCCGAGATTAGCAACTTCCAAATTGACTTCTGCAATATAAAAGGACTGAACTCCAACATCAATGCAGTCCATCAACATCTACAATCTACCAAACCTCATGTACTTGCACTAACCGAAACCAAAGTCAGATCATCGATTAGTACGGTCAGCTATTTATATCCTGGGTACGACTTTCATCACCGATTTAGGCGGAATTCTGGCCTTTGTCTCTTTGTCCGGAGTGATATTTCTTGTCAACGAGAGGAGACACTCGAGCCTAACGACTTTAATGTAATGTGGTTTAAAATATCAACGCAGAGAATTACTAAATTCATCTGCTGCCTTTACCGGCCGCCAAGCGATACCCATTATAGAGACTTGTTCTCCTCTCTTGCTAATACTATCGACTTTTTGCAAACCCACCATCCCAATTCCGAAGCTGTCATCCTTGGCGACTTCAACATTCTTCATAATGTCAACTGGCTCAAATACTCAAACATGACTGACGAACAAGGTCGTGAAGCCGAATCCTTTGCCATCAGCTCTGGCCTCACCCAGCTGGTGGGTGAACCAACTCGGATTCCAGACCGAGATGGTGATTTTGCTAGTTTGTTGGATCTTTTCTTAACTTCAAACCCCGACTTGTACACTGTCACCGTGAAGCCGCCATTAGGAACGTCTGACCACAACCTTATTTCGGCACTGAACAAACTACCAATTAGTGCTGAAGAGCCTCCTAAACCACGCAAGATATGGCATTATACATCAGCTAAGTGGGAGGACCTAAGGGACCATTTTCGAACCTTTCCTTGGCGGGACGTTTGTTTTACCTCTGATGATCCATCCATCTGTGCAACAGAAATATCGGAGGTTATCCTTACTGGTATAGAAGCCTTCATCCCTTTCTCAAAAAAGTGCCCTTCTAACGGCAAGCCTTGGTTTACCAAAAATTGCGAACGAGCTGTTAAATCAAAAAATTATTTCTACCGACAATGGCGTAAAAATCCTACCGCCGAAAATCGTACCATCTTTGTTAACGCTCGAAACCAATGCAAGCAAACGATATACCAAAGCAAAGAAGCACACAACCAGAGGATCAGAGACAAACTTCTTGAATGTCCTAGCGGCTCAAAATCATTTTGGTCCGTAGCTAAGGCCGTCAGTCAGAACTTTACCAAGTCAACCATTCCACCTCTAACACGTTCTGATGGCACCATTGCGACCAAAGCACAGGAAAAAGCAAACTTACTGGCGGAACTATTCTCTTCACATTCAACGTTAAATTTTCAGAGAAGTACTCCACCGAACATTACCCCTGTAGAATCGAGAATGCCCGAGATTGTCTTTCGTCACCGCCATGTTAAGCGAATCTTGGGGAGTCTCGACACTAAAAAGGCTTCTGGTCCTGACGATATTCCAGTCATTGTAATTAAGAAATGCGCTGACGAACTGACACCGATATTTTGTAGGCTTTTTATCTTATCCTACAAAAAAGGAATATTTCCTTCTTGCTGGAAAACTGCGAGAGTCCAGCCCATACCCAAAAAAGGCAAGAAGACTTTGCCAAACAACTATCGTCCAGTCGCATTGCTCTCGGTTATATCAAAAGTTATGGAGAAGGCTATCAACGAAAAATTACTAAAATACCTGGAAAGCTTCAACATTATTAGTGACAGCCAGTATGGATTTCGTAAATCTAGATCAACAGGAGACTTTCTCGCTTATGTTACTCATGTTTGGAACAACGCAATAGAACACCATGGGGAGTCCCGGGCGGTAGCACTGGACATTTCCAAGGCTTTTGACCGAGTATGGCATGAGGGGCTCCTAACTAAAGTGAGAGCATACGGAATGCCGGTTCAATTTTGTTCATGGCTGTCGAGCTTTCTTAAAGACCGTTCTCTGCGAGTGGCGATGGACGGATTTCTTTCAGACACATTTAACATCAACGCCGGAGTCCCTCAAGGTTCTATATTGTCGCGCACCCTTTTCTTACTATACATTAACGATCTTTTGGAAAAATCCTATATATAGCTTCGCAGCGCTGATGACAGCACACTTGTTTCAACTTTTACTTTGGATGCTCGGACATCGGCTGCTAATGCACATCTCTATAGGCAGCAAGAGGTCTCACATCTCAACAAAGACCTGGAAGAAATTTTGTCTTGGGGTGACAGTAACCAAGTAGAATTTAACGCTAAAAAGACCCAGGCGGCAGTTTTTTCTAAAAAAGTTAATGTTGAAGAACCGGATATAGTTATGGCGGGACACTCAATTCCCTTGGCTTCATCAATTCATTTATTGGGCGTTAATTTGGATAGTCATATGTCTTGGGATGGCCACGTTGCGGCCATTGCTAAGGTAGCCTCGCAGAAGCTTGGAGTACTTTTCCGAACAAAGAACCTCTATACACCCCAACAACTTTTGATGCTCTATAAAGCCCAAATTCGACCATCACTGGAGTACTGTTCGCATATTTAGGGCTCTGCTCCTAAACATACCCTGAGATTGCTAGATTCCATTCAAAGAAGAGCCATTCGCTTGATCGGTGACCATAGTCTGACAAACAACCTGGAAAGCCTTGAACATCGAAGGCAGGTTGGCGACTTGAGTCTATTTTACAAATATTTTCATGGCAAGTGTTCAACTGAGGTTGCCCGCTTAATACCACCCAGAGCGGTGCATGGTAGAAATACACGACGAGCCACTGCAGCCCACCAGTACGTGGTTCAGCTTAGTGTCCCTCGAACGACACTGTTTCAAAATTCTTTCATCTGGAGAACGTCATCACTCTGGAACGACCTCCCTGAGATCGTCTTCCCCAACGAGTATAGTCTTCAAAGATTCAAGACCAACGTGGATCGTTTCCTGCGCACACGCACCGCTCCTAGAGCGCCATAAAGGATTTATCCTGTAGTGCTGTGCCTTATCATAAAAAAAAAAAAAAAAAGATGGCGTCACACACAAACCAGAGCTACTTGCTAACTGTTGTATTCCTGATTCTGTTGAAACGCTTTTTGAAGAGGGACTCGGTATTTCTTGTTCTGTAGAATGTTCAGCTTCGGGCTCTACTTCATCGCATGATTTTTGGTCACCTTCGTTTACTGAGGATACAGCTTCATCTGCGGATAACTCGTCACTTTGGTTTAATTGGTGAACGGTGGCGTTTTGTAATTGTTCCTCCTGTTTTGCAGCAAGGTAATCTGCTTCACTAAAGGCATGTCTGTCAAAAGGGTAGATACCACCATTTTAAAACCGTTGGCCGCTATTTCGCCGGTTTGACACTTGCAATACGCCTTTCCAAACAATTGGACAATGTCATATGTAGTTAAAGGCCTATTGTTTTTACGAATCCATATGCGTACCTCCTTACTATAATATGACTTTTAAGGGCCCATAAATGATCTATCTAAGCAACAGCGTGACGTGATTATCCCTTGCCATGTCAACAATATCTATATTTTTTGTGTGGCTATAATGCCCGTCAAAAATTAGCAAGACTGGCGACTTTTCAGATGGTTTTGTGTATGCAATAAAGTGCTCAAACCACTGTGTGAATAGATTAGTTTGAATCCATCCAGACGGATGTGCTTTGCCTATTAAACCTAAAGGTGCGCCCCTCATTAAAGTGTCTGTCATGTTTTTTCTTGGAAAGATTAACATTGGCGGTACAAATATACCAGCTGGGCTCATACATGCCACCACTGTAATGAGGGAACCTCTTTCCGCTGACGTAATTGCGCCAATTTGCTTTTTACCGCGTCTAGCAATAATTTTTGGATATTTGCTCTGTACTATAGACATACCTGTTTCGTCTACATTGAAAATTCGATCAGCCGTAAACTTTTTTGTTTCGTAGACTTGTTCTAAAAGATTATAGAACTCATCCATACGTTCTTTTGTAAATCCAAGGGCTCTCGCGAATGATGTGCCAGTCGGCTTCCGCATAGACAAAATATTTTTGTTTCGCGACAGAAACCCCTTTAGCCAATAGCGGCCTGCTGCATTGGAAGTAAATGGGTTTGAAATGTTATTTCTAACAGCTAATTGGTAAGCTAATCTTCTTATGTCCATTTGAGTTAATCCGTAAAATTTGGACTCCATTTTAAGCGCATATTCGACCAAAAGAGATTCAAAGTGTTTATTAAAAACAGGTTTTCGTCCAATATTTTTACGAACAAGCTGTTCAGTTGGTGTATCCTTTTCAGCAACAAGTCTAAATAATGTAGTTCTTGGTACCTTAAAGTTTATGGATGCCTTAGGGTATCCCATTTTTTCTCTCTTACTGCCAGCACAGCAGCGGCCATATCTTCTGAATTCCAGTTCTGCCTCTTTTTAGGATATTTTTTGGTGGCATGACTAAAACAAAAGTAAAAATAAAATATTAGATACAAAAAAGATTGCTGGAAAAAAGATAAAAACCTGACTACAAAAATACTGAACTAAAACGAGAGAAACAAGAAATATGCCTACACACATACATAGGGACATTCTATATATAATGTAAATCTACATACAATCGAAAAACACTACCCCCCTTCTGGCGTAAACAGATGAATATAATTTGGAATATTCCAAATTTGCTTCATATGTAGTATTCCAAATTAGCAACATAAAGATTTACGCCATAATGCGTCGCAAAAAATAAATGCTTTAACATACCGAAAAAATATAATTAACAACTTAAAATTTAAGCCTTTACTTACCCGAGGAACCAATAAAAGTTAATTTAAAAACAAAAATGGATGCGATGATTGCCGATTTAATTTCCACTTAAAAAGTTTTAGTCACGCCATAATAAATTTTTCACATGTGTTTGCTCTCTAACATCAATCAAAGTAACTAGAAAAGCAGTTGTCCACTAAACGCATGCTAAGCTAGTGGTTTATGCCATTTTTAACGAGATGGCGGCACGCATTCATCAATAATTAAGTATTCCAAATTACCAACAGTATTCCGAATTACCCTCATTTCCTCTACGTATGTTTCGCCCTCTTGTGGCCAATTTAGACACTTAAAAATAATTTGCGGCGATTTTTGTGATCACTTATATTATAATATATTTCTTTCAAAGCTCTAGGCATTATTGTTTCCTAGATATCGCTGGTGTCCAACCTTATCAGGACACCCGGTATAAGGCCAATCGGTTAACAATCGTTTATTAATATATCAATGTTTAGCCGAAAATTCATTGATAACGATTTTAGATATTGTGGACCATTTAAGGCTCTTGACTTTAATATTCTCTTTTTTTTTACAGTATTCAACGCCCGCCAATCAAACTTAGCATCAAAAACTAAATCAAAAATAAACCAAAATGACGCAAAACTTATCGATCTTGTCAAGGAGGAATGCGATGACATTTTTGTAGAATCCTACGAACCCCTATCAATTACAAAAGAGGAAATTATGGACATAGTAAATCAACATAGTTTAAACGTGGAAGAAGGTCCTGATATTGATTTACCAAAAAAGAAAAACAGTTTCTGATGACCAATAGGTTTGCTGTAAATTTTGTAACAAATAGAGCAATGCGTTAAGGATCTTTTCCATCTGAAATCCCACCAACAGCCCAATAATTAAATTGCTGAAACCATGCCAGCAGAACTGTGGCAGCAATGTAGGACTTAGGCAGGAGTATATAAATTGGGTTTTTAAATCTATATTTTAGTTCTATTAAAAACGTTGAATCCTCTTGATCAAGTTTTACTTCAACTGAATTCGACTAATGCTATTTTTGATGAAATTTTCTTTGTTGTTTTTAAAAAGCAAATGCGATCAGTGGTATTTTTACGTATTTACCTACCTACTAATATTTTGTATTATTTGTCTTTATTTTGTGTTAGTTACCGGTTTTAGTATGATTTAGGTATCTGTTGTGGTTAAGAGTTACTAAAGCTTTTGTTAAATAAATAAAGAAATTTGAAAGTCATGTAGTATTCATATTTGAGTGCCCCCAAAGACGTTTGTAGGTCCCAACATCTTGAAACCGCAATAAATAGGTGCAGGGTCGGCTTGAAAATATAGCTATCTACCTGCCTACATATTGATTTATTCTCATTTTAATTTAAAGAGTCATTTGGAAATCAAATGGAAGTAAAGATAAATTATTATAATAACAATATTTTGAGACAGATTTATTCGTTTCAAGAAAAATTAAGTTTTTACAGTCGTCAACAAAGTACACTAGGTATATGAAAAAGATTTTTATTTTACAAGCTATCATGATTAGAATTTACCATGTTACGATTTGGATTACACACTAATACAAGAAAAAAATTAAGTTTACTATTTAAATACAGTACAATGTGTGTACACGGAAAAGTTTTACAATAATCAATGTTGGCAACTTAATTGTACTTTACTCTAAATTTAGTTCTGTGTCACTATCACTATTTTCATCTAAACTTATTGTTAAGGGTTGAACATTCGTACTTATGCACATATAAGAATTTTCCATCTTAATTACATGTTGTATACAGTTTCTCCAACTAACTGTCTGCAGAAATGTTACTTACCTACTATGTTTTCTTATTAATTCTACTACAGAGGTATCTAAAATGTGGGGGAAGTATTATTCCTTCCAATATTTGATTTGATTTGGTGCCAATTATTATGAGGGGTTTTATTGCAGTCATTAAGCCGAACGAAATATGTTGGGAAGTACTTTACCTATACGTTCTGCAAGTTGGTTTGTGATAGAAGCTTTAATGTATTGATCCTGAACCGCCTTTATTCTTTGAATATTTTTCATTATGCTTTGTTGCCATTGGTTCAGCGGCTGCAAATTCTGGTTTACAGTAAATAATTAAGGTCATTCCTTAATGGTAGAATGCGAGGCAATACAACCCTGGGCTCTTAGCAGGATTTGATGAGTATCTACTGTAAGAAAATAGTTTATGTAGTACATTGGTGTTTTAAAAATAAAGTTTAAACGTACTTTCTGACTAGCAAAACTAACATTATATGAAAAATAAACAAAATTTAAACGTTTATTATATAGGTATTCTTAGATTTTTGTGAATCGTTTTAAAGATATAATCAGAATGACCTTGCAAAGGGGTGAACTGATTTAAATCCCTACGGCAAGCTACTAGTAGGTATCACCACGTTAGTAAAGCAATAAAAATATTGGCCAAATATATAAAAAAAAATCAGTAGGGAAATCAGAAACAGATCAACTTTACTGTACTTACCTTATTAGCTCACAACCACGTTAGTCTAAATCAGCTTGGGTAAGTTCACATCACAGCAAAAATAAGCTAAAGCAACGTAAAATTAAGTACAACTTAAAAAATGTATCTAACCACAATAAAATTTTCTCGGCGTCGACACCGTGTGTGTTGTATATTATACTGTTGTGTATTCTTGTCTGTTCATGTAGCAAGCAAATAAGCCAATGTAGACCGCGTATAAAGTCATAAGCGCGGATTGGTACAAAAACGGAAAGACGCGATTCTTTCCGAAACCTGGCGATACTATAAAGTCTATAGTATATAGCATACATTTAATTAAAGTAGAAGATTTTTGGTTTATATAACGAACATCATTTACCTTTAATAACACACTATTTAATATTTTTTTATGACTTTTGATAGTTTAAAAGGCCAGTAATGCGGTTCATATCACGAAAAACATTAAGTAAACTTATAAATATTCGAGAGTTCATCAAATTTGTACATTTTTGAAAACAAAATAGTAGATACATATAGATAAGTTACCTATATGTATACGTTTACCGTTAATGTTTAATTAATATACCAAAATCAAGAAATTACCAAAAAATGGTTGAATATACGTAAAATAAACTATGATGAAAAGCCCTTAAAAGCAATAAGTTTTACTGCCCTTTTTTCAGCCAGGACCTAGTTATACAGTATGTCCGGCGATGTGGTAGACAAGAGGGCAAACTGAGGGGCAAGCGGGCCAAAAATTTAATTTTTCGAGGAAAATCATTCTTTATAAAAATTTTTGCATGCTGAAAAAATTAGATGAAAAAAAATTGTACGCAGGGTGTAAAAAAAGTTAAAAATTCGAATATTTTACAAGAGTAAAGTAGTTACCCTAATTCTAAAGTTTTTAGCAAAATGCTATTTAAGAGAATTGTTTCAAATCATCACATCTTGTAAAATATTGGTTTTCATTAAGTTTGGATAGCAATAATATTTCTGTTTTAAATTTGCATTTCACACTTTGATTTTGTATACCATAAAGCTGGATTTATAAACTCGAAAGTTGAGTTGAGAGGTTGAAGTTATGTTCAAGTTGGTCAGGTTCGATATTCGACAGTCCAGAATATGGCATTTATAAAGTCAGTAGCAAAGTTCGAAAAGTTGTTGTTTAATTGGTTGAAACTTTTGTCAAATAGAATGATAGTGTAGTAGATAAATTCATAATTTTGAATTAACCCGAGTAACAATAAATTAGTGTCATCATTCTCTATTCTATCCATTTCTAGTCTTCCAATTTCTGGCACAAAACACAATACTAAGCTTACAACAAACAGAAAATCCAAATACAAGTGACGGAAGGGCGACGTAAACATAGAAAAGACATTTGACATTTCGCTGTAACCACATGAGTTTAAAATAGCGTCTTTATTGGTCGAAACGAACCTCTCGAACTCCGAACATAAAAATTGGTTATTTCGAACTACACGGGAACTTTTCGAAACTTACGAACTTTGCACGAACTGAGTTTATAAATTGAACTGAGTGTTCCCTTTAGTTTAAATTGAACTCTTATTTCCAACGCCAACTGAACCTCAACCTCGCCAACTTTTCAAGTATATAAATCCAGCTTTAAGTATCATATTTGATTAGGTACATCAGAAATAAATTATTACAGCGTCAAGCAAAACGTCATTGTCAGTGGCTTTTAAAGATTACGGAGCAAAGAATACATTTAATCCAATATTATGGTACCGGAGATTTTTCATACAGATACGTTATTGGAAATTTTCATGAAAGGTTCCCCATTATTGTACCCGTAACCCGTAATCAAATGGGCGGTCTGCAAGCTGGTCAAAAAGTTGCGTGAAACGGGATCTGTATTAGACTTAAAAAAAGTAAAAAAAAAACACTACAATGAAGATGATGCAGTGACTTTACTCGTTTAACAGTCGCCATTTTGAAATAGCTTGACAGAATCGCGTCAAAATTTATGAGCATACTGTACGAGATATTAGCTTTCAAATGATGTATCACAAGCTGTATGTTTCCATTTAGAAAAAAGATCGATGTCGTCATATCTTTGACAAATGTCTATAAAAAAACAAACGAATAACGTCAAAATATGAGCATATATAAAACTAAATTGACGTGTCCGAGCATTTTCCCCAAAAGTTACAGGTTAAGGCTATATTAATTTTATTCCGGACTTCTGGGCAGCCCTGTATACTTAATGCAGATTGTTTAAACTCATCGGAGTACTTACATCCTTTGGGCGCTTTATTGAGTAACGTAAGTTGAGTTTTTAAAAATTTGCAGAATTTTTCCGAATAGTTCCTGTCTAAAAATTTCACAACATCTTCTAGAGTTATTTCGGTTTCAAGTTTCCTCTTACATTTACTAGAATCCACTGTATTTTCCAAAGATTTAATCTTCTTTCTTAAAGCAGTTTTTCTGGGAGAACCCCACGACAGTGTCGTTGATGTCACAGTGAATTCATCTAAAAATTATCTACATTATACATATTGTAATAATTATATCAATTTCATTAACGTTTATTCTGTAGTTTCCGATAAAATCGTACTTGTACAAATATACATTTCTTCTATATACACCCATACATAGATAACATAACATATAATATACATACAAGTATGTTAAAAGAGAGAATACTTATGTTTTTGTATATCTAACCTTTTCTTCCGCCTATGTTTGAATGGAAACACTACTACAAAATATGGAACTACTTGGAGCAGAGGCTATTTTCAATTTATTAAAAATGCTGTTAATATTTTTACCTACCCATATTATTCTCGGTATTTTTATTACAATATAAACAAACGAATTTCAAAAATTTTGAAAATTGTGGAAAGTTTATATGCTGCCTTTATTACCTTTTGGAGCAGGAACTAAAACAGTACCATATCTAATATGTTTTTTACTATCATTTCTAAAGTTTTCTTCTAAAAAGTGTAAGCAACATAATTCTATTCTTGTGTAACATTGTTCTGCTGTAAGGTTAGCATATCTATGGTTACCTGCAAAGCCTAACGCAACTTTCCAACTTTGACATTTGTAAACGTAATATACCTAATTATCTAAATACAAGGTGTTTCATTAAGGTCGGCCATATCTCGGAAACTACTGGGCATAGAAATTCAGGAAAAAAAATTCATTACTAAAGTGGCCATGAAAAAATTCTGGAAATAACTTTTAAGTTCCGCATTTTGCTGCAAGGGGGCACAATTGAAAATAAATTTAAAAATTTTAGATATCTTCGAAAATTCCACGTTAAGGTATATCTTTGATAACACCATTAAGAAGTTTAGACAATTATGCATCATTTTGGTCCTGGGGTCATTGGCGTACCGACTTTAATAAGAGTGGGGGAAGCGGTTGAAAGTGTTATCATTTAAATCGCTGTAACTTATAAACGACTTATCCGATTTTAGCAAACTAAAGATTGTTTGGAAGCGAGATGTAAGTACTTTTAACCATACCATCGTATTCGGTGGTCCATGATAGTTCTCAATAAAAATGCTAGAGGGTGCAATTTGCAATAACAACGGATTTATTGATTTTTTTCCGAAAACTTAAATCATTCGGTATAAATATGATACCATAATCGGAATGTAGGTGAAATTTGCTAGAAAAAACGTAAAAATCGTAGTTCGATACCTCCGCTCGTTTCAAAGTTATTGCCAAGAGAATAATTTTTAAAACTTTAAATGAAGAAACGATTATTTATATAGTTTCGTCATATTCCGTGCTTTCCTTTACACTTTATCTAGGTTTAGGATTAGTTCAAATCATGTAAAGGACAACATTTGAAGCATATTTCAAGGCCAACGGGCCATTAAACAGTATTGGAATAATTATGGGAAACTATTAAAGGAAACAATCGAAATATAATAGTTATGGGAAACTTCCTCAAGAAACAATTGAAAGACTTTATAAATGTTCAAAATGACCTCCGTTTTGCAAAATACAACGATTTATTCTTTGTCTGGAACTAGAGACAGCTGTTTCAATTTCAGCTCGTGAAATTGAATTTATTGCATTTTCAATTCGCTCAATCATGTTGTCTCGTGTGGTTGGTCGCGTTTTATTAACAATGTCTTTTATTCGTCCCCACAAGTAAAGATCCAACACAGTTAAATCCGCGGATCTAGGTGACCATGCAAACAAACTACCCCTTCCAATCCCGCGATTTGGGTATCTAACATTTACAACGTTTACACTCCATATGTTTTGGTGATCCACTTCGCGCATCCAATGAGGATTTGTTTGTGCAATAGTGCATATTATGTAAATTAACTCTGCCACAGCTACTGAAAGTGGCTTCATCAGTCCATAAAACTTGTGAGAGGAATTGAGGATTCTCGTTACAAATCTCTCTTAGCCAATAGCGATAGTCGAGCCGTCTGTCAAAATCGGTTTCTGATAGGGCCTGATGTAAAACTACATGATAGGGATGCAGCTTAAAATCCCTTAAAATTCGGAACACTCAGTGCAGCTTATGCCTAGGTCTAACGAATTTTCTCCTATGCTTAAATGCGGATCGACTTCCACGCACGCAAGAACGATTGTCTTCATTCCTTTACTGGACGTTTTCTGATAGGAGCGGGAATGCGTCGTACACTTCGCGCTTGCTTTAAACATATTGCCAGGCCGAAATACTCTTCTACCATAGTGCCTTCGTTCAGGATAACTGATAGCATATTCGCGTTCCGCTATAGGCGCATTTTTGAAATATTCAGAATATACGGCAAGCATATCGTAAGCCTCGGCATTGGTATAAGCCATTTTTGTGTCACAAATTTTTATCAAGAAATTCAATACATACCAATTAAGGAGAAACTTTTATCAACACAACACCTTACAAATTGAAATCAGTTGACAACTATTCCCATTTGTGTATCTCCATGAAAAGCTTCCGATTTTATTTCACAGCAATCTAGATTTATTTTTTAAAACACCAAATTATTAGAGTTACGCCTAAATTACACTTTTCCATGACTATACCATTAATTCTAGAGTTGTTTCTGGGCCATTGGAATAATGCGTGGCAAACCTATACAACCATAAAGTTTCAAAATATTTTTTGTCATGGAATGCTTGACCACGAAACTATAAAAAACTATCGCTTCTTCATTTAAAGTTTTAAAAACTGTTCTTTTGGCAATAACTTTGAAACGAACGGAGGTATTGAACTGCGGTTTTTACGTTTTTTCTAGCAAATTTCATCCACTTTTCGATTATGATATCATAATAATACCGTATGATTTAAGTTCTCGGTATAAAATCAAAAAATCTGTTATTATTGCAAATTGCACCCTCTAGAATTTTTATTGAGTACTATCATGGACCACCGAATACGAAAGTTAAAAGTACTTACATTTCTCTTCCAAACAATCTTCAGTTTGCTAAAATCGGATACGTCGTTTATAAGTTACAGTGATTTAAATGATTACATTTTCAATAGCTTTCCCCACTCTTACTAAAGTCGGTACCCCAATGAACCTAGGTCCAAAATGATGCATACTTGTCCAAGCTTTTTGATGGTGTTATCAAAGGTATACCTTAATGTGGAATTTTCGGAGATATCTAAAATTTTAAAATTTACTTTTCAATAATTGTGCCCCCTGGCGGCAAAATGCGAAACTTAAAAATTATTTCCAGGATTTTCTCATGACCACTTTGGTAATGAATTTTTTTCCTGAATTTCTATGCCCAGTAGTTTCTGAGATATGGCCGGTGGCCGACCTTAATGAAACACCCTGTATATATTTAGCCACGTACTGAATTCTAAATTAAAAAAAAAATCGCGCTTGGCAAAGCTTTAAATAAGGTCTCTCTGTGTCAGCAAGAGATATTCTGTATCCCTTGAAGTTGGAATTTTTTATATTCTTATTTAATTTCCATTGGAAAATTAGTAATTAAATTTATTTTCCTACCTTACTTCATCTTAAGGACATCTAAAAAATGACGAATTGCCTCTTTTACTGGCACAACCATCAACAGAACAATAATCATATTTCGGAGACATCTTTCTTTTCTAAAAATTTATAAAAAAAAAACAGCTTAATAATCAACGCACAAAATTTATTTCTGCGTTTAATGCGCACCATCCTATAAAAAAGTTTTAGCGAGCGAGCTGTACCTACTCAATATTCGCAGGCAGTCAAGTACCTGCCTGAGCCACCGTGTAAACGCGCCAAGCTAGCCCGCTAAAATCCGCCGGAGCGCCGTGACTCAACCAAAATTCATATTTGGATGCCGCCGAGTGTGATCCTTCTAATCGTTAGTTAGTTCTGCACAACGAAATAATGGTTTAAAGGATGGCGCTTTGCTGGAGTTTCACGTTAACAACTGAACTGGTCCAATCCAACTAGCGCTGCGCATTCTCCTGGTGAACCGCACCTCGCCCCGTCAGTGACGGCCACGTTTGACTACAGTACAGTTACAGTGTTGTAGCTTATTAATCGTCGACTTGAGCTGTGGCGTTTGCAGTGTAGTGGACAAATTGTTTTCATAATATTATAGTATTATGATATTTTAAGTTATGTCTACTTATTTCGAGTGATTTGCTATCGGTTATTGTTACAGTTATTAGTTTGGGGGTTGTCGCATAGCACATAAATCGTAAAGTTTACCGGAAATCGGAATTTTGAAGAATCATGGATGTTATTTATAATTTAATTAACATTAAAAGGTTTCTCGAGTATACCAACGAAGAAAAACTAAAACTAAAACAGGAAGGACGTCCACTACCGGATATTTGTATCGAAAAGGAAGGTACCAGTCGAGGAAAAGTTTACAAAAGACAATTTAATCGCGAGATATTTTCCAGAAATAACTGGATATGTGGATGTAACCGGAAAAATGCACTTTTTTGTTTTCCCTGTGTACTTTTTGGTGGTGATAAGTCATGGACTAAAGTTGGTGTAACCGATTTGGAGCATTTGAGTAAGAAAATAAAAAAACATGAGTTGTCCAAGAATCATTTATACAATGAAATGGAGTATGCAATATTAGGCAGTACGAATATAAGGGAACAGTTTAATTCGGCATACTGGGTAAATATTCGCAAATTTAACGAGGACGTTATCAAAAATAAGTATGTTTTGGCTAAAATTATCGATTGTATTAAATTTTGCGGCGTTTTTGAACTGGCACTTCAGGGGCACGATGAAACAGATCAATGTAACAACTCGGGAATTTTTCGTGGTTTAATTAATTTCACCGCAGAATTGGACAAAACTGTTGCGGAACTTTTAGAAAATTCCCCGGTATTCAAGGAAATTTCCAAAGACATACAAAATGACCTTTTAGATTGCATGTTGGAGGTGTGCCGTGAAAATATTCTAGAGGAAATTCGCCAATCTTCATATTTGGCAGTTATGGTCGATGAAATACCGGATGTCTCAGCGATGTCACAAATGGCGATAATATTTAGGTATTGTCGAAATGGCGAACCCGTAGAACGTTTCTGGACCTATTTGCTACCTACAAATTTAGATGCGGAAAGTTTGACCAAAAATATTTTTAGTGTTTTGAATCCCATATTGGAACGCTCTGCATCAGATAAGTTAATTGCTCAAAGTTATGATGGTGCGTCAGTAATGAGTCACCGGGAAACAGGAGTTCAGGCAAGAATTAAACAAAAATATCAATATGCTCATTTCGTGCATTGTTACGCACATAAACTAAATTCGATAATTGCAAAGACCGCATCTGAAAATTCCCAGGTTAGGCTTTTTTTTGGAAATTTGGAAGTAATTCCAACTTTTTTTAAGAATTGTCCGCAATGTGTAACAGTTTTTACTAAAATAGTCCAGACGAAAATTTCCCATGGTGCAGAACCAACCCCTTGTAATTTTAATATAAGGACCGTAAATGTTGTTTTTCAACACCGACAATCTTTGATTGAATGCATGGAAGAAATAGAAGATTCTTTCACTAACCAAACAGTATGTAGTACCGCGTCTTCCATCAGAAGAATACTTTTAGATTCAAATTTTATTTTTTGGTTGACGTTCTTTCGCAAAGTTATGCCTCACGTGGATGTTTTAGATACATTAGAAACGGAAACGGATCCGGCAGAAATAAGACGAAGACATATTTGTTTTGAGCAAGATATTATTTTAGTAAAAAGCCATATAGATTACATTAATACCGAAGCCTCCAATTTATGCGCTGATATAATCCCAGCTAAAAGAAAATGTAATAATAGTGAATTAAATCACAAGATGTATGCAGGTGAAGTGTGTGATATAATTATAAACTGTGTTAAAGATCGGTTTGATTTTAAAAGTCATTTAATATCAGGATCTTTATTTCACCCCGACCAATTTGGTGCATATAGTGGTAGCTTTCCAGATGAAAAATTAAATATAACGTGCTCTGCATACCCAAATTTAGATAAGGAACGTTTAAAGACTGAATTATCTGTTATTTACTCAAGAGCAGATTGTAGATTTGTACATGGAGCAGTACCATTTCTGAAATTTTTAATTGAAAATAATTTATCGGAACCTTTTCGAGAAACGAAGAAGTTAGTGGAAATTTTGATAACCATTCCTATGACTACAGTAGAAGCCGAAAGATCCTTGTCAACTTCAAAAAGGATAAAAACTTTTTTGAGAAATACTGTGAGGGAGGGCCAAGGTGAAGACCGTCTAGTAGCCTTATCAATGTTATCTATTGAAAAGAAACTTATCAATGAAGTGCCAGACTTCAACGAAAGGGTCATCGAGAAATATGCTGCCAAAAAGGATCTAAGAATTGACTTAAGTAAGTTTTTCTTTATTTTGGGCTGCCTATAAAGGACGTCACGCTTTAGAAGGGGTGATGGAGGGGGGGGGGGGGTTAAATGTGAATGTGACCATTTGTGAATTAATTAAAATTCCTTGAAAAAATGTTGAACATTTTTGTTTTTTTAAAACGAGACAAGCCCGATCATTCATATTTATAATCACTTTTTAGAAAATCGCTTATACCTACACGTCAATTTTATTTTTAAGGAGGGAACCTTTTGCTAAACCTGCAACTTATTGCAGGGGTGGGGTACACCCCTAAAAGTATAAGAGCCGGTACTTTTGCTTCTGATTACCTCATTAAATAAGTTCTCGATATTAAAATGTTCTTTTCATTTTTTCCGATATTTCACTCATTTTTAAAAATTAAGTTTTACACAAAATAATGTTTATCGCAAAAAACAGAACAAAATAATTCTATTTGTTGTTTGTTTGCCTCGCGTTTACCTTCGGTATACGATGGAATCAGCTGTTTGTGATATAACCTCACTATAGTTTTAATACGTATAAACTAAAAATCCCTAAAGAACTGGCGAAGTTGCCACTTATTTCATTAGCAAGTTTTTACTAAAGCATAACATGGCAATGGGGTCATTTGGTCAAACCTCAAGTTACACTCTTCATCTATATGAAGCATTTATAAGGTATGGTCAGCAGTGGCGTAGCCAGCATTTTGGGGCGGAGGGGTCAAACTATCGCAGGGGCGCAGAGTGCGGAGCTAAAGCGCCGCAGACAAAAAATGTTTGAGACCAAGCCCAAATTTCGTAGGAATTCACCTTTATGCTCCTTAGGGAACAGGGGTCTGGCCCCAAATGAAGTTAAAATCCGCTATATATAAAAAAATAAATTTATTGTGATGAGAGGCTCTCAAAACCGGTTTTATTAAGTTTATTACTATCGCTCTTCTTTACTAAAAATAAAATAAGACCGATCTTGTTTTTTAAGAATTATTTTTTAAGTAGTAAAGGGGCGCCAGGCCAAGGGGGCGGGGGGGCAATCGCCCCCCTGTGGCTACGCCACTGATGGTCAGCCCTGCAATTTTGAAGTCGATCCGATAAATAGTTTTCGAAATATACGAGATCCAAATCAAATAAGACGCTCGCGGGGTGACGTCATTACCTCCTACAGTTCGTCCGCTGTGAACTTGTGCAACGGTCTTTCTGTGCATATACAAGGGAGATGCGCTTACTGTTTCTTTGTTCAGTTAAAGCAGAAGCTTAATATTACTACTTTTAATAGTGACGTCACACAGCGTTTCCGCGAGTCGATGTTTGTAAATTATTTTAAAGGCTTTAGAGTCGAATGATTTTGTAGTTTTTTTAGATTTTTGTTCCTATTGACAACGATTATCGTGACAAACTTGACATTCGTTCCTAGTTAATTGTACTACGAGAATAAGTTTGAACGCACTTTAGTCATGAAAATTCTCGCCCATTTGACACAGATTTTGGTTGCAATGACAATAACAATATTCATAGGTAAATGTTTTGTTTACTATATAATTTAAGTTTTAGTTGACTGGAAAGGTCACATTTCACACAGCACTTTAATTTTGATTTCACTCACCGTAAGCCATGTATATTTTTGATACCAATTTTCTGAAAATGACCTATTAGTTACTTTCCTTGTTTTCCATGATAATTAAATTTAACATTTTAGGGGTCGGATGACAATCGTTTTTTAATTTAGTTTGTTCATCAAATGACGAAAATCCACATTTTATACTTAAAATATATTGAATAAGATCAATTTTTACCTCAGTCTGAACTTGATTTGCCATGTCGTTGCGTGCGTTCAACTTTCTCAGATTGTCCCAATAAGATATTTTATTTAAATTTTAAAGCACTTACCAGAGGAAAAAAAAAATAAAAGTTTTGTTTTTCAACAGACACCACTTCTTACTCTGATATATTTTCCACTAATTCACTTCTTTTCTTGTAGAATAATCACAAAATACTTCCAAAACAACAGATTGATACAAAACCTTTCTGGTCAATAATGAGTATAGACTTAACTTTAACCTCACTTTAAATTTGCCGACCCTGTAGTTTTAACTTGGATACAAAATACTGAATGGTGTATGTTTGATTGCCTATTTTAAAGCTTCAAATTCTTACGGCAGGGACGGCCAGCTGTCACTGGTTGGAAGGCGATTTGAAAAATAAAACAATTTATTTGACGACGGCGTAGTTTGCGAATAATCTACTATTACCACCGGGGTTACAAGGGCGGTTTAAAAAGTGGAGCGGTTACTGGCAATTTACGAATGATTAAAAATGTAAATTGATGTAGATAAATAATATAATACCTGTCTGTTGTCTGTCTGATAACAGAGACGACCCTGCCGACTCTAAAAATCAGTCACAGATTTGCAATGGTATTAATTCATATTTTATTTTTAAGGACTGTTCCAGCCAAGCTTGAAACAATACCCGGCTTTCCGAGGAAAAAAAGGTAAGTAGCAAAATACAACTAAGGACTAAGACAAGGAACGTATCTTTTGTTGACTTCGTATTCTGAATACAAAGAATAAACATGATTAGTTTAAACTAAATATTTTAAAAACTTAAACGGTTTAGATGATAACATACAGTGTATAAAGTCGCTGCACCATCTTAAATAAAATAAAAAAATATATTAGAAGTTCGATGAAACTTATCAAATATGGGAATCTTTTGTAGATTGAATTCCATTGAAAAATTTGCTATCTTTGAAAACAGTCCAAAACGTATACTTAAAAAGTTGAACTTTTGGCCGCAAAAATAAAAAACACAACAGAAAATCACAAAAACAGTCGGGCTCGTTTCAATTTTCGTGTAATTTTACCTATCTTAGGTAGTGATGAGTTAACATTTCTTGTAAACAGGTAGTTAGACGACCCGAGCTTCGCTCGGAGGGGGGGGGGGGGGTTGCGCCACTGATAGGCCGTAATTCCAAGGGCGCATTCCTGAACCAAAGTCAAGTAGAAAAGTTCATATAAACATGTGTCGTTAAAAGCCTGGTTTTCAAGATACAGGTGCCGAGACAGTTCACATTTCACACAGCAGTTTAATTTTGATTTCACTCCCCGTGCAGCGTTGCTCGTTGTAATAAGACGCTAAGTTAGCACTAACTAGATGATGGTTATGAGTCCCAGTGGCGTCCGGAGGGGCAGTATCACTAATAATATAAACAACGAAATGTACGCCACTGACTTGTTTAAAAAATTTATATTGTTTTCGGGTTCTGCAGCTAAAAATACAACTTTTTTGTCTCTTGATATTTTTTCGTATCTTCCTTCGTTTTGGAGACAAAAATAAAAGCCACTTCATTGCATGTCGAAAAATTGATAAAATAAAATCAAGTTAACTTTGATCGTTGCTAGGAAATTTTGTTTTGATGTTATGGACATGTTTTTGACTTTCCGTGACAGTTTGTTATTATTTTTCCTCGAAAGGTAGATTGTGCTATTTAAAAAATGGTAAATAATTATTTTAATTTGGAGATGACACAAATGCATTTCCTTCATGGTCTTGCGAATGGTAATTCCGCGGAGGCCCGGCGACTCTATCAAGAAAGGTTTCCTGATCGTGTCCTTCCAGACAAAATAATATTCATAAACATTCATCGTCGTCTGACTGAATCTGGCAGTTTCAAACGTAATACCTCCGGGGGAAAACCGCGTAAAATTCGAACTCCGGCAGTTGATGAGGCTATCCTACATGCAGTCGAAGAGAATCCAGCAACTAAGTATGAAAAAAATTGGTAGGGAACGTATCCTTACCACGTACAAGAGTTCAGGCACTTCTTTCAAGAAATTTTGAACTGCGTATGCAATTTTCTAGATGCTATTTTCAAAGACTTGCAGAAAATCCTCACATTATGTTTACAGACGAAGCGCATTTTTCCAGAAATGCAATATTTAATTTCCATAATATTCATAACTGCCTATGAAAATCCCCATGCTATTACAGAGACACATTTTCAGGAACAGTTTTCTATTAACGTTTGGATCGATATCATAAGTGACTATTTGATTGGACCATTTTTTTTTACCAGAACGCCGGCTAATTTTATCGAAACAAATGTAGAGTACCTTTCTTAAAGAGAAATAACCAAAGTATTTAAAAAACGAGTTTTCAGCTCTGTAAAATGACACCTTTCAAAATTTTGGCCCAACGTCCGTTCGTGACTTCCTTGACAATATAAAACATCTACTGCACTTACTGGATTAATAAAATGCATGTTTTTTCTCTATGTCATCTGCTATAAAACTAAACAGTGTAAGAATTTACAACAGTATTCTAAACAGACATTGAAGCCAGTTCTAACTCCTCTTCTTTGCCACAGATTCAAATTTTGAATATCGATTTTAATAAAAAAATATTTCAGATTGAATGAAACCGTAAATACAGGGTATTTCAAAAAACTTCTGCCATCGCTCGTGTGGTGGTGATTCTTTGTCCAAAAATAAGACAAATAGTTCCTATCAACATAGGTCCACAACCGCTTTATTTTTGAGAAACAGTTGAAAATTTAAAAAAAAAACGGTTTTTCCTTAGTATTTTTGAGACCACTTTAGATATCATTTTGAATTTTGAGAAGTACTAACTAAGCATAAAAACACATTTATTTACATAAAAAATATTTGCTCTGCTTCTACGGGTGGCGCCCGCGCTAACTTGTATTTTGATATTTGTGACGAAAATAAATATTATTTTTAAAATTGTGCTTTATTACTTAGCAAAAATGATTCCTAGCCTTTTCTTCGTGTGACCAACCGTTTTCGATTAAAAAAATAATTGACATTTGTTCGCATATCGCTATTCCCATATCAGAGTTTGATAAAATTACATTTATCTCCTAAACAAAGCCGACATGCAAAAATTATCAGAAAATACTTGGCATTAGACATCACATTGCCTACATAACTGTGTTATTAAAAGACAAAACGGCAGGGGCGAACATAATTTCTGCTCTGCTTAAAAATCGTAACATTCTGTATCTCAAAAATGAAGCAGTTGCGGACTTATGTTAATAGGAACTATTTGTCTTATTTTTGGGTAAGGAATCACCTTACGAGCGATGTCACATTAATGTAATGGCGTATTTACTACTCAGCAACGAAGAGCTCATTTAACGGGACCAAGTTTATACAATTCTGTTAACCCTCATCAGAGTTATTAAATAAATAGAAGATAGTGTTTAGACTTCCCCCACCGCTTTATTTTCAAAGGTAGAGAAAATAGTGCGAGATAAAGAAATATGGCAAATCACGTGTAGTTACTACACGTGATTTGCCATATTTACTACACTGTAGTATACTATGTGGATATTTTCTAGTTGAGTACGTATGTTGCGCCTTCTTGTGGCCAATCTAGACACTTCAAAATAATTTCCAGCGCTTATTGTGGTCACTTATATTACAATATATTTTCTTTCAAAGCTCTAAGCATTATTGTTTCCTAGATATCGCCGGTATCCAACCTTATCAGGACATCTGGCATAAGGCCAATCGGGTAAAAATCGTTTATCAATATATCAGTGTTAGTTTAGCCGAAAATTCATTTATAACGATTTCAGAAATTGTGAACCATTTAAGGCTCTTGACTTTAATATTCTCTTTTTTTTACAGTATTCAACGCCCGCCAATCAAACTTAGCATCAAAAACTAAATCAAAAATAAACCAAAATGATGCAAAACTCGATCTTGTCAAGGAGGAACTCGATGTTGTCAAGGAGGAATGCGATGACATTTTTGTAGAATCTTACGAACCCCTATCAATTACAAAACAGGAAATTATGGACGTAGTAGATCAACATAGTTTAAACGTGGAAGAAGGTCCTGATATTGATTTACCAGAAAAGAAAAACAGTTTCTGACGATCAATAGGTTTGCTGTAAATTTTGTAACAAATAGAGCAATGCGTTAAGGATCTTCTGCATCTGAAATCCCACCACCAGACCAATAATTAAATTGTTCAAACCATGCCAGCAGCACTGTGGCAGCAATGTGGGACTTAAGCAGGAGTGTATAGATTGGGTTTTTAAATCTATATTTTAGCTCTATTAAAAACGTTGAATCCTCTTGATTAAGTTTTACTTCAACTAAATTTGACTAATGCCAGTTTGGATGAAATTTCCTTTGATGTTTTTAAAAAAGAAATGCGATCGGTGGTATTTTTACGTATTTACCTACCTACTACTCTTTTGTATTATTAGTTTTTATTTTGTGTTAGTTACCGGTTTTAGTATGATTTAGGTATTTGTTGTATAGAGTTGCTAAAGCTTTTGTTAAATAAATAAAGAAATTTGAAAGTCATGTAGTATTCATATTGGAGTGCTCCCCAAAGACGAATTTTGAAAAATTCTACAGGACATGCCAACTAAAATGAAAAAGGGCTGGTATACGTTTGTAACTATATGCCTTTTGAAAATCACGCTCTTGGCATGAACGCAGTTCAATTAGAACAAAACCTTATATCAGAAACCACCCTGTCTACCCAGTTAGTAAAGTAATCATTTCATAATTACATGTTGTATACAGTTTTTCCAACTGTCTGCAGGAATGTTACTTACTATGTTTTCTTATTAATTCTACTACAGAGATATTTAAAATTATTCCTTCCAATATTTGATTTGACTTGGTGTCATATTAGTTCGATTGGATTAAATACACAATAGTAGGGGGGAAGACGCAACACTGTATGTACATTTTCTGTTGCCAGTTTATCACATACGTATTCTTTATTAATTTTAAAAGCCTGTATGTAATACTTCTAAAAGAGCCCGTTTTTTGTAAGTTTCTTCAAAATATATATTGATATTTATCATACAATTTTGGATTTCTGCTTTTGTCCTGTTAGAACTAGGAAACATTTTTACTTGACGACTATAATAATTAGTATCATTGTCCATACAATACCGCTATTTTTGGGTATATTTTTAAGAAGTCAAGTGTTCAAACCAACCTTCAAAAAGCTGCGCGTTAGTGTCTTGGTAATCTAGAGAAGAATCTGCTATGTTTTTAGCTGAAACTAACAGACAGTTCGGAACAGATCCATTTTGAGAATCTGCGTTAGACATTTTTTTGAAAAATCATTCTATCCTTTTCTTGCTGTGCCATGTATATCGAACCAAAATTGCATAAGATAATTGGTCGATTTGCTGCTCTATATTGTTTAATAGTCGTTAAATGTTTATGACGCCATTCTCGTAAACGTTGAGATTAATTCCATTAAGGTTTGTCGTTTATTAATTGTATGATATTTAAAACCCATTTTAAGTAAAATTTTTCTTAGGCTTGAAATGTTTGTTTCGTCGTTGGTATGCCTCTTAGATCAGGGTAGGTACAGATTGTTCTTGATACATTTGATAAATTTTTCTTTTTAATAAATCCAAATCATGTTCGTCAATACTTCTAAATGTGCCACAATCATTTCTTCATTCTTTCTGGGAATGATGGTTTTCAGTACGATATCCTTTACCGAAGATAAAGAAATATTTGTTAAAGCAGACGTCTCCGAAGAAATATGGTGATGTATTTATTAAAAAACTGATAATAAGCATATTATCGCGAATACATTTAAAAAATGACCTCAAAATATTTTTAAAATCATTTAAATTATTCATACAGGGTGGTCTCGATTATTCTGATCACTTTGATATAAGGTTAAAAGGGTCAGAAGTCAGTAGTTTTTGGAAGAAATGTGCTTCTTTGAACGTATTTAAAGAAAAACGTCCTATTTGACATTATGACATTTCTGGAAGACCTAAAAACAAATGACAAGAGACGCGACCACAAAAGTTTGCTTTGGATGTTGTAGTTTGTAGATATACTAGTTTTTTTTTCCAAATATTTTACCTTTATACAGAGTGTTGCATCAAGCGCAAATCATACGTTGTCCCAGTTTTTTTTTAATTATTATTTTGATTTGATATATCACTTTTCGTATGTCTGAAACCATCCGGTATTCTGGAATAACAGTTTAAACTTGCTTAATGCCATCATTTGTGAGTACTACCTATATGATGACCAAAGTATTATGTGTCTTATAAAATAGAGATAGAAACATACTAATCGAGTATATAGATAATAAACATTTTTTTTTAAGATTTTCTATAATATATAATTCATTGCAACCCTTTCTTGCCCGCTGGACGTCATTTTTCTATACCTTCGACTAAATATCATCGCAAAATTTAGTAAATGTCAAATATGTATTTTTATTAAACTTTGTTTAGGCATCTAATCTAAAATATTAATTTGGTCACAGCACTCTATCTAAATCTTTTAAGGAAATCGTAAAAAAAACCTTGCCTAAAGTGTTTGTTATGTTCTAGCTAATTGATAAAACTGGTCGAATATTACGAGTCGGTGTAGATGGCGTGAAATTGATTTTTGAGCTAACTTTTCGTCGCTGTGCCGATGTCTCCCATTTCCAGATTCAATATACAAAATGATATAATTACTATGGTTCCGAGATCAAGATCCTCCGCTCCTTGATCGGATTTCCGGTTGGGGGCTGATCCTGGTGCATCATCAAGCGAAGTTATCCCAACATCTACCGTCTCCAATAGCCAGGCGGGCCCTTCGAACAACACTTATAATGGAAATGATTTGGCACTTGAAGTTGTTAAAAGAGTCAAAACTAGCAACTTCCAAATTGACTTCTGCAAAATAAGAGGACTGAACTCGAACATCAATGCAGTCCATCAACATTTACAATCTACCAAACCTTATGCACTCGCACTAACCGAAACAAAGGTCAGATAATCGATTAGTGCGGTAAATTACTTATATCCTGGATACGACTTTCGTGATGATAAAGGACCATTTTCAAACCTTTTCTTGACGGAACGTTTGTTTTACCTCTGACGATCCATCCATCTGTACTAGAGAAGTATCGGATGTCATCCTTACTGGCATGGAAGCGTTCATCCCTTTCTTATAAAGGTGCCCTTCTATCGGCAAGCCTTGGTTTACCAAAAATTTGGAGCGAGCTGTTAAATCAAAAAATTATTTCTACCGACCCTACCGCTAAAAGTCATGTCATCGTTTTTAACGCTCGAAACCAGCGCAAGTAAACGATAAACTAAAGCAAAGAAGCACAACCAGAGGATGAAAAACAAATTTCTTGAATGTCCTAACGGATCAAGATTATTTTGGCCGGTAGTTAAAGGCCGTTAGTCAGAACTTTACCAAGTCAACCATTCCACCTCTAGCTGCTAAGGCAGCCTCGCAGGAGCTTGAAATACTTTTCCGCACTAAAAACCTATAAAGCCGAAATTCGACCATCGTTGGAGTATTGTTCGCATATTTGGGTCTCTGCTCCTAAACATACCCTAAGCTTGCTGGATTTCATTCAAAGAAGAGCCATTCGCTTGACCGTTGACCATGATCTGACAAACAACCTGGAAAGCCTTGAACATCGAAGGCAGATTGGCGACTTGAGTCTATTTTACAAATATTTTCATGGCAAGTGCTCAACTGAGGTTGGCCGCTTGATTCCAACCAGAGCGGTGTATGGTAGAAATACACGACAAGCCACTGCAGCCCACCCGTACATGGTTCAGCTCCCTCGAACGACACCGTTGAACAATTCTTTCATCTGGAAAACGTCATCACTCTGAAACGACCTCCCTGAGAAAAAAATTACTGTCAAATTTCCAATAGAATCCGTGCTATTATTGCTAAATGCCGTAAATAATGTATTAAGGCAAGAATTAATATTCCAGAAAAATGGATGATCTTAGACAAAACAAAAGTGAAAGATTGGGAAACAAAACTGCAAGAATAACTATAAACTACAACATCTAAAGCAAACTTCTATAGGGTATTTTTTCATTTGGTTTTAGGTCTTCCAAAAAAGATATATCATGAAATATTGTAAGACAGGTTTCATAAAAAAGTCCATAAAAGCTCATTTTTCTCAAAAACTTCTGACCCGTAAGTGTAACCTTATATCAAAGTGGTCAGGGTGATGGAGGCTATAATTTAAAAACATAAAATATAGGGTGTATATCATAACACTTTTTGGGTCACCCTGTACCTTTAATGTAAATTGTTTTTAAAACATGCGCCTGGGCCACCCTAATCATAATACAAATAGATATTTTGGCAAATTTCTTTAGCTTGCGTATCGTTTTCTACCCGAGTTTTGTTTAAACACCCTGTCCAATAAAATTATATTCTAATTAAACGTCAATGGTAAAATCTGTAATACTTGTGCTTGCATATTATTTAGCGTTTTGTTTCTAATCACTTTATTTTATTTTAGACTCAAAACACCGGACAAATCCATCACAGAACAAAAAACAGCTGTATCAAATCTCTGTATAAATAGCAGTATACTAAGTGTGTACTGGCAGGCAGCCTAACTGATTAATATGGTGACCTGTTTAGGAATTTATTGATGGATAATGTATGGCCTGTCGATAAACACAGAACCGCCGATAATAAATAATAATGCTTAAATACTGAACTAACTGGATGTAGCCTATATAACAGCCATTATTGCTCAACATGTTTTACCCAATTTAGCTAGCTGGGTAATTTTTTACCAAAGCCAAAACTTTTCAAATTTGGATTTTTTTTGTTTTAATTACATCGTTTAAATTGCAAGCCCCTTTGATCAGGCTGTATTGCAACGAGGGGTGGCTAATATAGCTGTCGGTATGAAGATTCGACAGCTTAAGTTCACAATTATTGTGAGCAACCAACTTGAATGCGTTTATGGTGACAAGACAACGGAAAGATAACTTAAGGTTTGTTACAACATCCAATTTTTGTACCGTACCAGAATCGTCACGAAACTGTTGGGATCGACTTTGTGCGCAGGCGTTAACTTTGCATGGTTTCTTGACCGTGCTAAAATAGACATGTGTTGGAATGGTTTTCGAACCGATATATGAGTGCGGCGTGGTAACGTCTTGGTGAAACTAACCTTACTTTTAAATGTAAACAAATAGCCAGGATATTTTTTTTAACTAAAAACTACTGTAGTCTATCTTTAAATGATGCAAAGTAATAAATCAATCAAAACCGTCTTATCCATGGGCGTGCAAGATTTTCGACATGTATAGATTTAAATAGGCCTGCTATTTTAAATCTATGCAGAATTAGTACAAGTATCGACATATCGACAAATATATATTTTAATATTAAATTTTTTAAGCTTAAAATTATGTACAGCCGTACCATTCTGGAATTTTAGAAAGCAATTTTATCAAAACTAATTAGAGTCTAGGTACTTATTCCGTTTCTGCTCTAATTATTATTATGCCTTTATGGGTGCCTCTATTGGAATAATACACCTATTTATATGTATACCTTTGGGTGTTTGTTTCTCAGTGAAACTAGTCAAAGTGTGAAGTGTCATTGTTTTTTTAATTGAATACGGAGAATTTTCAACAATTGCCTAAACGCCCTAGAGTCGGTCCATATGTACTGGGTGATTGATTATATTGTACTAGAACTAGATGAATATCTCGGTTAATATTAGTCTTACAAATAAGTTTAAATTAGCAATGTTAAAGTATTTTTAACCGGTATTCAGAATCCGTTATCAGAAAAAACAAAAAAGCATCAGAAACTTAAAATTTTCAACAAGTTACCTGGTATTTTATAAATGAAACACCCTGTATTTTATATTTTTAGTCGCGAGATGTCGTTCTCCGGAGTTCAAATATACAGTGTGTCCCCGGATCGACGCAACGATAGGTGAAAAAAGCTGAAATTTTTTGAGTTGAAACGTTATCTTCTGGGGTTCAGCCCTGCTTGGATAGAAACTAATTTGTGGCATAATTTTAATTTCGAAAAATCAAGTGTGCTTTGGAAATTTTCAAAAAACTTTATTTTTTTTTTTTTAAATTATTTGAGAATATTTTCAAAATGCCCGCCATTAACTGCGTCACATTTTCTTCCTCTGATATTTAAATTTGAAACTGCACTTCTGATTACACCTGGTCTATTTTTTATTTCCTAAAATGAAGTGATAATGCGTTGCAAGAGCTGGTCCCGTGTATTAATTTCTTCCTCGTAAACTAAATTTTTCATATACCCCCAAAAAAAGAAGTCCAGCGGGTTAAAGTCGGGAGATCTTGCTGGCCAAGAATGGGGCCCCCACGACCTATCCATCTGTTGGGATATCTATTGTTTAAAAGTTCGGAAACAATTCTTGCATAATGTGGAGGGGCTCCATCGTGTTGGAAATACATTCCTCTTAAATTAACATTCTCATTTTGGAGAAGATTTGGCAAAATGTTTTCCAAAAAGTGTAAATATTGGTTTCCATCTAATCTTTCTTCAAAGATGTGTGGGCCAATCAATTTACCATTGATTATACCTGCCCAAACATTTATGGAAAATCTATATTGCGAGTGCGACTGCCTAATAGCATTTGGATTTTCTAGAGACCATAGATAACAATTTCTGGAATTGTTGACTCCATCTTTGGTAAACTGAGCTTCATCGGTCCACAAAGTCCGGTGAATATCTCTTTGGTGCCTTCTAATCCACTGACAAAAAACCAAACGGTTAGCATAATCACCTGGTTCCAACCTTTGTACCTCTTGGATATGATAAGGATATAAGCCTTCATTTTTTATTGTTGAATGGGTTAATTTTTGCGTTATATGCAGACGTCTAGCAATTTTTCTTGTGGATGTTTTTGGATTTTCTTCAATCAAATTTAAAATGTCTTCTTTCGGTTGAACTGGGTGTCTTACAGGCTGATCAATATTATTTTGTGTCGGAAAATGTCCTTGTTCGCGAACAAAAGAAAATACATTTGAAAATGTTTGATGGTTTGGACATCTTCTTCCAGGAAACCTTAATTCATACTCTCGAGAAGCGGCTCGCCCGTTACCGTCGCAAAATCCATATACAAATATTATATCAGCGTATTCTTGGTTTGAAAATTGATGAGGCATTTTAAACGAAAAGTAAATGTTTAACAAAAATATCCTCGTAATGCCCAAAAATCTGACAGGTTACAACTGACAATGACTTATTATGTTTTGTTGCCCCCCAATATTTCGTTGTTCTGAGGTGCCGAGCCATGGAGTCAAATTAAATTGAATATTTCCCTCATATGTTAAAGTTCCCATAAAAGAAATGCAATTTTCGCAAAATTACAGCGAAAACAGCACTGCCAGAAATCGAAAATTGCATCGCAAGTTTATATTGTTGACAAAACGTCAAAGCGGGATTTTATTGTTAACAAACGTCAAAAAATGTAATATTCTGACAATTAACGTCATCTTATTGAGTGACAGCAGACAAAAAATATTGTTAATTACAATAATTGTACTTTTCATTGCAATTCTTGTAATTTTTAAGCATTTTAATTTTATTGTTAGTATTTTCTGTTAAATAAAATATTTAAATTTACTTGATTCGAGTTCTTAATTAATTTGGGAAATATTCAAATAAAGTACACTCGTGCATAAAAATAACCAGATAATTTTTTTATTCAATGTGTTTTTTTTACAAATTGCAATCGTTTGTTTTCATATTTTACGAAAATGCCCTCCTCCTGCGGAGTCGGGCTTTTTCGCGAAAATATGAAAACAAACTCTTGCAATTATAAAAAAACACATTTCATTCAAAAATTATCGGTAATTTTGATGCACTTGTGCACTTACCCCCGAATATTTCCCTCATATGTTAAAGTTCCCATAAGAGAAATGCAATTTTCGCAAAATTACAGCGAAAACAGCACTGCCAGAAATCGAAAATTGCATCGCAAGTTTATATTGTTGACGAAACGTCAAAGCGGGATTTTATTGTTAACAAACGTCAAAAAATGTAATATTCTGACAACTAACGTCATCTTATTAAGTGACAGCAGACAAAAAAGTCAATGTCAACGAGTTTTCCTTTCATTTTGTCAAGAATTGTTAATAACTATCTCTTTGCATTGGGATAACAATTTTATTGTTAGTATTTTCTGTTAAATAAAATATTTAAATTTACTTGATTCGAGTTCTTAATTAATTTGGGAAATATTCAAATAAATTACACTCGTGCATAAAAATAACCAGATAATTTTTTTATTCAATGTGTTTTTTTTACAAATTTCAATCGTTTGTTTTCATATTTTACGAAAATATGAAAACAAACTCTTGCAATTATAAAAAAACACATTTCATTCAAAAATTATCGGTAATTTTGATGCAGTTGTGCTATTTTATTCCTTTGGTTTATTTCTTATTATTGGTATTATTGTCGTTATAAAAACAGTTATTATTTTGTATGCGTTTCAACATCTAAAGAAAAGCAATTTATTATGGCTGAGCGGCGAGTGCGGGGATTTTGATAAGTATGTCATTAGAATTAGTTTTTTATGTTTTTCAAATAAAAAATAAAATTGACAAAAATATGATATACGGGTGTTGAGTTTAAAAAAATGAAATCAGTCTTGTTTTTAAAGTCCGGACCTGAATTTCAAAAAATTTTCATACGGCATTTTGAAGCGATAGCTACTCAAAATATTTCCACCGAATATGAACATTTTATACCGGGTGCTAAAAGAATTATGGCGAAAACAAAAATGAGCCAAACCTTATAAAACACTCTGTATCTAAGTAACGAGGAAAGATGGACCCACTAAAGATAGATTATTTAGAACCCCCAAGATGTCCACTATCTCTTGGTGATGTATGTACATTTAGATCCGAGTCACCCTGTATATTATATCTTGTTTTTGTAATTATATTATGTAAAACAGTACCACCCACTCTTCTAATTTATTAGTTAATACGATTTTTTAAATGTTTTCATACGTTATAAATACCTACGAATATAATTCGCCAATACATGCTCCTGGCCAAGGGATTTTCCCAATACTATGGTAAATCCTCCAGCAAAAGAACCAACACAAAGTCCCGATCTCAAAACATTAATATTTTAAAAAATTTAATCGGTAACATGTTTCGCCTTTAAGGCATCATCAGACCTAAAAAGAAATCAATTGTCACGCATAGTGAGCAAATTTCCTAGTAAACCTACCTGATACACCAAAAAAAACAGATAAACGTTACAATTACATCACTACATAACAGTCAGAACTTAAACTAAGAATTGTATATAAACAAAAAAGGTATAACAAGAAACTAAAAGTATAAAGTTCGTTAAATAAGTCCAAGGTATAGTAAACGGAGGGAGATGCAGTCACCTAGAGAGTAAACTTAGCCCAAAATATAACAGCCATCAACACAAAGTACGAGCGTACCAAAGTAGTTCAAAGTACCGTCATCAAAAACGTCAATGTTGTCAATCGAAAGAATTTGGCGGACCGGGGAAAATTTATAGGTTAAATGTTGGTCACTAGCAGTCCGTTGTTAGTAATTTAAGTTGTTAAAAATAAAATAAGGCTCGAAATTAAAGACCTCATTATATAACGCAGGTAAGGATAGGGCGTTTTTTAGCTTTCGTTATTTCTAGTTTTTTTTAATAGATCTAGTTTTTTAACACATTCTTAATTCGTTTAAAACCTCCAAATCACCTACATAAAATTAAGCATTCGATAGAAAATCACTGTCTCCTTCGTCATACTTACATTTTTTATTTAGTAATGTCAAAACTAGTAAACAAGCAACGAGAGAAGAATGGCATAGCGAAAATAAATAAACCACGAGCACTTGACAAACAGACAAACGAACTAATGCGCATGTCAGTCTAAACAGTACATTCTTTCAACCAAGAATTAAAATGACCGTACAGAAACCGATTCGCGAACGCTCCTTGACAATGTTGGAACGCCAGCAAGGATCGTACGATAAACCGTCACGGGTTAGTTGGAACGCTTTTCTTCTTCTGCGCATGAACCGAACTGTACAATGTACGGTTTTCGGGTGTGTTGAAATAAACCTTTAATCTTGGTGTTTCCCAAGAATTGTTTTGGATGATGTCGACCAGGCGGAATATAAACAATGGCGACATTGGCCTATTTTTAGGTTTTGGGTGATCTAAATGAGACTATTAGGACTTGCCTTGAGAGGTTTGTTACGTGATTGTAATTCGTTTAGTTCAAAGGCAACTATAAATAAATAAAAGTGTGCTCTTAATGAATGTGTTTTACTTTTGTTAGTCAATTAAAAGTAGTGTTTTTACAATTGAACACGTGGTATTAATTGTCTTGTTAAGACTTGCGTGGATCCCGTTGCGTGGTCCCGGCCGAATCGGGCCGATTTATAAATATAAATATTGTAAATTTCTTCATTTAGGTGACGACGGTAAAAAAAAATGTAGTCCAATGACTCTTAATTATCTCCGACTATAGCACTTCAGGTATCAAACCACCAAAGATGTTGATTCAACAGTATTCTCATCCAGTGAGGATTTTGAGGTACCCAATATTGTAAATTGTGCCGGTTGACCTTAAATTAATAAAAGCCAAATCGATTCACTTAGTACAAAATTCAGACTCAAAATAATTCAGATTTACAAATTACCTGGTCACAATCGGTAAATGTTGTTTCATCAGAAAATACTATATTTCTTAAAAACACATTTTATTCGTGAATTAATTGTCTTAACCAGTTACAAAACTGTGATCCTATTTTGAAAATCTTGGCCATATAATTCTTGATAAAAAGGTCTGCGGTAAGGGTGAAAATTGTGCTTATAGTCTATACGGTGGTTCTTTATCGGTGCGTCATTACTTTCACGTGGCTAAAACCATATGAATCTAATCAATATTACAAGGATCAAAGTCAAACCAAAACAAAGTTCAAGTTCATAAACGTCAAAATTTTTGTGTCTACCGTTGGGACTTAATAATAATAACAAATATCCATAATTACTTAGCCAGCACGAAAGCGATTAGAATGCCTCTGACAAGAACAGTCATCATCATCAATCAACCCTTCCTTGTATCCACTGCTGGATATAGGTCTTCCCTAATCTCTTCCATTTGCTCCGATCTTGCGCCGCCTGCATGCAGTTCCCGTGACAAGGCCTTAAGTCATCGGTCCATCTCATTGGAGGGCGCCCCCTATTTCGGTAGGCTCCTTGCCTTGGTCTCCATTCTAATATTCGTCTGGTCCATCTGTTGTCTGTCAGTCTGGCGACATGTCCTGCCCAGTTCCATTTAGGAGCGGTTATTTATCTATCGCATCTACTATTTTTGTTCTTTGTCGTATCTCCTGGTTTAAGATTCTGTCTCTAATAGAAATGCCCAACATTGCGCGTTCCATTGTTTTTTGTGCCACACGGATATTGTGTGTCGTTTTTCTGATCCGTGTTAATGTCTCTGCTCCGTAGGTCAATATACACTGGTTAAAGTCCTTTTTTTTTAGGCACACTGGAAGGTTTGATTTGAATATATGGTTTAATTTCTCGAAGGCTACCCAGGTCAGTCTTTTGCGGCGGTTAAGTTCAGTAGTTTAGCTGTTTCTTCCTATGCACATCTCGTATCCCAAATATTTGTATGACGTAGTTTGGTCGATTGCTCTTCCAGCGACCGTTATATTTTCACTGAGCACGTCATAATTTGTGCTTTGGTCATGTTTATTCTTAGTCCGGCCTCCAGGTAGGAAATGTAGAGCCTGTCTAATAGATTTTTGGCTTCGTCCATTTGGTCGGATATCAAGACTATATCGTCAGCGGATCTCAGGTGACTAAGCATTTCTCCATTTATATTTATACCCCCTTCATCCAGGTTTGCCCTTTTGCATCTATATTTCAGCAGTGTAGTAAACAGCCTTGGCGATATGGTGTCTCCTTGTCGTACATCACGTCGTATGGGGAATTAATTTGTTTGTTGGTCTCCGATTTTCACATTCGCCGTAGCATTTGTGTAACATTTATTGTGTCGAAAGCTTTTTCGTAATCCACAAATATCAATACCAAATTGACGAATGAGAGTTGCAGCACGTGGCTACATCTCGTGGCAACCACACGTATCAACCCAACCAGGACAGCGAGAATCCATATAGGTTCAAACGCTGGCAAGGCGGCCCATTGCGGGCAAACTACGTTGGGTGTCGCTGGAAGCCAGTGTATCGGTTCAGCCTACCGAAAGCATGTTTAAATTAAAAAAAAAAAGGGGAACTCTATACACAAACTTATTTTAAGTTTGTGTTTTTTAATTTAAACATGCTCTCGGTGGGCTGAACCGATACACTGGCTTCCAGCGACACCCAACGTAGTTTGCCCGCAATGGGCCGCCTTGCCAGCGTTTGAACCTATATGGATTCTCGCTGTCCTGGTTGGGTTGATACGTGTGGTTGCCACGAGATGTAGCCACGTGCTGCAACTCTCATTCGTCAACTTGCATTTCTGTGTTAAAGCACTTTGAGGTCCCTTACCTTTTCGTCAGACCCGGAGCCGTAAACGGCGAAACGCGTCCAAGGATTGGGTCTGACGGAAAGGATAAGGGACAACTCTATACACAAACTTATTTTAAGTTTGTGTTTTTTAATTAAATCAATACCAAAGGTTTGTTGTATTCTGCACACTTCGCAATTAGGTTCTTTATTACCAGTAGATGATCGTTTGTATCATATCCAGATCTGAAACCTGCCTCTTCTCGTGGTTGTTAAAGCTTTAGTGTGTTTATTAGTCTCTTTGTGAAGAGTTTGAATACTTGAGAGAGTAGGCTTATAAAACGATAGTTTGAGAGATGAGTAATATCTCTCTTTTTGTGCAGCAAAATTGCCTCTGCGTTGCTCCACTGGATTTTCTTAAACATTTATTAAAGATTCTAGGTAGGGCTCGTAGAATTTTTTCCCGAACCCAATTTATAGCCTCGATTACTATTCCATCATTTCCCGGGGATTTATTATTTTTCATTTCCTGTATGGCCCTTCTTATTTCATGTAATGTTATGTCTGGCATCTCCTCAGAACCCTGATTTATTACCCTTATATGGGTCGATTTTTGTCTTGTTGTTCTGGTTCTTTATATAGTTTGCGTTAAAAGTTCTCTACTACCTCCAAAATCCCCTCTCTGTCACTTATAGCTATATATATATATTTGTCCTTCAATCTAGGTATGTTTTTCTTTCCCGTTGCCATGTTTTTTCTCAAAACTTTTATATTTTTGTTTTCCTCGATCACTCTGGATATCTTCCTTGTGTTGTGTTGTTAATGTCCTTTCGGATTTCCTTCTGAATCTCCGTGTTTAAGTTTTTTCATATTGCTAGGATTATATCATATTTGCTCCTCATTTTTCTTTTTTCGTTCAGACGGCTTTTTGTAGTTTGGCTCAGTTTGTCATTGTTTTCCCTGCTCATTGGACATATTTTCTCTGCTTCTTTAAGAGCGGTTACTATGTTAGTTTTAATCTCTTTTATATCCATTGCTTCGTGAATATTTAAGTTATTGTTGATGAGTATTTATATAATCTAATGTTTTCAGTGGGGTGCCATTTTCCGTCTTTGTTTTTATGTATCATTTTTGCTCCTTCTTTCTTGATATTTAAGCATAACTTTGCTCGAAGCTCGACCCAACCATCGTGTTATACAAAAATTTTATTTTTTTCGACAACGGCTACTTTTATCGAAACAAATGTACCTTTTTTAAAGAGGAATGACTGAAGTATTTAAAAAATTTGTTTTTAGCTCTGTACCTGTCAAAATTTTGGCCCAACGAGTGTGGTGGCAAGTCCGTTCCGGCCTTTCCTGACGTTGTAAAGCATCTACTGTAGTATGGTTTCTATGAGTCTTTATGGCCACATAATATATTAAAATTTCATTAAAATATACATGTCGGTTCAGAAGTTAGATCCGAAAAGGTAAGTCGCTGGGTACCCCATTGGGGCTCTGTATATCCGTTAATGGGCACTTTAGGAATTTTCTATGACAAATTAGGGTTATTTTGACCTCCCCTATACGTTCTCGAGAGTATGCCATATACTTACCGGACATTCTGTATATAGTTCGCCACAGGGTTCTAGAGCTACAACGTCTGAGGAAGCAGGGCGGTAAACTGCATAAAAGGAGTCGCTAGGCGTGCGTAATAATTTATTTAAGAATTATCTTAGTCTTAAATTGACTTAATTGACAATTACTGCCCTAGCTTGACTGAATAACTTTACCTTTAAATAGCTTCAGGGGGGAGCGGGGGCGTAAAAGCACAATAGAAAAAAAGTAATAAACGACATTTGATAAAATTGTAAATGGAAGCAACGGATAATAGCAACAATGTAGTATTGCACTGGTATAGGAAGTAGGAAGCCGTCCCTAGCAGTCAGACCTCTATGCTTCGACATACTAATCCACACAAAACAGATAAGAAGTTAGAAATGTAAACTCCGTAGAAAATCAGCGAAACAACTATTCAAGTTGGCCACCAGTCCACCCCGAGCGCTACGGTAGGAAATTTATAGCAGGTAATTTAAATAACTCGTTTTTAAATTACTGGTTTACTGTTTAAACAATATTTGAGATTTTTAAAGACGTTTTATCGCTTTTTGAGTTAATTCATATACCATGTCGTATCCACTAAATTTCAGAATTTAACGAATGTACCATGTATTTTATATAAAATTATACCAAAAAAGCAATAAATGTCATTAAAATCCAAATATTGATGTTATTTATGAATGCCGATGTAAATAACAAACAAAAATTATAAAAAAAAAACATTTAAAATTTATTTAAACTTAACCCTAAAAAATAGTGCGAACAGGTTCTGACAAAAATTGGCATCGAAACAATACAAATACCTTATAGCTATAAATAAAAAAATGTTCTCTATAAAATAAACCAAAAATGTAACTAACAACAGTGACGTAACTAAAATGGTTGCAAGTGTTTTATGAATTTTATGAACCCGGGCTTGCTTGAGGCAAATAGGTGAATTCTTGAGTTCTTGACATTTGGGCGTTGCTCCAAAAAAATGTTTGCTTTACCTCAAACCCAGGTCTTCTAGTTACGCTACTAACCATTAATACAGAATAGCAATTAGCTGATTACGTATTGCACACTTTCTTAGTTTAAGTTCAGGTTAATTCAGTTACTTGTCAGTTTTGACCAATTTACATAAGAATGTTACTTCTGCTTTCCTCTTGAACTTACCTCAGTTAAATGGTAAAGATATATAACAGTTATAGCCTCTGGTGGTAGAAGAAAAATAATAGAAACTATTGACAAATGAAAACTATTGCGACATTTAATACCGGTACTTTTAGCACTGATTAACTAATTTGATAGACTATTAAAGTAATCAGGGTAGTAAATGTGCCAATGTTATTATAAATTTAAAGGTTTTGGTACATTAAAAACCATGATTATTTTATTTGTCTATCAAATGAGTTAAGTAGTGCAAAAAGTACCGAGACTAAATATATTTCCTTCTTCCAGTAAATCACTCTTCATTAAAGAAAATAAATTTGAAAAATTGACACGAAAACAAACATAACCGTCTACTTGAAAGTGTCAATCTATGTGAAAAATGTCTCGGTCAGGTACAGGTCAAATGTTGCAGCCAGAGTTAAATTGTCACACAGTATTTGGGCTCTATAAGGGGTTAATACAACAGACAAAATTTTTTATGATTAGTACCAAAATGACTAACAGACTGAACAAAACATAATTTTTAAATTAAATACTGAGAAACTTAAAACAGTGAAAAAAATTCAATAAAATATAAAATGGCGAGGCGAGACTGATCTTAAAATATTATTTGTTCCGTCCTTTTTACTAACCCCACATTTACTTACCAAACCTGGGCCTGCCTTGGTCAAGAAGGAAATAATAAATATAATATAATAATAATATTTGACTGATTAAAACTGCTTACTCCAGTAGGTACTTGAATTAAGAAATTCTGGAATATCGGGATCAGTAATGTCAAAATTTGGAAGCGCATAAGAACTGATCAAATTGTGTTTGTCCTCAACTTGGTATGAAGTGGATGGCGTACTTGGGTCAAAAGCAGAATGGATACGTTAAGAGGACTGCACGGAATGTTTTGGATTACTGGTAAAATGATTTGAACTACCAGGTTCTACGGAATGTGGAAGTGACCCTGAAACATCAGGAGGCAAATGATCAGTGACAGCTTAGAGAGCATTCCAATTAAGCCTTTTTAAAACTAAGTTCTTAAACTGGCATTCGTCGAAATGATCTTCACAAATCCTAAAGTTTTTGCACTCAATGTCAGGATTAATATTACAATTATTCTTCCACACTGTTAGTCTTTCAACATCAGTAAGGGGAAATGCGTAGAAATGCTTATTGACACAATTAGGGTCAGATGAAGATCTAAATGCACTCTTGCAGCTGCGACATTTATTATTTGATTTTGGTTATTGAATGGATGACATCAGACATAGGCAATCTTAGATATTAATAGAGGCAAATAAGGAGCGTACACTGCTTAAATATAACACTTATGATATTAAATGGCAAAGGACAAAATAAAAAACTTACACTGAACATTAAAACTCCTTCGGCATGACTAATCATACCGTTCTGTTTGCATTCGCTTGGGCCGTGAATATGTATCTCTTCTATAAACTATGGTTGCTAGATCTTTTTAAATAGTATGCTAAAAATATTAGAAAATATCCAATTTAAATTTCAAAATTCAGCAATCCAAAGCGTAAATTGTACATTTAGGTTACGGATAATAAAACCCTAAAGACTAATATGCAAGGCTGATGTGTCGGAAAAGAGCACATGGCAGTGACCGTTCGAAGAAGCCTCTGGTAGACTGATGGCCCTACCTATTCAAACTAGGTTTTGTAACGGTTTTTTTCTCCTCCCTATATTGCAAACAACGCATTTTGACACTGTTTTGAAGGACGTAAGTAACAATTACCAAAAAGGTATCGATTGCCCTTGACGACGGGTTGCAAGTCAACTTACCACCCTTGGGTGGTAATAATTTATGCCATACTTATAAAAACAATGATTTATAAAAATTGAGTAATATTAAGTTATATGAATATTAATAGTACAATTATTACAATTATGAACATTATTTACAAAATTTACCGGTCAAAGCTGTCCATAATTTCATGCGAAAAGTATCGAATTAAATTAATAAAAATCCAAGAATAAATTCTGCGGAGAGGAGAAAAAATGTTATATACTTCATGGGATGTAAGTATATTTACTTAAATCCCTTGTAGTATAAATAACTATTTCTATTGCGAAGTTACACGGATGTTTCACCTATGTCCTAATCCACCTGTCCAATAGCGGCGCTGCTTTTTCAAACAACGCGCGAGACATGCGGTGTTCACGCATCTGACATTTGTTTACAGTATCTTGTCAGCAATTGTCAGTCTTGTCTTTGAGTTGAATATACTGTAGGAACCCTGCGGTCGGTACGAGGTCCTGCATTTTAATATTAGTTTGTGTAAAGTAAAGCAACTGCCGCTACTGCTTTAACTCGCAAGTGTACAGCTTAAATGATTATTGAATCGGCAGAAATATCAGCTATGTATTTCTGTAAGTCTGTAGCCTTGAACTCCATTTCATACACTCGTTTAATGGCCGAGAGCGGACGGCGCAAAACGTAAAAATACAACTGGTTTCGTTGTGGCTGTGTCGTGCTCTCGTGAAATCAAGCCAGGATGCGGGTTTTGATGTTTTTTCCTTTAAATTAAAGACAGTGTTGTCGGTTTGTCATAGACTCTTTCTGGGATTTTGAAAAACGAGGCACGGTACGTCTATTTGTTCAACCGAACTTTGGGCTAATTTCGAATCACTAAATTATATAAATGAGCTACAGACAACAGGAAATTTCGTAACTTTTTCAGATAGTAAGTGTTCCCTTACAAAAATCAAAGATGAGGAGAATCTATCTATCTGGATCTAGTAGCACAGGAGGCTACGATTAACGGGATAGGTACCATCATAATTTAAAATTCCATACACGGACCTTTTAAAGGTACCAAAAAACAATTTAGTACAAGAATAGCAATCAATATACTCTAATAGCGATTAAGGTTTAAAATACAAGAATAATTTTAATAAATTACCTAATAAAAAATGGGTCCTTAGAGAAACTATGGGAGGGGTACGAATTGCGGAGCTAAAGCGCCGCAGGCAAAAGATTTTTGGGGCCACGCCCAAATTTCGAAGGAATTCACCTTCCCTATGCTTCTTTGGGAACGGGGATCTGGCCCCAAACGAAGTGAAAATCCGCTATATGAAAAATTTTCACTTTACAAAGATGCAACCGGTAAGGACATTGAAAATGCCGAAGCAGAGTGCAACGCTTGTGACTATTGTGAGATTTAAGATCTGCGAAAACTCATAGATTTGAATGTAATATTTAGGTAGTTGATATAAGTTTTATTGATTCATGATATAAAAAAGTAGTAAAATAAAGGTTATAAACTCTGACGCGCCTCTCGACTTGGTCTGATCCCGTCGTCCTTCGTCCCTTCTCCCTTCCCCGTCATCATCGGGCCACCGGCTCGGCGGCGGCGGTTCGCGTAGTTCCGCTTGTGGATCATTTTAATTCGGTGTCGTTAGACTGTGTGACGTATGGGACAAATGCAACACAAGAATTTTGTTGAATTCCGTATACCCATACTAACGTGCCCGTGCGATAATATAGGCATTTTCAATGTTAAAAAATTAATATATAACAACTTAAATTTACAATCAAACAATTCAAAAATTTTTTTAATAGAATGGCTGTATTGTTTTTTTTTAATTGGTGTTCCTATAGATTTGAGTAATTTCCTAAAAAACAATAGAGCCATTCTGTTAAAAATTAAAGGACATACAGAAATAGTATATAATAATATTATATTAGGTGCATTGAAAATAAAGGAGGACACGTAAAGAAACACTTGTAAATGAAAAAAATAGATTTTTTATTTTTTTAATTGTTTGTTATTTGTAAATTTGATTTATTTTATTTTTAAATACATTTGTTGTTCCTAGGTTTTAGAAATTAACTAAAATGTTGTGAGTTTACAAACCACAAAATCTTCCATCAAACTAATAAATGCATCAATAGTATAAATCTATAAAAGCTAATTCAATAAATTAGTCATTGGAAACAAAAATAATTATTAATGCTCTATTAATTTTTCCATCCGGAAAAAATAGTTCGCACTTTAAGTGTGCTCTAAATTGCGTGTGGGCGTCGACGGTCTATCTCCAGGGTGTTGTCAGTTCTATAAAGTTTTCGTATGTGTAGGAGGAACATAAATGATTGTTATTTGTTTATTTTTTTTTTGTTTAACAACAGTAACATTCCTTTTTAGTTTGATTTAAGTTATTTTTGTATAAATAATATTTCTGAGGTACCTACTAAAGAAATTATTATAATATTAATTAATGGCTTGTTCCTTCTTTCTTCGACATTAAAAATGTCTTAGTTCAAAGTACACTTGCAAACTAGCTTTCAAAGAGAGTTACGGACTATCAATTAAATACTGATATTAAAGAACACTTTTAATAATAAAAACTTAAAAGAGTTTTTAAAAAATGATCTGACAACCCCGATTATGATGTCGGTCCTTTTGAAGCCCAGTCGAAGCTTTTTTATATCCTCAAACTGACTTTGGAAAAAGTATACAGTAGAATCTGGTCTTCTTTGACACTTCCTCAGTCAGCAATATGTTGGAACCAAAGCATCTCTGCTCCTGGTTTCATATTCATGCACGTCTCTATGTCTTGTAAGAGAGTGTTCATTCTTTTTGACATGTAACAGGCACTCTAATATGTACTGAGATAGAAAAGTGGGAATTTTTAGCTGTATGAATGCCTATCTGCAGTTTTTTCTCCAGCCTAGTCCTGGAGTTATTTAAACTACTATCCTCTGCAGACCAAAAACTTGCCCTGACTGGCTTGCACAGCCTCATGTCAGGACTGCATAGGACATCACTGAGTGGAAGATGGCAAATATATACGATCCTCATTGTAACCTCTCACACACACATATAGAGACTGCAAAACAAATACTCAGAAAATGGACTACTTCTTGAATCTCAAAAATAATTATCTAATTTTAATGATATTTATATTAATTTAGACTAAAGTAATGAAAATAAAGGGCATGTGTGGCATATATACGTATTCAGAAAATAATGTCTTTTTAAATATTTAATAATGTAAGTACATTTAAAAAAAAGTAAGTTATGTAAATAATTTTGATATTTGACATTTTTTAACATTCTTGATTTACCGGCATAAAACTTAATGCAATACCCTACAATTTATTTTTGTAGTCAACCTTCTAACTCAAAAAATACGTATTTTATAGCCATGTAAAAGTGGGATAAATTAAAATGAAAGCACTGTACAGGGTGTCCAATTTTCGTGTGTTTTGATTACATACCAGTTCCCTTATTATAAAAGATAGGAAGATGGAGTTTGCGGCTTATATTCTATTATTTTATGAGACTTTCATTGCCGCAAACGAAATTTCCATTGCCCTCTCAGTTTCTGACATACAGGGCAATTTTGAAAATTTGTAATTTTTGACGCTCCCCTGTATCTCAATTATTTGATAACTTACCAATAAGGTAAGGGCTATTATAGAGTTTTTTGAATTTAGTGGCGTAGTTAGTTTTTTTTTCTAAAAAGTTGTATTTTTGAGTTATGACCCAAACTTGTGTTTTTTTAAATGAGACACCCTATATATTATTTCTTTTTCTTATCCATCTTTTTAAGAGCTGTTCAAAAATATATAATAGTACATATTTATTTCTTTTCAAAAGGGATAATTTTAACATTTCTTGTAAAATGAATCATTTCATTAATTAAATTAATCGATAAAACAAATATATTATTTTACTAAATTACAAAAATTGCTCGAATTGGACTCCGTTGTGTTCTAAACACTTTCGACACACCATTTCGATTTTTCGCAATGTATTTAATAAAATAATTGGCGTTCACTGCAAAAGCCTAAAGGTTCGATGGGTAGCTCCTCGAAGTTGATCAATATTATAGCATTGTCTCTAACTGATTTTCTATACACCCCCCATAAAAAAATTCAACACAGAAAGGTCAGGTGATCTTAGAGGCCATGCACCTGACAGGTCCAATAGTACCAATCCATTAATCAGGAAATGTGGTTTCTAAATATTCTCTCACACTCTCACTACATGAGAGTTGTGACTCGGAGCGCCAGCGTGTGTTTACCGGAGTCTTGTAAACTTCTGTTTTAATAGCGCCCCACAAAAAGAAGTCACACATATTTAACTCCGCAGAACGTGGTGGCCATTTTACTGGTGTATTATTGCCCCTTTCAAGTATTTGTAAGTGTTGCCGAACGGCAACGGAAAAATGGGGCGGGGCACCATCACGCATATACCACATTTCCCTCCGAAGTAAAAGGGGCAAATTTTCCAGAAGAATTGGTAATGTGTCTTGCAAAAAATTTAAATAAATATTTCTATCTAACCTGCCTGGAATATTTAATTTAAATGGATGCTGATGATGTGCAACTTTAATGGCATGTGGATTTTCATCGGAATAAATATGTTCGTTGTGCAGATTGGTTACTCCAGATCTTGTAAAGCACGCCTCGTCAGTAAACAATATTTTTCTACAAAAATTTGGATCACGGATTCTTTTGTTTCTAATAAATTGACAAAATGTAAGCCGCATGGGGGGATGAGTCGGTAAAATTTCCTGGACTTTTTGCACGTGATATGGATGCAACAACTGTTCTTTTAAAACCTCATTGTAACCTCAACATGTAACTCACGTTCTAAGCGACGGGTACTGGTACTTGGTTCTTCTTCAACTCTTTCCAGAATGTTCTCTTCTGTTTCCACAGTTCGAGTTGTTCGCATACGACCCCTGCCTTCAATTTTTTTCTCAAAGCTGCCCGTTTCCCGAAGATGACGCTCAATATTGGCAAATATTTGGTGGTTTGGTATTCGACGGTTAGGAAATCTCTCCATGTAAACCCTAACACTCTGACGCCCATTTCCTTGACAAAACCCGTATACCAGGAGCATGTCAACCTTCTCAGAGTTCGTATAATTTTCCATGTTTAATGGTAAAATGAACTTGTAATTCAAGAATGATGATCGTATATTTTAGTCAATTTCATAGACTGGTGACAATTTGTCAATAATTGTCAAATTATTAAATGCCATAGCAACAAGGTCACTAAAAAAATTATTGTTACAGGTAATTTGATTTTAATTTTATTACTAATGCTAATAATTGATGTATGCAGGTAATTGTAAATATTTTTTTTCTGGCAAAACAGCTCATCCAACGAACAATATTGAAGAGGTAAAATAGCTTCCAAATACATCCAGTCACTCGAAAAAAATATCTGGGTTGTCATAACGCCGTTGATATAAAAATCAGGAGAAATGTTGACGTGTATTATATCACTTTTATAACACTTCCACTTATTATTTACAGCCGGTGACTATACTACTAGAAAACGTAATTTTATAGTATTAGTCAACATACTAAAAATCATTAAAATCGATTAGCAGGTTTTCACGTAATTTAGGAAAAACCAATATTTTTACAATTTTTTGACGCCCTTGACGTTTAGATCGACCTATTTTGACGTCAGGAGTCTGACGTCAAACGTTGTACACGTATTTTCCGGATACCCTGTATATTGAGTAATAATGATTTTACATAGGTAGCCTGCAGTATTATTTAGAATAGTTACTTCAAGTAACTTTGCAATGTCAATGTCAAGTTATTAAAAAAATACTATAAATTGATATATCTGTAACTCAATTATGTTAAGTCACACATTTTTTTTTTTTTAATGATAAGGCACAGCACTGCAGAATTAATCCTTTATGGCGCTCTGCGAGCGGTCTTGAATCTTTTGAGACTATATATTCGTTGGGGAACACGGCCTCGGGGAGGTCGTTCCAGAGTGATGACGTTCTCCAGATGAAAGAATTTTTAAACAATGTCGTTCAAGGGGCACTAAGGTGAACCACATACGGGTGGGCTGTAGTGGCTCGCCATCTATTTCTACCATGCACCGTTTTGGGTGGAATCAAGCGGGCAACAACAGTTGAGCACTTGCCATGAAAATATTTGTAAAATAGACTCAAGTCGCCAACCTGCCTTCGATGTTCAAGACTTTCCAGTCAGATCATGGTCACCAACCAAGCAAATGGCTCTTCTTTAAATGAAACCTAGCAATCTCAGGGTATGTTTAGGAGCAGAGCCCCAGATATGCGAACAGTACTTAGTACTTCAGCGATGGTCGAATTTGGGCTTTAAAGAGAATCAAATGTTATTGGGGTGTATAGAGAGGTTTTTAGCTCAGAAAAGTATGATAAGCTTCTGCGAGGCTGCCTTAACAATGGCCGCAACGTGACTATGCCAAGACATATGACTATCCAAATCGACGCCCAATAAATGAATTGATGAAGTCAAGGGAATCGAGTGTCCCGCCGTGACTAAATTCTCTATATTCGGTTCTTCAACATTAACTTTTTTAGAAAAAACTGCCGCCTAGATTTTTTTCTACTTGGTTACTGTCACCCCAAGACAGAATTTCTTCCAGGTCTTTGTTGATATGTGGGACCTCTTGCTGTATATAGAGATGTGCATTGACAGTCGATGTTTGAGCATCCAAAGTAAAAGATAAAACAAGTGTGCTATAATCAGCCAAGCTATATATAGGATTTTTAGTTTTTTTCCAAAAGATCGTTAATGTATAGTAAATAGAGGGTGGGCAAAAATATAGAACCTTGAGGTACTCCGGCGTTGATATTAAATGTGTCTGAAAGAAATCCGTCCATCGCCACTCGCAGAGAACGGTCTTTATGAAAGGTTGACAGCCATGAACAAAATTGAACCGGCATTCCGTATGTTCTCGCTTCAGTTAGGAGCCCCTCATGCCATACTCGGTCAAAGGTCTTAGAAATGTCCAGTGCTACCGCCCGGGACTCCCCATGATGTTCTTTTGCGTTGTTACAAACGTGAGTAACATAAGCGAGAAGGTCTCCTGTTGATCTAGACTTACGGAATCCATACTGGCAGTCACTAATAATGTTGAGACCTTCCAGGTACTTTAATAATTTTTCGTTGATAGCCTTCTCCATGACTTTTAATATAACCAAAAGCAATGCGACTGGACGATAGTTATTTGTCAAGGTCAAACTTCAGTTGTCACACCATTTCCATTTTGAATGTTGTTCGAAGGACCCGCCTGGTTATTTGACATGGTGGATGTCGGGATAATTTCGCTTGATGAGGCGCTAGGACCAGCTCCCACCCGGAGATCCAATCGGGGGGCGAGTTTAACTCCGGAGCATTTTGATCTTGGAACCATCATCATATCATTTTTTATATATTTCCCACCCTGGAAATTGGAGACATCGGCACAGCGACGAAACGTTAGCTCAGAGAGCAACATCACTCCACCTAAGCCGATACGATGGTATTCCACCGGGCGATGTCGGGTGAGCCAACATCTACCATCTGTGTTGGTTTTCTTGGGATCAGTATACCTTGAATTGATTCGGTTTAAGATATCAGACCTCGTCGACCCATGCCACCCTTCTTTCAAGATTTGCATTTTCCTACAACATTTGTGGGTACCTACCAGTTGCACAAAACTATTCTACGTTCTGCGTCACCGGGATGCAAATGTTGGACGAGATGGTATTTGTATGGTTAAAATTTATATTTTTTTAGTATTAACTACGTTCTTGATTGTTTATTTCCAACTTCATCATACACTTTTCTGCATGATATTGATGATTACCGTGACAGAGGCCAAAACATTTATTTCTTCTTCTTCCCTGTTTTTCTTGTTGTAAAAATTAGGCCTTGGTTTTTCAAAAGATGCTTAATGAGGTTGGCTTGGGTTTCTTGAAACATTCTTTTACCAGGTTGTTGTCTTTCTGGATATCTACAAAAAATTTAAATATGTATGTAACAAAAAATTTCAAAAGCAAATTTAATTTCTTCGTGTTTTCTGACGGATCTACAATTATCAGCTGATTGATGATGTGCATCGGTTTTTACTTTGCATTAACCATACAGAGAAGCGTACAGGTATTAATACATGTACGCACGGTGATGTACGCGCGTCGATGTTCGCTAGTGTGTAGACAAATTTTGCGGTCTTATTTGTCTATACGCTGGCGAACATCGACGCGCGTACATCGCCGTGCGTTCATGTATTAATACTTGTACGCGTGTCTGTAGGCTCCTTAAGGTATTGAGTTCTAAATTGTATGGTATTATTATATTCAGCATTACCACGAAGAAACGGTATTTTGGTCCACTTACTTTTTACTAATTTTGTTTTTTCAATTTTTTCACTACGTCAAATGAAGAAAAGAAATAAAACAAATTGTAGAGAAAATAAATATTCCTTTTTCAAATAAGTGTGCAGATAAAATTTAGTTAGTGAACTTGCATAGTAGTAAAAGAAAATTGTTTCTCTAACACTATTTTAGAAACAACATATTCTTAACTAAAAAAGTGTTATATAATGGCTTCATTCTAACACACTAGTACAGAATGGAATCATTCTGTATCACCTAGTCAAGGCCAACTAGATTTTCAATTTAGCCATCTAAATTGCATGGGGAAACCATATTATTTTGAAGATACGGCTCGGCCTACAAAGTTTTCGCTCGTGCGATATTTATTCATTCCATATTTGTTATAGAATATACTATTCATACGTCCGCACCGTTTGAGTTCTCAGCTTGTATCAAGGATATTATGTTTCCAGTTTCGATGCGTCCATGCGGTTAATTGATTGCCGATGCGAGCAACATCTGAATTGACATTTCCGAAACAGCTACTGTCCGCATTACCCTTCCTTCTATGCTACCGCGGACTTTCCACTAAATATTTGATAGATTCTCATGATAACTGCCTCATCCCCTTTCGGCCCAGTAGCTCTACCACCGAAATGGAACTAAATCACTGAATCATTCCCGTAGACATGGGTCCCCTCTGGGATAACAAATAATTTATCAAGCTCTTGTGTCTTCCAGGGTTTTACTTTCTACTCGACGTAAATTGAACAAAGAGAAGGGTCCTATTGTTGATTTTCCGTCGTGTGCAGGAAGCTCTTATTCCCAAGCTAAAATTCAAGATCGATTTTCTGTGAGAAGGGTAACAGCGCGGCGCGATAGTACAGAACGAAAAAATATAGACTAGGAGCTCCAAAAGTTTAAGTGGATGTTATTATGGCCGAGTATTTGCATAGATTACAGTATAAATAAATACAATAAGGGGCAACTATTTGGATCAAATTCAATAATAAATGATTTAGTGCTCGTTAACTTTAATTTTTAACTTTTAATTTTTTATGCGCATTTTTTCAATAAAATGTATTTACAAAAGTTAATTCAAAAAATCGATAAAACGTCACAACTTGAATTTTTGAAATATGCGTATGTATAGCACACCCTATACCTTGTATACCTGCTTAGTCAAGTTCTAAAAATATTCACATTTTGAGATTGAAACATTAAAAACATTATTATGCTTAAAAATAACTGAAATTCCGAATTAAATAGGCTACGCTATCAAATATACAAACTGATATCCATTTAGTTACTAGCAGTTAGCAGGGCCTGTCACATTGCTAATACTCGTAGTATCATCGAAATCCTGTGTAACGTCGTGTCTAATTCTATTTTTAGGTCATCTTTAATTTGGGGAAAAATCCACTAGTGTAATGTCCGGAGATCGTGCAGGCCCCCTTTCACCAATCCATCGTCCACTAATATATTACACTGCATATATTATATACTACACACCGTCTTGTTGGATCCAGATGATATTGTCAGGCATATCAGACTCATTTTCATTGAGAAAAATTTCTATTAAGGCAGGAATTAACTGAAATTATAGAAATTTCAAATACAGGGTGGTCAAACGAAACTTATTGTGTGGAAGACGATATATGAAAGCTAAAGAACTTGTCGAAAATATCTAGATGTATTATGATTGGGGTGACCCAGACGCAAGTATTAAAAATATTTTATATTATACAGGGTGGCCTAAAGAGTTTTTATGATATAATATTTTTTTTTAATGGGACACCCTATATTTTATGATTTTAAATTATAGTCTCCATCACTCTGATCATTTTGATATAAGTATAGTAGTTTTCGGGAAACAAGAGCTTTTTTTTAATGAAAAACATGACATTTCTAGAAGATCTAAAATCAAATGAACAGAAAATGTGCTTATAATTTTTTTTTTGATGTTGTAGTTTATATAGTTTATAATGATATTAGTTTTATTCAGTGGCGGCTCGTGAGTTGCCAGCCTGGGTCGGCAGATCGGTACAGGCGTGGATTCAGGGAAAAATGCGAAGTAGTGCCGCAGGCGAAAATTTGTGGAGACCACGCCCAAATTTCGGTTTTGCCTACTATCTAATATTTGAATTGAACAGATGTATGATGAATTGTTTAATTTCACTTTCATTTTTTCATTTTTTCATTTTTTTACCGATACAGTTTTTGGTCGGGTTTACCTTTAATTTACCGGCTAATCTAATTTTGCAGATTTTGAGGGCGCGTGAGGTTTTCAAATATATTACTATATAGTGTGTCCTGCTTTTTATGAATACACCCTAATATCTCAGTTATTAATAATGAGATTTTCTTGAAATTTTGGTGGCAATTGTATGTTGGAAAAATGAAGCATTTGGCATAGTGAACATTTTTATTTACCATTGGCGTGCGGTGTTGGTGGGGTAAAAAAGGATATTAGGGCTTATTTTAGATAACTGTTTCTATCAGATTTAGAATCAGTATACCCAAAAACACCTTAATATATATTTGCAAAATCTCAAGAGCTGATTTTAGCAGAAAAAAAGTCTTGTTTTAATAAATTCTTTAAACTGTGCTAACAAAATTGCGTTATTTTAGACTCTTGTGTTTTCAAAAAAACTACCTTCTAAAACAATACACTTTTCAACAATTCTTCTTAAACGTACATTCACTTTTCTTAAAGTTTGGTGAGTAATTTCTAGACACGCTTGCCTAATTCTAATGCAAATTTCCTCTCTATTACGCGGCCGAGTAGCATACACTTTATTTTTCAAGTGCCCCCACAGAAAAAAGTCACAAGGGGTAATATCCGGCGATCTGGGGGGCCATGGTTCTAAAGGAGAATTTCTACCTATCTACTTCATTGAGACAGTTGCATTTAAAAAGTTCCTAACTATCATAGAATAATGTGCGGGGGCACCATCTAACTGCAAGATTAAGTTTTGTCTCTGTGCTAAAGGCAATTCCATGAGAAAATCATAAAAATCATTTAGTAAAAAATGTAGAAAATTTTGTCCGGTCAAGTTATCCAGGAAAAAAGGGCCAACAATTCGTTCGCTAAATATGCCACACCACACGTTCACTTTTTCACTGCACTGGTTTTTACAATTAATTACCCAATTCGGTTTTTCGGCTGCCCAAAACTTATAATTTTAACTAGATACCACACCGTTTGTCGTAAAGGTTGTCTCGTCAGTAAACATAATATTCTTTAGAAAAAGTCTGTCGTTAAAATAGTTACCTTGCAACCATAAGCAAAATGTCTTTGATTTAAATTGTACCTCCTTGGTCTTGTCTTGAAAACCGCTCCAGTCCTTGCGAACAATCTGTTGATTTTGGCAACGGTATCGTGAGTAATTGGTGCTCGATCCTGATGCCTTTCATTGAATAATCCAGCAACCTGACGCGTAGATCTTTCATTATTACCAAATAAGCGGATAATTTCTACTTTTTCTCCAATTGTAAGAACTAGGTACTCTTCGGTTTTGTGCCATCTTATTAACAGTTAAGTAACACTGCTTCACTTATTGACAATTCGTACGAATTACTTAATATCAAACAAAAACTTTTTGTTTCAAAGCACTCTTTGATTAATTTGTTTAAAAACAAAACAGGTCAGCATGCCAACGGTAACAGAGCGCGCGTATCTTAGCAAAATTTTGAAAAAACCTAAATCGTAATTAGGGTAATTGAGATTTTGAAAATATGAATTAAGGGGTTTTTGGGGATGCTGATTCTAAATCTGATAGAAACAGTTATCTAAAATAAGCCCTAATATCCTTTTCCAAAAAAAAGCCTTTTTTACCCCACCAACACCGCACGCCAATGGTAAATAAAAATATTCACTATGCCAAATACTTCATTTTCCCAACACACAATTACCACCAAAATTTCAAGAAAATCTCATTATTAATAACTAAGATATTAAGGTGTATTCATGAAAAGCTGGACACAATGTATATAATACATATTATAAGTATGTTTGGTTGCTTATCCTAAAGCCGTTTGTTGTAATAGGGCAGCGGACTTGCCGACCCCAACATTGGGTTACTTGAAAAGTAAAGCAATTTATTTTAAGAAGGCTCGGCGTAGTATGAGAGTATGAGGTCCGGGCTTACAAGGGTGATCTAAAAAGTGGAACGGTTATTCGCTGGCAGCTTGCGAGTCATTAAAATTCATATTAATGTAGAAAAATAATAGTATTATACTTGTCTGTTGGACACTGGGTCGACATTGTCGACCCTGCCGCCCTTGAAAAGCTGCCACTGGTTTTGTTTCCAAATCTTTTACTTTTATACAGAATGTTGAAGTAAACGCAAATCGTACGTTTTCTCAATTTTTTTAAATAGAACACCCTATATATTATGAGTTTAGAGGACATTTTAATCAGTTTTTATTTGATATAACACTTATTATGTCTAAGATCCGCCATTTTCCTGGAATATCAATTTAAACTTTATTAATACCATCATTTACGGCATTCAGAAATATTTGCACGAATTCTTTAGTTTTCGCATAGTCTTCCACCTAAGTTTCGTTTAACCACTCTGTATGTAGATATCTATATGGTTTCGTAAACAAAAAAAAAATTTAACCTTCCCAGACCTTTATTGGATATAACTATGACACTGCATTATCCAATGGTGATTGTTGGACCTCTAATAAGTACAGATTCATTATTAACTGAACTGTTTAAACAAAATGTTGCTTATTGTATTAAATAGGATCCATCACGGGTTTACAAGGCGACGGACAGTTACGATCATCATCACTAAGCTCCTGCCATAACCCAAATACTGTGGAATTTTCTTTCACAAACTATCAATTTTTTTGAGCTCTGATGATCTCCCGATCGATTTTACTTACAGTGGCGTCACAAAATTGTTCACCTTTAGAATAGACGTCCAGAAAGATCTTTACCGCTATGGACGTCTTAGAACGTCAAGGACATACCCAATATGGTTTCAGTAATTTATTATTGTTGTTATTATTATTACAGGCAAACTACATCATCAACTTTGACTCTCAAATTTAGTTGAAAATATTAAAATCTATTTTAATTTCCATTTAATTCATATTAGTTTTCCGTTAACGACTCTGTTCAAAAACTCATTTACCTAAAGAACGTCATCACTTTGGAACGACCATCCTGAGGTCCTGTTCCCCGCTTCCTTCGTACCAAGTTATAAAGGGACATTGTTTCTGTGGGCCGTGTCTGATTATAAAAAATAATATTGTATTAAAAATATTGAACGTAGAAAATCATCCGTGGCATCATTTCTGTTGCTCTTGGTCTACAACTTGAAAGATAAAATTCCTGCTGCGCTACTCCCATCCCCAGAAATCGATGAATGCTCTGAATCGAGGTAGGGTAGGTCTGAAAGAGTCCTGCGTCACGCCCTTGTTACGTGGCTCGCTCCTGAATCGATAGCGACCGCTCCACTCTCCTGCAGGATTTGTCGGAATATTGATTCTTGAGCTGGCTGTGATGATTCAGTATCGTTTGGCCGATATTGTTTATGCAACGTAGAGGAATCCAGACTCAGGTTCGGTCAATGACTGGGCCTTATGAGACGCACAAGACATGGTTAGTGTTAAAGATGTATGGGTTAAGATGTAATAACGTAGTAAACGTATACATTGAAGAACCTAAAAATTATAAATTTAAACTAAATGAGTGATGTGTCTGTCCACCTTTATTTCGTCAAAATTTATAATTTTTAGGTTCTTTGATGTATATTTTTGTGATTAAAATAACTTTGGTAAATAGGAAGAAACGTTTTTTACTTTAGCCTCCGGAATCTAAAACCTGATGAAATATTGATTTTCGTCTTAGGAATTATGATCACTTTTGCTCAATCGCCTTTTTTTAAATTTTGAACTACAAATACATCTTCATGGGCGTAGCTATAAAATTTTTTCGATGTCAATTAGATGTCTTAGTAATGGGCTACCTGGAGTGGAACTTGCTAAACCACTCATTTTTGCAAATGACTTTGAGATCGTGTTGGATCTGTTGACTGACGGCCACTGTGATCATTTACAGGAAGGAAGATTTGATGTGTAACCTTTAATGAATCCCTCAGCTTCACCAATCATACAAAGGCTAAAATTACCGAAGCGTATAGGACGATGGGCTTCATCATACCGTTTGCTCGCCCCTTTGATGTTGATGTATGTCTTAGACTGTTTGATGCTCTTGTTTTGCCTAAACTAGAGTACGGTTGTATTATTTATTTATCTCAATACATGACCTGGAGTAAGTCTCTGGAAGAAGTGTATCAAAAGTTTTTAAAATATATGTAGTTCAGGGTGTCCAGTTTTTGTGTGTTTTCACATACCAGCTTCGTTATTATAAAAGATAGAAAGATGGGGTTTGCGGGTCACTGTTCTATTATTTTATGAAACTTTCATTGCCGCAAACAAAATTTTCATAGCCCTCTCAGTTTCTGACATACAGAAAACATACATAAATTTAAAATTTGTAATTTTTGACGCTCCCTTGTATCTTGATTATTTGATAACTTATCAATAAGGTAAAAATGGATTATTGTAGAGTTTTGTATGCAGAATTCAGTGGCGTAGCTGTTTTTTTTTCTAAAAAGTTTTGTTTTTGAGTTATGACTAAAACTTGTGTTTTTTTAAATAGGACACCCTATATATTACATCTTTGTCGTATCCCTCTTTTTAAGAGCTTTTCAAAAATATATAATAGTCCATATTTATTTCTTTTAAAAAGGGATAATTTTAACATTTTTTGTAAAACTAATCATTTTTCGTAATGGAAGGCAATGCCCGCAAATAAAAAACAAAATTTACAACATTATTCTAATTATACAACTTTATAATATTTTATTAATTACAAAAATTGCTCGAATTGGGCTCACGTTCGACACACCGTTTCGATTCTTTGCAATGCATTTAATAAAATAATTGGCCTTCCCTGCAAAAGCCTAAACGTTTGATGGGTAGCTTCTCGAAGTTGATCAATATTGTGGTATTGTCTCTTATATAACTGATTTTCTTATATACCCCCAAATAAAATCTAGCAGAGAAAGAGTAGGTGATCTTGGAGGCCACCTGACAGGTCCATTGGTGCCAATCCATTTTTCGGGAAATGTGGTTTCTAAATATTCTCTCACTACATGAGAATTGTGACTCTAAGCGCCATCTTCCTGGTAATAAATATTGTTTTTCCACTACTAACCTCTAACATCGCCATTATTGACCGATTATTAACGCTAGAAATCGTTTTTCTCTACCTTATAAGTCATTATTGACCATGGTCAATAATAAGCCATTGAAATCCATTATTGACCGATCTTTGACCTTAACCGAATTTTGTTTGAACGCAGGTAACTTGATTTTTTAATTCTACAACATCAATTCATTGTGGTTAGGCAACCAGATAATTATCAATACATACTAGATTACTTGATATTGTAAAATATCGATACAATCAACATTTTTTCTGCTTCCATCCTTAATTCGGGAGGTGTACACATAATATTATCACTAACATTTTCTTCGCTCATTTTTTAAAAAAACGCAAAACTCGTGAAATCTAATGACACAAATGAACACAAATTGACATTGACAAAGCCACCTGACAAAACAACAAAATATTTTGCCAATTCCGAAGCGCAGGTAACTAGATTAAAAAATATACTTATACCTACCTATAATTTTTTATAATTATTAATACTATAAAGATAAATCTCATATAAAAGTTTGTAGTAGAGGAAAAAATAATATATTAACCACGGTTTAGACAGCTTATTATAGCCCTCGCGTCTTAAATCCCAGTTGCAAAGAACTATCTTACGTTCTGTGTCACCGGGATGCTGGACGAGATGGTATTGGTTTGGTTTAAAGTTATATTTTTTTAGTATTAACCGCGTTCTGGATTTTTTAATCTCAATTTCATCATACAGTTTTTTTCGTGATATGGATGGTTGTACCGTGACAGAGGCCAAAACATTTATTTCTTCTTCTTCCCTGTTTTTCTTGTTGCAGAAATTAGGCCTTGGTTTTTTAAAAGATCCTTGCTCAATGAGATTGGCTTGGATTTTTCCTATGCAGTAAGTACCTTGACTTGATGTCAAGGTTGAAATTACGACATAAAAACGACATTTAACAGAAATGTCAATAAAAATGCCAGTTTGGTATAAGGCACTCTAATCAATAAATTGAAATAATAGTTTCAAGAAATTGGAATTAAGTCAAGTGACCTCCTAAATTTCAATAATTGGTATGTACTAAGGGAGAAATTGAAATAAATTTCAAGTCGAGACTGAAAAAGTCAAGAACTTTAACATAAACGAAAACTTGCCCGATACCAAACTTGAAATGATGTCAATATTGGAAACATAACATAAAAATGTTTAAAATACGAATTTTCGTGGAAATGGATTCAGTTTTGTTTATCGGGTTGATATAAAATGAAATTCAAAGGTATAAAGGTAAAAAACATTAATATTTGAGCTTTTGTTTTTTATACTCGTTAAAAACAACTAATCTACTTTTGGTAATTATGCGTTAGCGAGCAAGCAATAATTCACCTAAGCGATTTATTCGGTGTGGACTGTTTAGCGAACATGAGTGCGCGAGTAAATGATCGCTTATAACCTCCGCCTTACACTTACATGACCTATTTACAATAAAACTATCTTTTTTTTTATGATAAGGCTCAGCACTGCAGGACGACTCCTTTAGGGCGCTCTGCGAGCGGTCCGTGTGCGCAGGAAGCGATTCACGTTGGTCTTGAATCTTTGGAGAAAATACTCATTGGGGAACACGGCCTCAGGGAGGTCGTTACATAGTGATGACGTTTTCGAGATAAAAATTTTTTTAAACAGTGTCGGTTGAGGGACACTAAGCTGCACTACGTACGGGTGGGCTGCAGTGGCTCGTCGTGTATTTCTACCATACACTCAGCTGAGCACTTGTCATTAAAATATTTGTAAAATAGACTCAAGTCGCCAACCTGCCTTCGTTCAAGGCTTTCCAGGTTGTTTGTCAGATCATGGTCACCGATCAAGTGAGTGTCTCTTCTTTGAATGGAATCCAGTAATCCCAGGGTATGTCTAGGAGCAGAGCCCCAAATATGCGATCAGTACTCCAGCAATGGTCGAGTTTGGGCTTTATAGAGCATTAAAAGTTGTTGTGGTGTATACAGGTTCTTAGTTCGGAAAAGTATCCCAAGCTTCTGCGAAGCTGCCCTAGCAATGGCCGCAACATGACTAAGCCAAGACATATGACTGTCCAAATTGACGCCTAATAAATGAATTGATAAAGTCAAGGGAATCGAGTGTCCCGCCATGACTATATTCGGTTTTTCAACTTTAACTTTTTTAGAAAAAAACTACCACCTGGGTTTTTTTAGCATTAAATTCTACTTGGTTACTGTCACCCCAAGACAGAATTTCTTCCAGGTCTTTGTTGAGATGTGAGACCTCTTGCTGTCTATAGAGATGTGCATTGGCAGCCGATGTTCGAGCATCCAAAGTAATAGATGAAAGAAGTGTGCTGTCATCAGCGAAGCTATATATAGGGTTTTTAGTTTTAGTGTATAGTAAAATGAGGGTGGGCGACAATATGGAGCCTTGAGGGACTCCGGCATTGATGTTAAATGTGTCTGAAAGAAATCCGTCCATCGCCACTCTCAGAGAACGGTCTTTAAGAAAGCTTGACAGCCATGAACAAAATTGAACCGGCATTCCGTATGCTCTCACTTTAGTGAGGAGCCCCTCATGCCATATTCACTCAAAGGCCTTGGAAATGTCCAGTGCTACCCCCCGGGACTCCCCACGGTGTTATATTGCGTTGTTCCAAACGTGAGTAACATAAGCGAGAAGGTCTCCTGTTCATGTAGACTTACGGAATCTATACTGGCGGTCACTAATAATATTGAAGCCTTCCAGGTACTTTAATAATTTTTCGTTGAAAGCCTTCTCCATCAATGCAATGCAACTGGACGATAGTTGCTTGGCAAGGTCTTCTTGCCTTTTTTGGGTATGGCGCACTTTCTTAGCAAGAAGGAAATAATCCTTTTTGTAAGATAAGTTAAATAGCCTACAACATATACATGTGGCAGAATTAGCACTTAGATAGTGTGATATTAAATCCAGTAAAAGCGATAAATTAAAACTAGGAATTAGAAGCTTATCAATATTCCTAAAAATAGCAACCCCGCCTTGTTTTAACATTTCTCTACTAAAAGCTGATACTGATGAATAGTGCTTCAACCTAACTTGAGATAAATGGTCACCATTTAATCAGTGAGTGTTCACTAAGCAGTAAAAAGTAACATTTCGATTTTTCAAACGCTAGGCATCAAGAATTAAAATTTTATTTGATGGGCACTGAACATTTTGATGACAAAACATCGGATTTTTAAATTCATTGGTGGTCTCAAAAAAACTCTTTCCTAACTATATCATTATTTTCATCTTTGCTCACTGTTTTTTTTGTTCTTAAATATTATCAGCCAAACCTGGATTGGGCGAAGATGCATGTAAAACTACCTGAGAATCACTAGTCATACTACAAAAAGGCTTATCGGATACACCTATAACACTTTTATCATTATTTAAAATGTTTTTTTTTAATTTTTTTTCAGGAGTTTTTCATTAACAGCAAATCCGAAATCTAAAAAAAAATCCAAGTCAAACTCGCTGAAAAGATGAATGAAAAGATTTCCCCCTGTTAAATATTTTTTTCACAAACCTCTGAGATATTTTTAAAAAGCAGATTTAAATGCAGGAGATAGGACAGAGTGCGATCGCGAAAATGGGGATTTAACGATTCTCACAAATCTGCTTTAGACCCGGCTTTGCTGTTAATGAAAAGCTCCTGGAAAGAGCGGGTTTACTGTTGATGTTGAAATTGCGACATGCTTTGAATACAAGCTGCTGGATTATTATGCATGGATACTAAGTAGAGATGTCATTGCTACCAGAGAAATATCCATATTAGATAGCAATTCTATAGATAATAACTATAGCTACAAGCTAAGGTTAGTTCAGGCCCAAAGCGCAAATTAACCGCTTTTTATACATTCAAATATCTGCCAGAAGAGTTGACTGTAGAAGTTCCAAAGGGTTCTGTTATGAGACTGAGAAGGTCTTCTTTCGACTCCTCTCAGTTCCGCGCTAATTTAACATTACATTGATACATGTCTACTTTAAGCGGTCCAGTTCATCTGCCTACCTGTTCATAAAATTTCAACCTTTTAACCTTTTTGACACGAATGATCTACTGGTGACAACTGTGGCGTATTAAAAAATACATTAATTAAATTAAATATAAATATAATAAAAAGAAAAAAAAAGAACAATACAAAAATATATTTCATATTTATATTTATAACATTTTTATAAAAAAATAAAGAAATAAGCATACAACTATATACAAAAAAGTTAATCTGAATCTGAAGATAACGAAATGTCACTTTCAGAATCTGAACCAGAATCTGACACATGAATTATCAGTGGCTTAACCTGAACATCCAGAATGGGTTCTTTTTGCCAATAATCCCTTATAATATTATTTGTATGGCAAACACAATTAGACCAGTTTTCGGGGGTAATGGTTTGTAATTCCTCTTTCCAAACATCCAAAACGGCATTTTCATCTTTCCTGTCTTTTCCAATAATGTGTTTATTACAAAATGTTTTGCTTTGGGCCCAAATTAATTCAATAGCGTTGAAAATGCAGTGGTAGGGCGGCAATCTCAAAACTTGATGACCCATAGTACGAATTAATTCATCCACGGTATATCCTAATTTTGATTTATATTGTTTTAGTACTTGTAGCAATTCGGGTTTGAGTGCGTTTTCCATAAAATTGATATTTTTGCTTTGTAGCCAGAAAATGATATCAGCTTTTCTCGTTGAAGTATTTGACACATTTTCGCTGAGCCGTGAATGGTACTTTGCATTGTCCATAACAAGAAGCGAGGGTTTTTCGAGCCGAGGTAAAAGCTGTTCTTCCAACCATTTTCAAACAATGTAGAGTTCATGTTGTCATTATAGTCAGCGCTTTTATTTTTTGTAGAAAGAACTAAGTCTGCCCCATCTATAAAGCCATCTTTGGTGCCAGCATGCAAAACTATATATCTTTTGCCGTCTGATTGTTTTTTATTTAAAACTGATTTGATGTCGTCATCATGCCATGTTCTAATGTCGCTACCATTTTGAAATATCGATGTTTCGTCTATAAAAACCACATCTAACGGAGTTTCTGATAACAAGTTTTCTGTATATTGTCTCAAAAAATTTATACGTTTTGAAACAATATCCGGTTTCTCCATAATGTATCGCCTGACACTGTCCCTTTTAAATTTAAATCCCAAATGCTTTAACAAATGGCCTAATGTGGGGTTGCTTAGGTTAATAATTTGTTTGGCATGCAATTCCTCTTTTAGCTTTTGCCGTGTGACATACTTATACATGGCAATCATATTGTCAACTACGATCCTTATTTGAGTTTTTCTTGTCTCAGTAAAATCCCTAGTTTTTGGAGCACGCTCTTCTCTATTAGCCTAAAAAGGAAATATTCCAAAACGTTTAAAATAATTTTCCGTGTCTCAGCGTTAAACATTTTGCACCAAATATTCTAAGTCGAATGTCGAATAAACCCCAAAGTTCTTCGGCCGTACCTAAATTCTTGGGTACCTGGGAAAAGGTTCTTTGTTCCGCTATAATTTCTCAAACCTGACAAAGAAAGGCAATTAAGGGTTGGTACTTGCTAATTTCATGCCTATTATTTGTTTAGAGGAAAGAAAGATGATTAAAAGCTGTAGCTTTCTTTGTTGTAGGTTTTATTGCACTTTCGGTCTTTTTAAATAATCTCTACTTTAGAACGGTCACAAATATGTAAAGACCGATTTTTATCAAAAATGAAATACTTGAACAAATCGTTTACCAACTCTTCAACAATTTTTTTACCAAGACTTTTCCTATACAACTTCAAATACCGGTCCCAACTTGTAAAATATTTAGGACACGTGCAAAAAAAGCATTCCTTTTTATTTTCAATACTTCCTTCATATAAAAGGGGGCTTTATGAAAGAAAGCTTCCTTTACCATACAAAGGGCCTTTCTATACCTACCGACCCTTTTCTTTCAGATCGGTTCAGGTGTGTAAAGTTTGCATAGATATTTTATGGGTTTATGGGTCATTAAGCATAGCGGGGTGTTTTTTATGATACACCAATTTAAAAAGCAAATTAAAATATTACGCAGGTTGGTTTAATAAGGACGTTTTATGTAAGTATGTTCGGAAGACACGCGATATTACCCTTTTTTTAATGGCATAAGTGTTCATTTTACACTGAGCACTCACTAAACACAAGATCGTCCTCCCTACAGTGGCGGCTCTTCAAAGTAAAAAATATCCACCTGGTAAAAATCATTTCAGGAGTGGTAAAAAAAAGGAGTGTTAGTGTTAACACCCAGATCAACATAATTTACCACATTTTTACACTCATATGGGACCAAAGTTGTTGTATTAAATTTGCTTATGAATTTAACTCTCTAAAAAGTTAATTTTGTTGAATGGGTGTTATTTATTCTATTTTACACTCTATCAGGAAAAGCAAATACAATGATAATTAATAACACCATATTAAGGTGTAAATAAACCCGGCTAGAAGGTTATTTTAACACATTGAGTGTAAAACTTATTCTTACGGTCGCGGCGAGGGGCGAAGCTACTCGGCGGGGAGTAAAATATATTCTTCCAGGCAAGGGCGGTTTTACGGGGGGGGGGGGGTAATAGGGTAATTACCCCCCCCCCCCCCATGAATTTAGAATTTTAAGCATCATCATTGAAAAAAAGGCGTGGCATCCAAAAATTTTTCGCCTGCGCCGCTATTTTTTTTCTAGCCCCCCCCCCCCACTTATTTTTTGGTTACTTTAGGTTAATAAGAGCTTTTCTATTTATTACTGCATGCTTGTTTAAAAAAAATGTACCTATTTAAATGCATAAGTATGGGATTTGAGAATACCCCCCCCCATGTTGAAAAGCTAAAACCGCCCTTGCTTCCAGGGTCGATTTTCTTGCTGGTTGTATTTGGCTTGATGCGTTGCGAGGTGCGATTACGATTAGTGCTTATTAACACATGGCAACATGATACATATTCGTACTATGAATCGGCACTACTTCAATATAGAATATTACAGATATGAAAAAAACGTTTGTTCTTTAAAGGAAGGGATGTTCTGCAAATAGATAGGGTTTTTGTTTAGTTATTTAGGCAGGTACCTAGATACTGCGACTTTTTCTGTTACTTGTTTTTATTGACATAATGTTATAGTAATAATGAATTAATTATACTGAGTAGAGTTAGAGTTACATATTTATAAGTAAATAAATTAATGGGAGTTTAATTTAAATATATAATAATATGTGGCATTGTTCTCAAATTTTGTTTTGATTTTAGTTCAACAAAATACTATGAAAGTATGTATGTTAATAAGTTAATCTGTGTATGATTTTAAGACAAAAAGTTTATATATACTCCGTTGAACCGTTTTTGCTTTGTTATTATAATACACGGTGATAAAAGTTTTTCAAAAATTGTTTTTTCTAAGTTTATTTCTGGTAAAGAAAAAGGACCAATTAAGTGGTTTTCAACAATTCCAACCTAGACATTTAACGACAATTGCTCTTGATGGCTAGATTCCACAATAACATATGGGTCTTCTGTCCAAACATGAATATTGTGGAAATTTCTGATAGCGTTTCTTGAGAAGTTTCCCCTGTGAGCATTATTTCACAGTCAACCACCCGATTTTGCGCAATATTCTCCAAAAACCATTGAGAAAAGATGATTCACAGGGGACAATCTCGTAGAAGTAAGGCTTCGTCTCGTTGAATGTGGTACGGGTATAACAGAGAATCGTAAAAATTCTCTAAACTAGAATGTGTGAGATGTGCAAGTTATTTCCAATATTTCTAGTTCTGAATTTTCATCAATTAAACCTAAAACTGCTTCTTCAATTTCTGGAGTTCCTGTAGTGTTGAGAAAACATTGATGTTCAAAAACATCTATGTTTTTTTATTTATTAAAATTTTAGTCATATTTGTTTTAAAAAACATTTTTTTTATTTTTATGTACCTACATACAGATACAAAGCCAGTCGCATAATATAAAATGCAGTGGCACACTCTCCGCTGCTTAATATTATTAAATTTAATGCTCTCTCCGAGACCATAACATGCAGAAGATTATTCACATAAAATCGACACTGTTTCTAAGTATTAGGTGTAAGAAAAAAGTCAGTAAAGCGTGGGCTATAATACGATCATGTGTTTGAATCTGGGGACTTTAGTTTCTATACTAGATAATCAATATAGTCTTAACTACTATAATGTAATATCACTGTCAAAAATATGCTGGTAAATTTTGTCGATTTGAATAGATTTTCAAAGCAAACTGTTAACCACCTTTTTTCTCTTACTTTTGCAAAAAAAAACTGTTGGAGAATGCTAAAAGGCATCTTTAAAATTTTTCACAATTTGAAAGAAACAGAAGATATTATTAAAACAAACCAAAGTACCTTCAGTCGCCAGCTCACCACCAGTCACTACCACACGCAGAGGGCCGACGAGAGGGGGGGGGGCAGACGGGACAAATTCCCGGGGCCCGGGGCCTGGAGGGGCCCGGGCGTGAATCGCGAATTGATCCGCATTAGAAATATAACGAGTGATTTTTAATTATTTTGCTCAAGGGAGGCCATGCATTTTAAAAGCATCATGGCCGTACTGCGTAGATAAGATGACATGATTGTTTTATGACATGTACGTCTTATTTGAATTTGTGTATTTGTAAAGTTTAAAAATTGGAGAAATTTTGTAATTTTTGCAGTTATTTGAAGGTAGGTTACTATTGCTTTAACTAATATTTCTCCGGGGAGTCGTCTTTTGACTATTATAAAGTGCTATTTGCAGGATATGATTTAATTTTTTATTTTTTTTTTATTTTTCAGCATATCAAGTTTTGGTGAAGCTTTGTTGCCGGATTGAAAGTTCTACAGAAAAAATGTTTAGTGAAGCACAAAAATTTTTTATTGTTGAAAGTTTTTTTAGAAATGGAAACAAAATAGGCGGTGTGTGGAATTACTCTATGCATGACTGCTTTGATGAATTTCGAACCGAGTTTCCTGATGTTGCGGTGACCTTTCATAATTTTCGTACTGGGTCACAAAATACCTAATTGATAAATTTCGTCAGACTGGTTCTGTTCAACATAAAAAAGGGGCTGGAAGACCAACGAAACGATCGAATGAGGTTATTGAAGAAGCGCGACAAATTATGGAAAATAATCCTTCAACTTCTATTAGGCATTTATCTCAACAAATTCAGCAAACGGATTTATGCTCACTTTTGAAAAAGGATCTGCATCTATACCCTTATCGTGTTACGGCTATTCATGAACTCCTTCCCAATGACGTTCCCCAAAGACTTAATTTTTGTGAATGGTTTTTAAACAATTTTCAAGAAGAAAATAGTGGTGCTTTTGAAAAAACATTTTTTACCGATGAGGCTTATTTTTATTTATCAGGCAGTTAATTCACAAAATATGCGAATGTGGAATACGCAAAATCCGCATGTTTTTGTAGAAAGACCTCTTCATCCTCAAAAAGTTGGTGTGTGGGCAGCAATTAGTTCTAGAAGAATAGTAGGCCCAATTTACTTTGATGGCACAATTACAGCTGAGAGATATCGGATCGAAATTCTGACAACATTTATTAATGAGCTTCACGATGATGAATTGCGGGAAGGTTACTTCCAACAAGATGGCGCTACACCTCATGTAACCAGAGAAAATTTAAATTTTTTAAGTGAATTTTTTGAAAACAGAGTTATAAGCCGAAATACGCAACAAATATGGCCACCTCGTTCCTGCGATTTAACACCCTGCGATTTCTTCTTGTGGCCTTTTATAAAAAACTCCATTTATCGAACACCAATTGAGGATATAAATGATCTTAAACGAAGGATTTCAGAAAAAATTGCCGAAATTAATAATTCTCCAAAAGTATTGGTTAATGTGTCTCTGAGGGTAAGAAGAAACATCAGAAGGTGTCTAGAAGTAGGAGGCGGCCATATAAAGTAGACTTTCAACGTAAGATAGCTCAGGATTTTATATTACATACCGTCAAAAAACATTATTTTAGGTTTTCAATGTGACAACGCTGCTTTCTTGCAAATTCGCCCTATGATTTAATCTACGCGCTACTGCTACACTATGTATACTAGGTCACAGCCGCCCTTGAGCAAAATAATTAATAATCACTCGTTACCTACTACAAGCACGGTAAAAAATATATTTAAATATATATTTTAAATTTAAATGAAAGGCAAAAAAAGTGGCATGCGGCACTATCTACTTGAAAAGCAAGCACTATCTTCAAAATAGGGCGTGGCACCCAAAAATTTTTTGTCTGCGGCGCATACCTAGCTACACTGGAGGCTGTCCAGTCCCAGGGCCCGTGTCGGCTCTCGGCGGCCCTGCCCACGCAACTTTATAAATTTATTTATTTATTATAATCATGCGTATTATTCGTTTTCGTAATTCGTCTATAACGTTCCAACCGTTCAACTACGGTTAACAGTTCACTGTCACTGGCCAATTTTAATAATAGAACAGGCCAACAGGGGAACCCAAAAAAAAAACGAGCAGGGGAAACGCCATATAATTACGAAGAAGAATACTGACACTGACTGAACTTCTAACGCCATTTTTAGAATTGCCTTTGGCTGTTCAGCCACTCAGCCAATTTTATTCAATAATATAATATAATTACAATAAAATATCTAACAAACACTTAAAAACGTCCCATGTGCAAGCCGGGATTCGAACCCGGGACCTCTCGATTGCCGGGCAAAATCGCTTCCACTCGACCATCGAGGTCAACTAGAATTGCCTTCAGACTTGATACGTACTACACTGTTTTGGGTTGAGATTTTATTTCGATTTATCGATGTTTAAAGTAAACATCGATGTTATAAAAAAAAAGATCGAAACTAAAACAAAAATAAATAGCTATTTATGCCATCAGTTACGAAATGCCTATTTTTGTGCAAAAACTCACAAGTTACACAAAATTTCATTTCGTAACGTATTGCATACAAGATTTTTTCTAATTTTGAAGAAAGTAATAAAAAAATAAAATTTAATATAATTGATAAAAATTTGAAAAACATAAATTTAGTTTTTCTAATTTTGACATATAACTGATGGCATAAATAGCTATTGTTGCTGTTACTTCATGTTAGTTGTCAGTTTGACATTTTGTAAAAAAGTCTAGACGGAAGGTTTTTATCGAGATTGATATATTTTTAGTTTTATTTTTAAAAAATGAGTCATTCAAGTTCTGAAGAGCTACCAAGCGATATTGAAGAGGCAGCAGGTAATGCTCTATTATCAGTAATTCCCAAAAAGTCAAAGGCAGTTTATGATTTGGCATACGAAAAATTTGTTACGTGGTGTGATGAGAAGAAAATTAAACATGTTAATGAGAAAGTTTTACTTGCATATTTTGAGGGTAAGAAAGATCTAAAAGTTTCCACATTATGGACACTTTACTCAATGTTAAGGTCTGAACTAAATCTGAAAAGGAATATTGATATTAAAAAATATACAAATTTGGTAGCATATATTAAAAGGCAAGCGGACGGGTACAGTGCTAAAAAGTCAAAAGTTTTTATTAAAAAAGATTTTGCCAAATTTTTATTGGAAGCTGATGACAAAGAATACTTAATGGCTAAGGTTGCAATGATAATTGGAATGGCAGGAGCATGCACAAAAGCAGAATTAACATTTCTTCCAGTTGAAAATGTTATAGACGAAGGAAGCCATTTTCGTGTTGATATCCCACCTTCAAAAACAAAAGTTATACGGCAGTGTGCAATTACCACTGGAGAGATTGAAAATACGAATCTTGTTGAAATATTAAGAAAATATATTAAGTTGCGTCCCCAGATTCTTAAACACAACAGATTTTTTGTAAAATATGCGAATGGAAAATGTAAGTACCAGAAATCCTGTGGGAATTAACACATTTAGCAGTCTGCCAAAAGTTATTGCACAATTTCTTGGTCTTTCAAATCCTGTTCTATATACTGGCCACTGCTTCAGAAGAAGCTCTGCCACTTTCCTAGCAGACAGTGGCGCTGATCTTTTAAAATTAAAGAGGCACGGAGGTTGGAAATCTAGCTCTGTTGCGGAGGGATATGTTGAAAATTCCATGAATAATAAAAAACTTATAGCGCAAGAAATATTTGGTGAAACATCTAATGCAATGTGCGTCGCTTCCCAAATAACAGCAAGTTCGAGCAATGAAAAAAATATGTCGTCGGGAATTAATTTGAATAATTGCAATAATTGTGTTATCAATATTTATAATAATTAATTAATTTATAATTTATGTTTTTAACTTGTATTACAACAGTTTAATAGATAGAATAATTCTTTTTGTCACTAATTTTGAAATACATTTTTCGTCACCAATTGCATAAAATTTTACTTTATGCAACTAGTTACAAAAAGTAAGACATTTCATAATGTCAATCAGTTTTAAAAAGTGTCACTTTATATGTCAAAATTAGAAAAAATAAATTATTAACATCCTGTATATTAAAAATGAAGGGCTTGCGGACCCATGCTTATATGAACTTTTCACCTTATAAATAACTGAGGAATCGTCCTGTAAAATATCGGACACTTATTAAATAACACCAAAAATGCAAATTCCAAATTATTCTTGAACTTAGGAAATCCCATTTATTGATTCAGTAGCTAATGAGTGGTCGTCAGTAATTTTTTGAGAAATAATTTTTAACCCTTCCCATACAGATTCTAAAACATGAATAAATTTAGAACGTGAGATTCAACTAGTTTCCGAAGAAGAATTCTTTTCCGTACTAGGTTAAGTGAGGAAGCTTTTCTTTAACTTCGCCTTTTGTAATTTTTTCAGGCCTCTGTTTTGATGTGTATGTATGTCTAGGGGTGTGAGTCCTAGTATAATTTTAACGGCGGTTGGAGTGCTTCACATTGCTCCAGTAATGGATAGGCATGCCAGCCTTTGTAAGCTGTTTAATCTGGTGGCTGTGGTGATTTGGTTCGGATGTCTGTGACGTGTAGTCAGAGTACCATCTTCGATCACAGCTCGCAGATTTTCCAAACAAGCTTCCGCATCTCATGAAGCACATTTTGGTTTTATTGGTTTGTGCGTTCCAGGTTAGATTGGCATCTAGGGTTCGTTCCAGATATTTGACACACTAGAGTATTCACAATATAAAAAAATACTATAATATTAAGTTGTACTTGCCAGTGTTATACATGTACTCTATTATTATAAAGGGAACAAAAAACGATAAAAATCACTGGCATTTCAAACAACCATGCTTAAGGTTGTAAACTCATAATAAAAACTACCGAATCGAGTATGAATATTCGTTTCGCAGATTGATGGAAAAAAATCAGGAATTAAAGTTGAGGTTGCAAAGTAAATACGACCTATTTTGATCCGTTTTGCAGTATTAAATTAAGTGTGTGCGCTACAGTGTGTAAATAAAGCCGTTGGAGCATCATCTTTAATTTTTTTTTGTAAACCATTTAAAGAACCTGCCATAACACTGGTCTACTAACTTTTCTTTACAATTAAAGGCTTAGAACGGATGTAATTAAATCGTACGTTGCGTCCGCCGTCCTATCTTTACTTACATCGTGAAAAGCTAAAAACCTCTCCTTAATCTCACCGCATTTATTTATACAGTGAGTCCCAGCAGTAATATCTAAATTCATTTAAAATTTAGCGGTGTGTTTTCTGGAAGAACGCTCGGACCCGTCGATTTTTATTTCTTAATGTGGTTTTTCTGATGGCAAAGCCATGTATACAGGGTAGCCCAGAAATAAGTAACGACCATCAACTTCATTATTTCAAATAGAAATATCTATTTTTTATTTCATTTTTGAATTTTTCATCAAATTCTAAGTATGTTCCATGTACCATGTCCTATACATAAACTCAATAGTTATCGAAAAAATTACGATTGAAGTAAAACCTGTTTATTTAAAAGATCAAAACAACAAATCAAATTAAATGTTGAAAGTGTGCGCCATTTACGGCTTGATATCCAAGGCGATCAATAAACTCTCATTGTATGTTTTCAACCATTTCCGGAGTTATAGCATGCCCTTCTCTTCTGATCCTCTCTTTCAACTCCTGCAGATTGTTTGGCCTTTTAACAAATACTCTTGATATGAGGTAACCTCACAAAAAGAAGTCAGCGTAGTTTGGTCTGGCGACTTGGCAAGCCACTTGATACGTCCTCTCCTTCCTATCCACCGATTGGGAAAGGTTTCATCCAAAAATGTACGCATAGTGGCAGCACAGTGCGGAGGAGAGCATCATCTTACTGGAACATCAGTTTTTCGTCAAGGGAGTCTGGGTCCAATGGATTCGGAAATAATTCAAGTTCGCGATATACTTGTCCATTTAAAGACTGTCCAAAGACAAATGAACCAATTAATTACTCTTCCGCGCACTATTTTACACCACACATTTGTTGTTTGAGGGTACCTACTGGCTGTGAACTCCATCATCCAATGCGAATTTTCTGTTGCTCTATAACGACAATCTTGTCTGTTCACATTACCATTCAAACAGAACGTAGTTTCATCGTAAAAAATATTTATTACTAAATTATTATCTAGGTTGCACATATCTTGCATGCGTTCACAAAAGTCATTTCGCCTATCGAAATCATGTTCAAATAACTCATGCACTAGAATAACTTGTGATGGGTGATATTTGTCCTTTTGAACTATTCGGTGAACAATAGATTTCCGCATGTATAAATTGGCCCCAATGTGCGACAGAGGAGTACATGGATTTTCTTCCAAGGAAAGCAAAACCTCAAGTTGTTGATTTTCATCTCGAGCAGGACGACCAGATTAGGGCAAATCTCTAACATAACCGAATTCTCCAAATTTAGCCTCTATTCTACTTACCACCTTTTGACATATGGAAGGACAATCAGGATGGATTTTATTGAATACTTGAGCTGTTTCTATTTGAGTACGTGTTCTATCACCAAACCCAACCATGCATAGAATTTCAATTTTTTCTCGTTCCGTTAACTTCACCATTGTGAAAACCGCAACTTTGCAACTACGCTTGACAAATACCTATTTAAATTAAAAGTTAAATCGTCATACAGTTTCTATGGGACTAAACGGTGACAAGTCAATATTCAGAAATGCAGGAATGGAAAAAAAAACAAAATGAACACAATGGAATATTTTGCTCGATTTACAAATAAATCCTCAGAAATACGGTCTTACTTATTTATTGATATATTCAATCATAATTTTTTCGATAACTGTTGAGTTTGAGTATAGGACATGTTACATGAAACATACTTTTTTTCTTTGCGGGCATCATCTCTAGGTGTAAGTTCTTATAAATGCGAATCACGAATTGCGAATTGCGACTAATGCTCTGATTGGTCAATTTCAAATATTTCAAAGAAACTGAGCAATCAGAGCATTCCTCGCAATTCATGATTCGCATCTATATGAACTATTCTTAAGTCTATAAAATTGCGTTTTATTTAAGGAATAAATTATGTTTAATATTATTGCTTGATAGGTGATGTGCAGTGGCGCAACCAAGGGGGAGGGGCACCGGGCTGCATCCCCCCCCCCCCCCCGAGCGAGCGTAGCTCGGGTCGTCTAACTACCTATTTACAAGAAATGTTAACTCATCACTACTAAGATAGGTAAAATTACACAAAAATTGAAACGAGCCCGGCTGTTTTTGTAATTTTCCGTTGTGTTTTTTAATTTTTTTACTTGAAAACCAAGCATCATTATTAAAAAAGGGCGTGGCACCCAAAAATGTTTCGCCTGCGCCGCTATTTTTTCTCTAGCCCCCCCCCCCCCCCCCCCCGAAATTATTTTCTAGTTGCGCCACTGGTGCATGATATGCACTAGAAGCGTTCAAATTTAAAAGTAAGAGCTTTTCTATTTATTACTGCATGCTTCTTTAAAAAAAAAATGTACCTATCTAAATGCATACCATTTTAAAAAAAAATTGGGATTCGAGAATACCCCGCCCCTATGTTGAAAAGCTAAAACCGCCCTTGGCGACAGCCACAGTGCAACAATTTCTTGTACCTTTAGTTCTGTCCCCGAGGGAGATGTTGCCTTACTGCATCTTTTATTATTCTATTAATGTTTTTGTAATTAAAAAAAATTTCATTTTTCTTCTGTCCCTTTACCTACTATTCTAATTCACAACAGTAACAGTTCATTAATAAATAAACTAAAGCGGGGAAAATCATAAAACCAACCTAACCTAAAATTAATAATATACCTATTATTAAAATAGAGACTTACCTCAGTTTTATTGTCCATAATATAATTACTCGGTAGTAACACAGTTCACCCACAAATAATAATGCCTAATAATATAATTATTGTTAATTAAACATTACACAAACAAAACATAAAACAAGGAGAACCCGTGAGGGGAACAGGCTGGCTTTTCTGCATTTGGTTCGTCAAGTGTCAAAGGCAGGGTGTGATAACTGTCATTTTGGGTGTAATGAATCTGAAATATTGATATGAAAGGTTATGTTTTTGAGACACTCGAAATATACCAGAGATATTTCTGAAAGAAAGTGTGCTGTGTAGGTTGCAACAACCAATAGTGTCTATTTTTTAGTAAGTATATTACCTAAATGGAACTATTTCTTATTTGCACGGTTTCTTTAATTATTGTTTAAATATAATGCAAATTACCCCTCTTGCTCCTCCCTGCGGGTCACATTGTTGGTCGTATGTGTTTCGTCATCATCACCATCAATTGTATCCATGCTGTTGGACATTGGCCTCCCGTATACAGGGTGTCCTAAAAGAAAAAGGCATGGTCAATAAGGGATCGAGTAGATTGAGTCAAAAGAGGGTCAGAAGGTCATGTAATTTTGATTGATTGAAAATATAATTTTGTGGTAGGTCCCCCCAACCCCGAGCTACAGCCTCGCAGAGAATAGACCTTGAAGATGTTTTTTTCTTAATATTTTTGAACCCAATAAAGATACAAATTTGAAATTTAGGTAGGTATTCTAGTAAGCTTTACACGCAGAATTAAACTATTGTCGTTAAAATGTCGACAATTTATAAGCAGCGTCAGAAGTAGGACAGGACGGAGTTAAAATATACCTAACTTTTTTCAAATTAAATTTTATACTTTTTTTATGTTCAATTAGAGAACGTTAACGTTTTTTGCAAAAAAAAGGTAATCTTTGATAGATATGATTCAGGGCGTCGTTTTCGAGATATATCTTGCATTCCAAAATTATTGCATTTAGTTAATGTAAAAATAGGCGAAGGTCAAAAAGTGATCAAATTAATAAATTTAATTTTTTTTAAAGGAAACCGCTTAGAACATAGAAAATTTTTGAAAACTTGACAGTATGCTAATGTTGCTGGGGGCAACCCGGCTAAAATGTTTTTAATAGGGTGAAACTTCTGGTTATACCGGAGGTAGGCACCTACCTAGGTGTCAACTTGCTTATTTTACGGAACACCCCATATATTATTACATTTCTGAATTCTACGTACGATTCCATGTAGATTTTGTATATCATGTCCTATACCCAAGTCTAAGCGTTTTTGACATATTTAAGGTATTTAAGGTTTTATGTCAAAAAATGACGTTTGCAGGCCATAAAATAATTATCAATTTTTCCTATAGGAAGTCTCTATTATTTAATTTTGGTTTGATTTCTTGTCAAAAAGGACCTGCTTTAATTGATTTGTTATAATATTTTGATAACTATTGATACAGGGTGTTCAAACAATAAGATTAAAAATGAAAGTAAGAAAACTGCAAAAAATATACATTTTCAAATGGAAACCCCTAAATTTTATAATTATTTCTTATTAAGCATTAAAAATAAGGGTAAGTTTGTGTAAGGTTGTCCCTTCGGAAAATTTGTAGTTTTCGAAATATTGCCAATTTACTATTTTTGTATGACAATTTTGCTGCGCATATTAAATTTAATTATTCCCAGTTGGCTATGAGTTTAATTACTCCTAGTTGACTATGACGTCGTTGAAATCAGTCAAATGTTAAAGAAATATATGAAGCTGACACTTTTCAAAATTATTAATAATCATGCCGGAGCGCTTAAATTACACAAACGAAGATTAGTTAAACTTATTTTATATTTACGGAGAGTGTGATAAAGTTATATCAAGAACATGTGATACATTTGCCATTCGATATCCGCAAAAACAGAAGCCATCACAATGTGGTGTTAAATAAATTATAGAAAATTTCAAGAATTTTTGTCTAGTGCTGGCAACTGAAACCGATTTTTCGGTTAACCGGTTAACCGGTTTTCGGTTAATCGCAATTTTTACCCAAACCGAAAATCGGTTAATCAATTTTCGGTTAATCGGTTTTTGGTTAACCGGTTTTCGGTTACCTGGTTTTCGGTTAATCGAAAACCGGATACTTACCTGAAGTCGGGAATTAAAAGTATTAAAACAAAACTCCATAAATTAATGAGAAAACTATAAAACACTATTATTTTCATTTAAAAAACAAAAATAAACTCAACATAAAATGTAGTACAATAGAAACTTAAATAGGATTTAAAATAAAATTTAAACTCAACTCAAGCTAGCTCTAAGCAAGTGTTTTGTTTATTAATTATTTTATATTTTATAAATATTTAAATAATATAATTACTTATAGAAATATCCGCAGTCCAACAGATAGTAAAATAGTAACATAAACCTTAAACCTTAAACCACTTGATCAATCTAGTAGAAAGAGTTCGGTTAACCGAAAGCCGATTAATCGAAAATAGATTAACCGAATAATCGGTTTTTGGCGTGTCTAAACCGCGGTTAGCCGATAACCGGTTTTCGGTTTGAGCCAAAAACGCGGTTAACCGAAAATCGGTCAACCGATTCTCGATTAATCGGTTTTAAAATCGAGTTTTCGGTTAATCGATTTTTTTTACAAACCGATTAAAGTCTGTGCGTTTTAAGAAGTCCGCTAAGCCATAAAACCTCTTGAGCATTATGTCGGTGGCTCTCAAACAATAAATTATATTGAAGGTAATTTTTGAAGTTGATGAATTACATTTTCTAAATAAAATAATTTAAAGTAAATAAAAAATTAGTTTAGGTAAAGAAAAATAATAATTTTTTAGCTTTTGTAGTATTCAGACAAATTAGTTTTACGAATTCTTTTTTATAAAGTTTTGGTTCTAAAAAGAACCGATTTTGTAGTCTTGCGACAGAACGTACCTACTTGTAGATAGGTACTACTAGAAGTAGTCTTCCTCTGCATTTGAAATTTCACCCATGCTTTCAGACTCATTAGAATCAACATCATCGTCATCATCATCATCATTCGTAATAATTAACGGTCTTACTTCGTCTATAACCTGTTCTGTCTCATAAGATTCAAAAATAATTTTTTCTGTGTGTTCAATGCATTTCCGCCATTCTTCTTTGCCCGCTTGGCTAAGCGCCTCCTCCCATAACTTTATAACGCTAGGCTTACCGATATTTTTACAGGCATGTTTGTCATAATAGTTCTTGCCACCATACCAATTCAATTGCGTTGTAATGACAATGGTAGGGCGGCAAACTCAAAACTTGATGTCCATATTTGAGGGCTAATTCGTCAACAACATACTTTTTTTTAAATGACTGCTCTTTACACTTGCTTAAAAGTTCACTTTTTAAATATAAATTTTCATGGTTTATGTTTTTCTTTGACAACCACTCTTTTATTTCTTCCTTTTTCCAGCTGCTCTTCGAGTCTCGTATGGTAAGAGGCATTGTCTAAAACAATTAAGGAAGGTTTTCCTAAACTTTTTAAAAGTTTTTCCTCGAACCAATGCTCAAAAATTTTAGCATCCATATTGCCGTGATAATCATCAGTTTTTTTTGTTGATGAAAATATCAAACTGGCATTTAAAACAAAACCTTCTTCATTACCAGCATGTAATATAATATACCTTTTTCCATTACTTGCACGGGTACTTGAATAACAATGCTTTGAGTCATCCTGCCAAGACGTTTTTGTTGAAGTTCCGTTTGCAATTACCCATGTTTCGTCAAGAAAAACAACTTGTCTTGACAATTCCGATTTTTTGTTATTTAAATAATCCCTTAAAAATTGCCATCTTTTCGAAACAACATTGGACAGCTCGCAAAGCAGTTTTCTGTTGTTCGTTTTTTTCTATTTGAAACCCATATGTTTTAAGATGATGGACAAACTGTTAGTTCCAATATCGCAAAGTTTTTTCTGCTTCATCTTTTCAAGAATAGCTTTGAGGGTAACATATTCCTTGGCTTTATACATATCATAAACAATATTCCTAATAGAGAGTTTTATCCCTTGGGATAAATCCAAGGTTTTTGAATGGAGTCGAACCCTTTTATATGGTCTGTCCAAATCCTCTTCACTCTTTTTTCGAAGTCTTCTTAAGGTCTTCTCTGAAATGCCGCAAGCATCAGACGTTCGTTTTTGCACTGCCAAAACAGACTCTAACGGGCCCGAGTTATCTTTTTCTAAAGTAAAATAACGTTCCACTTGTAATACCAAACGGCGTTCACCTGGAGATAAATGCCTTCTAGGCGATGTGCCACCTTGCTGAACATTTTCCATAACTTTGCTTAATAACTGATTTTAATTCACACACAATGAGAAACAAACTAAAAGTGAAAAGCACAACTACTTATTTAAAATAAAGTAGAACATACCATCCCGCACTTCAGCAAATTTTAATTATTTCTTGGAAAATAGTAATTATTATGAAGATTTAATTATAATAATTCCAAAATAATGTCATTATCGGAAAAGTATATACCTGACAAAATCTTTAACATATTTAACCATCCCGCACTTGAGCAAATTTTAATTGGTTCTTGGAAAATAGCGATTATTATATAGATTTAACTATAATAATAGCAAAATAATTTAATTATCTATTTAATTATTATTTATGCTCAACGCGTAATTCTAAGATAATTTTGTTTTGAAACCTCTGATTTCGCCCAGTAATAGAATACAGTAAACGAGTGGGATGTTCGGTGTGATCAAGTATAGCGAAGGTGCGAAGATATTGTAACTTAACCGACTTACTGTTTTAAAAGCGATAACATCCCTTGGTGATTTAATCCGATATCGGACTTCTTAAAACGCACAGACTTTAATCGGTTTTGATTTTTTCCGGTTTTTATCAGCACTACTTTTGTCCCCAGCAACATTAGCATTCTGTCAAATTTTCAATGTATAGTTTTCCACATATATTCCGGTGGGACACCCTGTACTGTAGGAGGAATTTAGTTACGACATTTTTAATGCATGAGATCATGGAAAATAGCATGCAATGTAGTTTTTTTAAATCGATTTATCTCGAAAACGATTCTTTAAATCGTGTCCAACTTGGAGTAACTTTTTTTCGCAAGGAACGTTGAGGATTTCTAATTTGAGAAAAAAAAGATATAAAGTACAATATAAAAAAAGTTAGGTAAATTTTGACTCCATCCTCCCCTATTTCTGGCGCCAATTTTAAATTGTGAACATTTTAACCACAATACCACAATAAATTTTAAGTTTGTATCTTTACTAATTTTGAAAAGATTAAGAAGAAGCATCTTCAGAGTCTACCCTTTAGGATCCTGTAGCTCGGTTAGGGGGGAATATAGGACAAAATACTACATGACCTTCGGACCCTATTTTGAGATACAGAATACAAGATACAAGATACAAACTTTATTTTTCCAAAATACAGTAGTATTCAGTGGCGGATCCACGGGGGGGGGGATTTAGGGGCATCTCCCCCCCCCCCTAGAACCTTAAAATTCCTAGAATTTGCTAGTGTAGTAAAAAAATGTACCAAAAGTACAAGTCAAGTCTAATCCCCCCCCCCAAAAAAAAGGTCTCTGGATCCGCCACTGAGTATATGAACATCGTCATAATCACAAAAACAAAGAAATAAATAAATAATTTGAGAGTAAAAATACGCTCAATATTAACAAATCAGGCTAAAATACTGATTTAATTTTAGTCAATAAAAGTATTTAGGCTATAGTAACATTTTTCTACTAAAAATAGCTTTAACTTTTTCTTAAAATAAATCACAGTTTGACAGTTTCGTATTTCTAATGGTAATTTATTAAACATTTTTGGACCTATGCTATGTTCGTAACAAATATTTTTGATTTACTTAACTTGCGTTTTGGTATTTAAAATGATTTTGAAAGCGCGTATTATGATTATGAAATTCACTATTTCTTACAAATATGTCCCTATTGTTGTTAAACACAAATAGACATACAGTCTGTATGGTGGTTCTTTGCCGCTGCGTCATTACTTCCACGTGACTAAAACCATATTAATTATTATTAACAATATTTTTCGTCTGATAACACTTTTGGGGAAACACGTCAATTTAGATCTTAACGGGGACAACTTTAAAGGTATTCGTTGTTGTATTAAATTCAACCCCCTGATCCCCAGGGCACCTACCCTTAAAATCATAAATGGCAAACCTCACTTATTTTTGCATTTTTCAATTCCTTATGTAATTTTAGACTGCATATTATCCTGAAACGCTGAAAAGCGGAAATGTACCTATTAGTCAATTTAAAATTGAATTGCCCTAACTTTTACTGGTTTGTATCCCCTAAGCCAGCGGTTCTCAAACTTTTTTGGTGACGGAACCCTTTTGGGAAGCAAAATACTTGATGGAACCCTACAATAAAACAATAGTTTTTAAAAGCGTATTATTTATTAATAAGCATAATAAAAGTACAATGTAACTAATTATTACTTACTTTACCACATGGCAAGTACAATAATAGAAGATATTAAAAAAGAAAAAATCTAACTAATGGGAGGTATGAAACTGTTTTTTATTTTTCATCAATTGGTTGATATCAGGTTTGATAGAAGACAGTTGAAGTCTCATATCAGGTTCGGCGTCCAGTCTATTGCGATATTTTGTTTTCGTGGCTGCATAGGTTGAGAATCCTGTTTCGCACAAATATGTTGTTGGGAACGGGAGAAGAATATTCAGAGCCATTTTGCCAAGCATTGGATATTCATCACGGATTCTGCACCAAAAATCGTTGAGGCGTCGTTTTGAACAGTGACTCCATACTTGTGTCTGATGACATTTCTAAAAGAGATTCATATATCTCGTTTGACATACTTTCGGGCTTTTCCAAGTTGGGTAAAAAAGGATTATGAATCCATGAATTCAGTTTCATTTTTGTATTCTGTTCTTCGGGAAAATACTTTTCAAAAGATGCGCGCATCGAACTGAGATATTGGACCAATTCTTCAAACACATCATCTTGAAACATTTCTGAGTCGTTATCGCTAACAAACTCACTGAGTGACGTAAAGCTTTCTATTTCTTTCTTACCAACGCAAATAATCCAAACATCTAATTTTCTTTTGAAGGCAGTTATTTTATTATTGGCCTGAAACACTGTTGTCTGTTTACCTTGCAATGATAAATTCAATTCGTTCAGTTTTTGAAAGATATCCGCCATAAAAGACAATCGGAACAACCAAGTTTTATCATACAAACGGTCCTTCAAATTAAAAGAAGTATCTGCTGTAAGAAACATTTGTAACTCGGCTCTAAGTTCAAATAGCCTTGTTAAAGTTTTACCCCGACAGTCATCGCACTTCTGTATGGAGCAGCAGTGTTTTATGTTTGCTGCCATAATCTTCACACAATAACGAGAACAATCGGGATTGTAGTGGTCGTGATTTGATAAAATTAATTATTTTTACCGCTTCATCCATAACTAATTTTAGATTTGACGGCATTTGCTTCATCGCAAGTGCTTGTCTATGCAGAATACAATGGCAGGAACTACAATTAGGCGCTTTATTTTTTATTCGTGACACTGCTCCTGCTGTTTTACCTGTCATCGCCTTGGCCCCATCTGTACAAATGTCAATGCAATTGTTCCAACTGAGATTATTTTCTTCAAAAAATATATTTATTTTATTAAAAATTTCTTCCCCGGTAGTGTTTGTGAGCAGCGGTGAACACATAAGCATGTCTTCTTCAAAAGAACTTTCATATGGATATCTCACGATAACCAGCAAGATAGCCAAACCAGGGACATCAGTTGACTCGTCCATTTGCAAGGCGAATCGTGTTTTTTGTAGACGTGTAACTAGTTCTTGTTTGACGTAGCTTGCCAGATCATGGATTCGCCGTGAAACAGTATCGTTTGATAGCGGCACAGTAGAAAGATGCTTTGCAGATTTTTCATCGAGCATACATTTTGTTATGTCTAATACACATGGCTTTATTAAATTCTCAGCGATAGTGTGCGCTTCACCTGCTTGTGCAATGCGATAGCTAACTAAATATGATGCCTCCGTGGCCTTTTCGTTGATAGTTTTTGTTACATGCATCATATTTTTTTGACTTTCCAATAACTGATCTTTTTTACGAACAAAAAATTCTTTATTCTTGTCTTTAGACTCGGGGTGTACAGTTTGTAAATGTCGGCGCCATTTGGCAGGTGCCATGGAACTATTAGGAAGCAGTTAACTACATAGCATGCAGAGAGGTGAGCCGTTGGAATCAACAAATCCGAAACTGATATATGATTCATCATACTTCCTTTTTTTCGTCTTTGAAACCGTCGAGCTTGACGTCGTGGCATCATCGTCTGGATCGGTGATTGCTATATTCTCCGCGCGTACTGCTTTTGAACATTCAGCGTGATTAGAAGATGTTGTTGCAACACGTTTAACACCTTTAAGCCAACTCCGAACGCTAATCGTCAACTGACTGACGAGGCGCGACGCGCGATCGCCGCTTTTATACTTAGTCCTAGACTCGATCTCGAATATTCTCGAAAATACTCGAGTCGGCGCCTTTGATAAACAAAAAGCAAAAATAAAAAGAGAAATATAAAAATTGCGTTGTAAACAATTCAGAGGCGGCTTTTATCAAAGGGACTGCGCGCTCACAAGTATACAAGTATACATGTTGATACCAAACTTATGAGATATTGTACCAGCTATTGTAACACATGTTTATACAAATACAAATAAATAAATAAATATACCTACGCGCGGCCGCGGAGTCAAAACGTTCGAGACCAGAAAGAGGTGCTTTGATTTTTTTTCTAAATTCTTGAGGAACCCCTACAGAGGTATCGCGGAACCCTAGGGTTCCGCGGAACACACTTAGAGTATAGCTGCCCTAAGCGGTCACAACCACCCCCTCAAAAGTATGATGTTGAAAGAAGGTAAATTTTGAAATCCTTACCTGTGTGTTACTTTATAAATTGCTCAAAATGGTTATCATTGTTTTGTAAGCACAAGTATAGTATTTGTAAAATTATATCGTTCATCTTTAGACTGCAATAAAACCCTCATTATCCCTTTGACCATAAAATAAATAAGGAAATCCCAAATTTTAAAACGTTTTCGAGTAGAGCCGGACCAGGTACAAATTCAATTTATACCTGTTATCATTATTTTACATTTATTATAGGTACCTAAAACTAAAAATATTTGTCTATTTATTTTAAATTATAAAAATAAATCATGTAATGTAGGTACATTTTCAAGCCGACCCTGATCCCATTTATTCAGCTTTGAAGAGGTTGAGGCGTATACAATAGGATTTAATCAGGTAGATTATTTATGGCAGTAAGAGTCAACGGTATAATTCTGCAAATATTATACAGCCGATATTCAAACTGTTTGCGGACCCTTTTGAAGTGTCTCATGTAAATTCCTGGATAATCCTTTGCTGAAAGTTCAATTGAATCTGGTTGTGTTTGAATACAAAAGATTTCAGGTGACCCCAAGAGAAAGAAATCGAGTGGTGTCAGATCTGGTGACCTAGGTGGCCATTTAGTAGGTCCTCTTCTACCATTGCACTGCTCCATGATAATCCAACTACTTCCGTATTTGATGTATGTAATGAGTAGGTGCTCCGTCTTGCTGGAAATGTAGAAGATGTTCATCTAAAGCAAGATCTCCATTAACGTTCCTTTGATTTTCTATCGCATGAATTAGAAGAGGCTCTATAGACATATCTAAAATTTGCTTCACTAGTTAAGTTTCCGAGTATGAAGAAGAGAGGATCAATGATGGTATCGCCTAATATACCTGCCCAAACATTTAATTTTTGAGGATATTGTCCCTATAACTGTGAGGGTTGACTTCCCTCCAGTAACGGCGGCTTTATTTGATGACCTTGCCCTTTAGGTAGAAGGTACATTCATCATTGAAATAGATGATTTTTATTAACTGAGGCTGGGCAATAATCATGTTACTTATCATTTCACAAAACTCTGTTTGTCGTGGAAAAAAATTTTCTAAAGTGCCCTTTAACGGAGATACAGAGCCCCAAAGGGGTACCCAGCGACTTACTTTTTTGGCTGTAACTTTTGAACCGACTTGTATAATTTAATGAAATTTTAATATTTTATACAGGCTATAAAGAGTCATGAAACCATACTACAGTACATGTTTTACATCGTTAGTGAAGTCAGTAACGGACTCGTTGGCCAAAATTTTGAGCGGTGTCATTTGACATAGTTAAAAACTAATTTTTTAAATACTTTGATCATTTCTCTTCAAAAAAGATACTCTTAATTTACTTCGATAGAACTGGCGGCTTTCAAGATAAATCGGTTTTTATGCGAAACACTCAAAAGTTACTAATGCTAAAATATTCTTGCGCAGAATATGCTAATATGCATTTAATTTATGGTGAAGCTGCCCAATTCTTCGAAGGCAAGAATACTCTGAAAGATTTTCAGTCCAAGCATTGCCAAGTCAAGAAACATTCAAAAGGATTGATTGGAGCCTAAGGAAAACAGATAAAAGGTAATCAGAAAGTAATTATTAGAGTTAACGAATTAATTTTTGAAATTTTTTATTCAGGGTAGTTTTGGCCGCGACGTGGCGGTGAGTGATCTCTTAGGAGAGCACGAGCCCCGCACGTAGAGGAACAAATTTTGCAAGATATAGCTGACAACCCTTCAAATAGCATAAGAAAGATCGCGACACAAAACAATGTTACAAAATTAGTTGTACATGAAACTCTGGAAGAACATGAAAATCCGCACGCCATAATTCACAACAAACACCAACAAAGGTTTATGGTAAATGTGTGGGCTGGCATTATCGGAAATAACCTTATAGGTCCACTTGTTTTAGAAGAAAGGCTCAATGGTGAGATGTATTCACAATTTTTGCAGCAAAATTCGAATAATTTATTGGAAGACGTGCTTCTTGATAGAATAATGCAAATGTGATACACTGATACATGCATGATGGTGCTCCACCTCATTATAACCGTACAGTACGTCACACACTTAACAAGCGTTTTTGGCCCTCGATGGATAGGTCGAGGTGGGCCTGCTTTATGGCCACCAAGATTTCTAGACCTAAATCCCGTTGAATTTTATTTCTGGGGACATCTAAAAGAACTAGTTTATTCAACACCAGTAAATATTATTTGCAGTGCAGCGGAAAAGTATTTGAAGACTAAGAAAATGTATTGAAGTACGTGGAGCCCATATTGAACATTTGCCAAAATAACATTTAAACGTTTTCATTATTATTGTATTTTAATAACATTGTAAATTAATTAAGCTCCGATTAAATCTTTGAAAGGTTTTTGTACCTGACAATGTCTGAGCTGGAAATCTTTCAGCATAAAGTCTTCTTGCCTTCGAAGAGTTGGAAAGTGCTACCCAAAAATTAAATGCACATTAGCATACCCTGCGCATTTTATTTTTACTGTGTGTGTTTAGCATTACTAAGTTTTAAGTGTTTTGCATAAAAACCGATTTATCTCGAAAACCGTCAGTTTTATCGAAATAAACTAAGAGTACCATTTTTAAAGAGGAACGACCAGACAAGTCCGTTCTTGACTTCCCTGACGATGTAAAACATCTACTGTAGTATGGTTTAATGACTCTTTATAATCTCTTTAAAATTTTAAAATTTTATTAAATAATACAAGTCGGTTCAATAGTTAGAGGCAAAAAAGTAAATCGCTGGGTACCCCTTCGGAGCTCTGTACCTCCGTTAAGGGGCACTTTAGGATTTTTTTTTATGACAGATTAGGGTTATTTTGACCTTCTCTGTATGCTCCCCAGAAATTAGGAGGTACTTACCGGACATCCTGTAAAGTTGGAGCCATTGAAAATTGCTCAAAAACTTTTATCTGAGTTGCTTCATCGAACAATCTGGTTCATTTCTTTTTCTGTTGGAAGCAGATCCGGTTTCTTCAGATTTTGCTCGCCGTCCTTGCAAAGCAACGATTTTTGGCTCCATAAATAAAAATAATTTCTACACGTTCAGCAATAATGTAAACCATTTTAAAAAAGGGATACAGCACTACCAAATCGAAAACTATTGAAATAGCACACACCTGTTAGAACTTATTTTCACTAATTGAACCAATTACATCAAATGCATTAATTGCGACAAAAATTAGAAATATATTTTTATCAGTCCTAAATACAAGAGGTAAGCTAAACAACGCCAAATACTTTTGTGTTTGGAAGCGACAAAATGTAAACAAGCGAAAGAATTTTGAAATAACATATCTTTTAACCTACTGTTCCACTCACTATTTTAAAATAAGTATAGTTGTGAGTTGTGACCGCTTAGCGGATGCAACCCCCTAAAAGTTACAGTATTTCAACAAATACCTCTAAAGTTGTCCCCCCTTCAGATCTAAATTGATGTATTTCACCAAATATTCAGAGTGGCATCAGCCGAAGAAATATTACATGCTGTTCGTTTTTAAATTGACACCCTGTATATATTTTTAGTACGTACCGATCCCTCATTTCCCTGACCATTAATAATTGATTCACAAATTGGACAGTACAATTTTTTAATAGCGTCCACCCTCGGGGAATCAAATGTTGGTCGGTTAACAGGGGTGGTCGGTTAATAGGGAAAAATTAAAACAACTGGTCTGCACTTGACAGTGTTTGTTTATTACAAGTATTTCTGTCTTAAAAAATGCAGATAATCATGATTTAACTGATCAAGGAGATATTGCTAATGAGCTTTGTGAATTTTTTAGCTCTGTCGGTGCCAAATTAGCGAGCAAAATAAGTAGGCCTAGGATATTACCACATTTTTTGTCAAATGAAAAACGGTTTCCCGGCACGATGTTCCTTCATCCCATAACAGATGAAGAAATTATTAATTCTATAAACTCACTAAAAAGTTCCTCTTCTTTGGAGGATTTTTCTATTAGTGGTTCGATTATTCAGTCAAACTATAAATCCTTAATCAGGCCTCTTGTGCATATTGTGAATCTGGTTTTTGATACTGGTGTATTTCCTGATATTTTTAAGAAAGCTGTTATAGTACCCTTGCACAAGGGTGGAGATAATACTGATATTAATAACTACAGACCAATTGCTCTTACTAATCCTATTTGTAAAGTAATTGAAAAATGTATAAAAAAAAGGTTGTGTAGTTTTTTATATTCTAACAAACTATTATCGGATTCACAGTATGGATTCAGGGAGGGGATGGGAACAGACGTGGCTCTGCATGAAACCACTGATTTCATTGTGAATTGCTTTAATAATAATGAAAAGCCGCTGGCGATTTTCCTGGACCTCTCAAAGGCATTTGACACTGTGGATCACCATATTTTGCTGAGTAAACTTGAATATGTCGGGATTAGGGGTAAAGTCCTTGAGTTATTTCAGTCGTATCTGTGTAATAGATTTCAAAAAGTTAGATTAAATACAACATATAGCTCATTCAGTAGGGTGAATTATGGTGTTCCACAGGGTACAGTGCTTGGCCCTATTCTATTCTCAATATATATTAACAGTTTGACGACCATAATACCTAATGTTAAAACTGTTTGTTTTGCTGATGATACAGTTCTTCTGTGCAAGGGTAGGTCATGGGATGAAGTCTTTGAGGGAGCTGAAAGGGCAATGGCTTATGTTAAGACATGGCTGGATTTAAATTATCTAACACTTAACGTAAATAAAACTAATTTTATGTGCTTTGCAATGAATAAGAAAGGTTTACCTAAAAAAAATATAATTAAGATTCACTCCAATGGATGTGATTTTTCTGGGAGATGTGCGTGTTTAGGTATTGTTAGATCGGTAGAAAGCACGAAATACTTGGGTGTATATTTTGATCAGTTTTTAAAATGGACTACTCATACCGAATATGTAAAAAATAAATTAAAAAAATTAATCTATAAATTTTATGAACTACGCAACATACTTAGCAGAAATTTAATTATCACAATTTATAAGTCACTGACAGAATCCTGCCTTAATTACGGAATAATATGTTGGGGCTCAGCCCATAAAAATGCCCTAAAGAATGCTGTCCTCGCACAAAAATATATATTAAAAATAATTCTTTTTAAGTCTAGACGTTTTTGTTCTCTGTTGCTATTTCAGCAATCTGGATTGTTCACTATTGCTCAATTGTACGTTAATGGTGTAATTAGATTTGCACTTACTAGAAATATGTTTCAAAATTTCATAAGTCATAATATTTTAACAAGAGCTAACCTTAATCATAATTTAACTTTACCTAACACACACTTCAGTGCCACACAGAGATGTGTTTCCTATGTGGCTCCCAAAATTTTAAATTTATTGCCAATGAAATTCAGGACCAGTAGATTTCGAACAATTAAAAGGGATCTTAATGAATGGATTAAAAATAACACTCTAAGAATTAGGAATGCCGTTGCCTTTTTAGCATGATATCTTACCATAAATGTTCTAGTTTAAGTAGGATTTTATATCTGTAATATAGATAGATAGGCATTAACAAACATGCTACTACTACTAGGTTAATTATTCATAATGATTATGCATATATTTTTTTTTTGTTCTTGGTTTTTTTTTCTCTTTCTTATTGTTAATCAAGAGAAAAATCGTCTCCTTGTGCACACACAGACACACAGTCCATATTGCACATATATTTTTTGTTATATCACCAATACCTATTGTACATTGTAATAATAAATAAATAAATAAATAAATAAATAAATAAGTATCTACATGTATGTAAATAATTTTAAATACTTTTGTTTAAATTTATCAGAACTAAAATTAAATGAGATGAAGCCCATTTTCCAAGATGTATATAGGTAGTACACGTGCATACTAACATATATATTATACAATGTACTGTATGTTTGCTTTGAAATTCTTATTTTTTAAAATAATTAGAAATTATTGATGATTGATGATTGCTTCCTCTTTTTTATTTTATTTTTATAAAATTCAGATTAACATTTTAATAGCTGTCGAGAAATATTTGTAGACTTGTCAAAATTGTTAACAGTATTAAAAATGTGTTCTAAGTCTCTTAAACTTGTGCAGGCTACAAATAGGCTTGATATTTTCGACACTTGAGCAAGTTTAGGTTCGTCTGTTACTCTGTCTCAGTAATTTCATCCGTTTCTTGGATCTCTTCAATACACTCGACAACAGTCAATTCTACACTTTCTGTTGGCAAATCGTTATCAATAGAGGCAAATTGTTTCAAGTTCACAAATGTGCCCTTAATTTTAGGAAACAGTTGTGCGAGCGGAATATTATCTTATTCTTCGAAGTCGTTAATATTTTCTGTATTACACATAAATCCGGCTTTCATAAAACATTTTTTAATTGCCACTGGGGACAAATTGCGCCAGGCCACCGAAATCCATGTCAAGGCGTTGGTTATGGTAATATTATTTTCGATGTCTTGAAGAGGACAACCACTGTCTTATACATGTTAAAAGCTTCTTAATAAGGTAGCTTCTGGAGAGCATTTTAAAATTCTGAATAATGCCTTGGTCCAAAGGATGGCAATGTGAGGTAGTATTGGCTGGAAGAAAATAAGTTTGACATTATCCAGTGTAATTTTGGGATGAGACGTTGCATTATCGAGAAACAATACCACTCTCTATTCTGCTTCTTCATCTTGGTATCAAATCTGTGAAGCTATGTTGTCATGATGTCTGCTGTCACCAACGCGTTTTTGTTCGAGACCCATTGGAGAGGTAACTTATCGATATGTGCGTCCTTAAAACATCGAAGATTTTTGCTTTTACCTATGATAAGTGGTTCTTCCATATTTGAACAGAACATAATTGTAAATCGTTGTTTTACTGTTTTTAGTACACTTGTCATCTTTCAATGCTTATGTTTTTATTGGCAATGCACGATAGTAGAGACCTGTCTCATCTGCATTAAATACGTCACTTAATAATAATTCTTTAAAATGGTCAATAGCCTTTCTTTTCAAGCAGTTACGTCTTCGATATTGATATCGGCTGATTCGCCACATATTTTCTTAAAGATAATATCGTGCCGACCACGGAATCTTTTTAAGCATCTATTTGACGCCTTGAAGTTATCTAGCCCTGGACATTGAGCAGATTCGAGGGCTTTTGCTTGAATTATGGGCCCGGATATTGGTAAGTGCTTGTTTCGTGCCTTACAAAACCAGTTTAAACAACTTGGTCGACTACCAGTCCTTCGGCTTTGGGAAATTTTCTTTTAACATTGAAAATGTTTATATTATCACATTTCAATTCGAAATTCTTGTGTTGCATTTGTCCCTGACATCACACCGAATTAAATGATCGGGATCAGACCAAGTCGAGAGTAATCGTATGGTTTCGCTGAGGCAGTCAGCGGGTGCAGCTGGCGTTCGCGATCGAGCGTAGCATCGTAGCAATCGGCCGTCGCGCGTCGCCACAGGGTGGTTTGGCTGGCGTGGCTGGAGCGCGCTTCAGATCATATTCGTATTTCGTAGTGAAAGCGCTTATGTATGATTTATAATGAACGCCGATACCATTAGTTGCATGCTGTTGTTGGAGGAAGAAGACGAAGAGGAGATGTTAGCCCAAATTCCTCCATTTCGACCATACCAAGTAAACAAATCAATTTGATTAAGACGTCAAAGAATCAAAACATTTTAAAATTGTATCATTAGTTGGTATATCAAAATATCAAAATTAGAAAATAGTCAGTGGCGTGCATTTTTTGTCAATAATATCCGTTGAAGTGTTTCCCGGGACGCCACTGGACTTTATAAACTTAATCTAGTTAGGGCTAATTAAGCCTCTTATCATTATGAAAGACGGTACCAAATTGCAATAAAATCGGGAAAAGGATATTTACAGAAATAATAAAAAAAAAACGATTTTTTAAAAAAACTTTAACACTCTGTACATCAAAACGGGGCAACTCCGGACACATATTCAGGTTAGTTCAGGTTAGTACTTCTGAAACACCCTGTATACAATCAAATACAACGGTCAAAAACACAAATATTTATATCAAAACATTGATAACAAACAATAACACCAAACGATACCATGCAATAATGCGAAAATCAGGGGTAAACTAAATTCAACCCTGTCGCCCAGGGCCTTTTAGTTTTATTGCCGCTTGACCCATCGAAATAGAGTTACGGTTGTCATTAAGTACTGATCAATATTTCCTTCTTATGCATAATCTTGGATTTGAATATGGTATATAGACTGGGGCAAGTGTAAAAATGGGGTAAGTGGAAAATCAGAGCGCCAATCAGGCAATATTGAAAGTTTACTTGTCTGTGTGGTTCGAGGCAACTAACTATACGTTAGCGCTGTTGAATTATCTACTCCCGGCGAGTTACCAGGTGTTTTTTTCTTTCTGAGTAGTTATTTGTAACATAACCTCCGAATCGGTCCGTTGAATAGTGTGTGATGTCCATAAAAAATTGGTCAAAGGTAAAAACTTATAATATACTTTTAGTTTTATTGCATTTCCTTATGTTTAGTCAATTGTTGTAGCTTTAAAATCCTATATACCGACCAAATATAAAAGCGGTTTTTACTCACGAACAGGTTTGCACTTCCCCCATAAAAAACATAATGTGGGGCATGTGTGAAAATTGTAATGGGGAAAGTGTAAAGGTTAGTTTACACTTGCCCCATTTTCCTGGGAATGCTAAAGTTCATTGGCACTGACACTTAAAGCTTTTATTCTTTACAGAGAGTTGACGTCATGGTACGAAATTATAAAAGAAAGTCCGATAGGGCTGCCTATGGGGAGGAGCAATTAAATGCTGCAGTAAATGCCGTCAATCAAGGTCAATTAACCATGTCGATGGCTAGTACCGAATTCAGAATCCCATACATTACAATCTACTGTAGAATAATTGGCCGCCGTGGCGAAAAAAGCAAGACACAGGGCCGACCTCCAATACTTTCTTGGCAAGATAAGTGTCAACTGGCCGAAAATATAAAAACAATGGAGAAGTGGGGATATTGATTAACTCCGAGAGAGCTTCAAGAAAAAGTTCGGGTCTTTGTAACTTTAAATAATATTCCCAATCCTTTTAAGAACAATATGCCAGGCACAGACTGGCTAATAAAGTTTAAACAACGTCAGTCTTTGAGTATGAAGAAACCACAAAGCTAAGAGTACTGCAGAAAGAAACCTACGGACCCATTCATAATAGACCAATATTTTGTTTCATTGGAAAAGGCTATATTGGAGTTGGGTCTTCAGGATCGTCCTGAATGTATTTACAATTTAGATGAGACTTCACTGTGTACAGATCCTTCTCGTTTTAAAATTGTTGGCGCGAAAGTCAACCTCTCTTCAAGCATTATTGCTGGATCGGGCAGAGAAAATATAACCGTCCTGGCAGGAGCAAGTGCTAGTGGTAGAAAATTGCCACCATTGATAATATTTAAAGGCAATAACATTGATAATATTTAAAGGCAATAATATTGCTGGATTTCAGAAAGAAATGAAGACTTCTTCAAAGACACCGTAAATGCAGCCAGCGCCAATGGATGGATGACCTCCGAAATATTTAGAAATTACTTTCTAAAGACTTTTATTCCTTTGGTTCGTGATCAGGCACCAATTATTGTTATATATGATGGACATGTCTAGCATGTGGATTGCTTACTAATTCAAGCCGCAAGAGAAGAAAATATTCATATACTTAAACTGCAGCCCATACAAGTCATTTACTTCAACCTCTCGATTTGAGTATGTTTAGATCCTTTAAGGCAATATGGGAGAGGGAAGTAATAACATGGCAAAGACGTCATCAGGGATAATGACTACCAAAAAGGGACTTCGCCACATTGCTAGTGAAAACCTGGGCTGAAGTAGATTCCGGAATCATAAAAACAGGATTCAGAAATGGTGGTATTGCTCCATTTAATAGACTTGTTATTCCTAAAGAAAAGTATGACATCGATGCCCTAAAAAGATGGCAGGAACACTTAAAAAATCAAAGATCTGTAACAGATTTACAACCGAGGCCAGAACGCATTGATATTGAAAGGAATGAACATGATGCTGTAGCACCGAATGTAACAGAAAAAACCGCTACTTTCGAACAGTCAATGTTAAAAACAGTAAAGCCTTCTACATCTGGCGCTTCATGTAAAAGGAAACTAGCATCTAATGCAGAATAACTTACAGCTCCTTCAGCATTTAGTGCCACCAATCTCAAAGTAATTGTCAGCTCTGATCAAAATGAAGAAATATACTAAATAATCATCAGGAGCCTATAACTGAACCTGTAGTACCAGCTACAACCGAAAATCGGCAAGAAAAGAAGGCAAGTTTTGATGATCTACTACTTGATTTGTTATACCCCGCGACCTGGTCATATTGGCTGTGCACGAAAGGGAGCGAAACTGCAGCGTGGTAAACGGTTTTGTTGTAATTTTGAGGTTTATTGTAGCGCTGTATTATGAGTTATTCGGGTCTTGAGATAAGAAAAAAACACTTGAAAGGTTTTAAACTACTCTATTTTTAATCTAAATATTCATAACAGTTAACAATTATGGTAGCAACAAATGTACCATAGTCATACAGGAGTTATTCAACTATTTCTGGCAATATTCGGTGGTAAAATTATAATTTAATACGGTTATGTCAACATCATTGGTACAATTCGGTTATAAAATATATTTAAAGTTGTAAAGGTTCAAAACATTGTTCAGGGCAATTTTTACTTACAGAAGTAAAAGATGATTATATAAGCTAGCATATCTCTCTCTTGCTCTACTCGTGTTCTTCTCTCTAAAGATTGAATGGTTTTTTAAACGTCTGCGGGATAATTAGGTCATTGGCTCTCTTTTACGTTAAGAATATGATTTTCACTTGCAAATGTTTCAGTTTATTTAGCACTAAAGAGTTTGAAAGTTTTTAAATAGATATTTGTCACTAGGGTTCTGGAATTTCGACTGGTATTTGATTTTCATGGAATTGTCTTTAATAATTAGATTAATTATTACTTTTAAAATTATTTGACTAATCCGGGGTCTTAGTCTGGATAAATAAGAATGATTCGAATGGTGTTCTTTTGACTTGATTGTTAAAATTCTTAAGAAACTTACTGATTTTTTGGAGTTCACGGCACTAATTTAACTTTACTTTATTTCACTGACTTTTCTTATTAATCTGGAACTATGTGACGTGCCTTAGTTAGGTCTTGTTGTTTCTTCAATTATTCTGTTCGAACTCTCTGAAATGACGGCATGTTAGAGTTTTTATATTTTCGCAATTTTGCAGGGGAAAATTGGGGATATTCGTCCAACCTATCCGAGTCAGTTTTTGGAAGTTTTGGAGCTTATTCTCCGCCTCTAAGAGGTGTATCGAAGTGGCTGTCAGATTTGATTAATAGGCGATGTGATCACCGATGACATCGCTTTTTACCAAGAATTATTGTGAAATACGACAAAATTTTAATAAAAACGATAAATTTTTATTACCTTTTTCCGTTCTCAGCGTCTATTTTAAAAGGTGAATATCCGTAGATGAGATGACCTCGTTTTTGTGGGAGGGCATTTTATTTCTTGGTTCTCGGGGATTGATTGCTTTGTCCAATGAGAGAGTACTACGTTTTGGATAAGTTATATTCTGGGTTGACTTTTAGCTTGCGATTCTTTTATGGGCGTGGAGAGTTATGCGCACTGATATGTTAATTTTTCATTAATTCTGGACGTTCGTGACTAACGTATCTCGTGAAGCAATTTGACTTAGAAAAAGATGACGAACATTATTTTACTTTGAGAGTTTTTAATTCTTTCTCATTGTTTTATTTTATGTGAAATATTTTTATTTAGAAATTCTATCGTGACTCCGCGGTCCATCACAATCGTCCATCCTTACAATAAAACAAGATAGTTTTTTACTATTTTGTTTTAACTGACAAAATAAAAATTTTCATTTGAAATTCAAAAGTATCTTCTAACTACTAATAGGAAACAATTAACCATGAGTATGAGATAAGGTTTGATTTTTTTTTTTTTTTATATATATATATTTATTATATAAGTGACGTACAATGGCTTACAATTTTTCCTCTTTTTGTGAACATAGGTATGCTAGGTTAAATTGCTATAATTCTTAATTTAATTGAAATGGGTCCCTAATAAAAATATTCTTTTTATGACACATTATTCTTTTAGAGTGTAATTTACATTATTATACGAATTCATGATTATCCTACATGTTATGGTTATACGAGTAACTCTTATAGTAGGTATATCTAATTAAATAGTATGATTCCTTGTTTATTTTTAGACCTTAAAATTTATATTTGGGGTTATATTTAATAAAGGCTAAAAACTTGTGTTAGTACAATTTTCTTAATTTTAATGTACCTTTTGGCATAGTTTACCTTGATTCACTCACTAAGATTGAGTTCACTTTTCACTCGTTTCGCGGGTGACATCACTGATGTGTCCATTTGTTCTCTGGCTTCACTTCCTTGGTGTTCTCTGACACTTTCTGGCACAGTGTCTTGCTGTGGACGTGGACGGGGTCGTCCGTCTGGTTGGGGTATTCTCATCGCTAGGGATGTTGGGGTGATCTGGGCAGCTGGTAGCACTGTCCCTGGGATGATTCGATGTTGGACTGGCATTCCAATAGGAATCAATGGAGCTGGTCCTCGTGGTGCTTGGGTGGTCAGCAGTGTACTGACGTGGTGAGTGTGGCCAGGTGGAAACGCTGTCGACTGACCTTGGGTTGGTTGTGTGACTGTACAGGTAGTGACAGTCTGGGGCTGTGGAGCTCTAGTTGGTAGGATGTTGTGGTGCTGTGTCTTCCAAGTGATGATTTGCAATCGTCGGCAGAAATTGCATTGACAAGGTAGGAGGATCTCCGCCAAAAGATTATGCTGGATGGCTCGTTGCGTCAATCGTCTCAGGTATTCGAAATGTACAAGGTGAATGTGCATTAAGTTTAGGCTTCGTAATTTTCGGAAAACTTCACAAGTGGGAGGAGCCGCGCCTCCTAGTCGTTCGTGAACATTTAGTAGTTCCGTTAGAGTACCTTCTAGCAGTGGAATTGCGAGGCTGAAGTGTGATAAACTTCCGACGAACATTAGAAAATTTTCAATTGCGTAGTTAATCATTTCGGTTGTATGAATTTTCGTAGACTGAAGTCCCATTTGGCTGACTGTGGTTTTTATATTTTTCTGGCATAATGAAATTTCTTTTGTAATCAAAATTCTCTCGGTAGGGGAGGATAAGACTATGTTTTACTTTCTTAACCAATGTAATGTCATGTCCCATGCTGAGTTTTGGTATTCTTTGGTTCATGATCTCGAACTTGCTTATATTTCAAATACTCGTGTACCTTCAAGGGTAGTTTTGCTTTATACACAGGGTCGGATTTATTTTATTCTCTATTTCGGGGATATCTCTTCATATTGGGTTTCTGTAATAGTTTGTAATTTGCTATTACATAGTAAGTTTCTGTAGTTTATATTTTGATAGATGATTCTAGTATTTGCGATCGTTTTTCTTGACGGTCCTGCTTCTGGGCTTTTCATCTCCATATACTGGTTTTCTTCTGGATTCGCCTTAGGTGGGGGCTGTGGAGGTCGTGAATACATATAACTTGGATTTTCTAAGTCTGTGGTAGGTGGCGTCCATCTTATAAATCGTCCAGTTGTAGGTTCTCTGGGTCGCAACTCTAATTCTTCTGTGATGCAATTCTGGGTACTGGGGCGTACTGGTTGTGTTCTTAGTTTCACAAGGTTTAATATGTTGAAAGTGACGCTTATTGAGGCGACAGTTGCAATTAAAATTATCGTTATTATCAAAGGTGTAGGGACAAATGTTTCTGCGGCTGGTTCCTGTGTTTCTTCTGCGTCACAGTATACATAGTACAGCAATATGTCCGATTCACTGACAATATTAGTTTCATTATCTAAGTGTTTTAGGTAAACTAGATAGTTTTCTCCACAATTTAATATTATTTGTGCTGTATTTGATTTTGGAAATGACATGGTGATTTTTATAAAAGTGTTCATACTAATCCATCTGAGGTCGGTTGATTCCTTAAAGCTAGTTTCTGTGAAATTCCATTCTATTTTCGTTAGAATTTGGTGTCCAATCTTTGCTTGAGTGGTAAACCTGGGTTGCCATCCCTCATTTTCTTTAAAGAGGGTGGTGGTATGTCTTGATTCTCCTATTATAATCACTGAAAGTGATAGAATAGTGTTTTTAAAAAATTTTCTCTTCTCTTTTTTTTTTTTGTATATATTTTTCTTTCTCTTTTTTCTTTTCCCTTATACTTATATTAGAATTTATAATTTATATCTTTCCTTAATATTATCATTATTTTTTCTTAGTTGCTATGTGATTTCTTAAACAGTAGTTACGGTCCTGTTTTCGTTGTCTTCCCGTCTTTCTATATATCTGTCATCATTTGGTTGTTCTGGCTTGTTTTCGGGTGCATCTCTTCTTGGGGGTCGATGTTTATTTAGAAGTAGTAAAGTCAAAGGTCCCATAAAAGCTGCGAATAGGGCAATTGTGCATCCCTTTACTTGATGTATGGAAAGTGCATGTAGGAAGGTTCCTAATAAAAATTTTAATACTCTAAATATGAAATACAATCCTAGAAATCCTGACGTCCAATCTCCGATGAAAAGAAAGTAACCATATATTTTTTTCAAAAAGGAATTTGCTAGTTGTTCCATCTCTGCCTTGTTAAATAGAGATAATGTGGAATATCCTTGTGATTCAACATGTTGTCCAGCCATTTTTCGTGTAATTATGTTGTCTAGGGCAGCTCGTTTTAAACCAAATAGCATAGCTTGTTGTGCGCTTCGTATTTCGTTGCTTGAATAGATTCCTCCATGTCCAATAGGTTGGATTGGTTTTATTTGTAATTGGTTTTCTTCCTCTGGTTTTAATTGTATCGGCCTTACATTATAGGTGGGTAAGGGATCGAATCCTATCCATTCGGAGTTTAGATAATATAATGTTGGTATTATTGAATTGCATTCTGTTTCTTGTCCTTTTGAAATCAAAATTCTACTTAGTGGTGACATGAACATGCTTATATTATCGTGTCTGACTGGTAATTCTAGGAAGCAATGCTTTGTTCGGCGTACCTGTACAATTACGGTTAAACATTTTTAATTTCGCATAGTGTCTTACTTCCCTAATGTACCTTGTATTTTTAAAATAATCCTAAAGATCGAAACTGACGGATAGTATGTTTTTCTTTTTATATGTGTTGATGCATTGTTTATTTCTACTTCATAGTACTTTTCAATCAATTTGTAAAATTTATTTGCCGATATTTTTCATCAGTACAGCAACGTATAGATTCTCGGAAAGGGTCTGCTAATCGCATAGCGGTCTTTGTTTAGTCTGATACAGGCTCGTGGGTGGCGTCGGCTTGTCTGAGTTGGCATCATTCCTTGCCGGTATATTATGTAAACAGGTGCCTTGATCTGTCTAAAAGGCGTTGTCCTCTTTAGTAGCTTGCATTCTTGAAATTCTTTGTCGTGTGATCTGGCTTTTTTAGAAGTTTGTGAATATTCTAAAATTAGATTGTCCTGTCTGCGTTGGTACATTTTTGTCTAGGCAGGGGATTTTTTCTTTTCGTTTCTCATTTTCTACTTCGTTCTTATAGACGATATACAGGGTGGGTGGTTTCTACTGATAAGTTTCTTAGTTTTTCGTTTGTGATTTTTTTTTTCTTCTTTGATTTTCTTAACTTACGAGTTATATATATGTCTGTCTAAGCGTATATGTTTTCCTTACTTAAATCTAGGTTGATTATTTATGCAATTTCCATTATATACTAATTTTCTTATTTTAGTTTTGCGAATATTCGCCATAAAAATCAGGTTTTCTGATTATTCGTCCACTTCGAGTTCGTAGTAACTTTTCCTCTGCTGATGTATCATCATTCTCAATTTCAGATTCGGGGTCGAAATTCATGAAGGCAGGGGGTACTTCGTCATCGCTTTCGGAAAATGGGGGTAGTTCATCGTCCAATTGATTTATGCGGTTTTCAAGTTCTATATCAAATAAATCATTATCATCAGGATTTTGTATTTTTACTTCGGCGATAGGGGTTTCTTCCAAATTTTGTTCAGGCGTTTCGTCATTTGGAACATCCTCAAGGTTTTGTTCTCGTTTTTCTTCTGTTGGTATAACGTTGGGTAGTTTTTCTTGAATAGGTATAATGTAATGTAAGTGAGCGGGCTGTGGCTCTTTGGTTTTTCTTGTTTCGACTCTCGGTTCCTCTTCGGTTTCTTCTAGAAGTTGTTCGAAGTGTTTTTCTGGGCAGCGACATATCTTTAGTCTGTTTGAATGAACCACGTGTTCTCTTTTTCCATTTATTTCTTTAATTTTGTAGGTAACTGGTCCTTTTACTTCTATTACTCGATACGGTCCTGTATAGTAAGGTCGTAGTTTAGTTGCTAAGTTTGGTTTTCCTGATATTGCAGGAGTATAAAGATATACTCTGTCTCCTTCTTTATATTGTCTTGGCTTTGTTTTCTGGTTGTATCGATTGCATTGCTTTTCCGCGGTAATTTCCAGATTTTCTTTGGCTTGATTAAGGGCATAAGTCATCTTTTGTCGCATTTCCGTGGCATAATTTTCATCGAGATCGTATTTACATCGTTTTGGTTTAAGACTTAAGTGTTGTGGTAATTCCATGTCTCGGCCATACATAAGATAAAACGGACTTTCTTTAGTGGATTCTTGAACATTATTCCGGTAAGCCATAAGTGCAAATGGTAAGTATTCATCCCAAGAATTGTTTTCGTTGGTGACATAGTGTCGTAAGTTTGTCTTTAAAGTTGCATGCGAGCGCTCCAAGGCTCCATTTGATTGTGGGTGGAAAGCAGTTGTATTGATTTTATCTACATTTAGAATTTTACATATCTCAGCGAATAATTGTCCTACGAATTGTTTTCCTTGATCTGTCAGAATTTGTCTGGGTACTCCGTGTCTCGTTATAATGTTTTCTACGAAGGCCCGCGCTACGGTGCTAGCGTGTATATCAGGTAATGCAACAGCTTCAGCAAATCTGGTGAGATAGTCCATACAAGTCAGTATATATTTATTTCCAGATCTTGTCCTATTTAAAGGTCCCACTATATCTAAACTAATCCGTCCAAAGGTTACATATGGTACTGGTATTTTCTTCATTTCATCGGGTGGTTGATACGTCTTTTTGTTTATGCTACATGAATGACATTGTTGGCAGAAACGTTTAATATCACTTGTCATTCCGTCCCATATAAAATCTCGTTTTATTAGTTCTAAAGTCTTTTTCTGTCCTCCGTGACAAACCATTGGTGAGTTATGGTATAAATCCAAAATTTCGGGTATCATGCTTCTAGGCGCAACGACTTTATCGGTTCTTTCGCAATCCTTTCTAGTAGCATATAGGATTCCATCATTGTCTTGGTAAAAATATCCAGAATCATCAGGTAAATTTTTAATAATTTCCTGTAGTTTTTTATCTTCTTGTTGTTGTCGTAATATATCCGCGCGTGTCCATATTATGTTGGTCATAGGGCTTCCTTCTTTGTGAATATCTACTCTCGCTATTTTTTTTTGGTGTTCTGTCCTTGTGTAGCTCTAGTGTTGGTTCCTCGTTGGTGCTCTCGCGTAGTCTGGTAAGTGCGTCTGCGTTTGCATTCTTCTTTCCAGGGCGGTAATCAATGGTAAAACTGTATTCCATTAGAAACATGGCCCATTTTGATAAACGTGAACTGCTATCTTTTATATTCAGAATGTATTTAAGTGGTTTGTGGTCACTATATATGAAAAAATGTGTGCCTGTGATATAATATCTGAATTTTTTCACACCTTCTATGATAGCAAGACATTCCCGTTCGATGACAGAATATCTTCTTTCAGCGCTCAAAAGTGATCTACTGTGGTAATATATTGGGTGTTCCATGTCTTCATATTTTTGACATAATATTACTGATATACTAGTATTGCTTGCGTCGGTGCAAAGGATAAATGGTCGATTAAAATCGGGATATTTTAATATGGGTGGTGTTATTAAAGCTGTCTTTAAAGTTTCAAAAGCTTCTTGTTGTTTGTCTGTCCAAATGAATCGCGTATTTTTCTTTGTTAAAGCTGTCAAGGGCTGTGAAATTTCTGAAAATCGGGGTACAAAACGTCTATAGAACCCGCATAATCCTAAGAAAGCTCGAATCTCCTTTACTTTTCTTGGTACAGGATAGGTCTCAACTATTTTGGTTTTTTCCGGATCTGTACTACATCCTTTTTCACTTATTACATGGCCCAGATATTTTGTCTCTTTCTTCAAGAAATGACATTTTGTTGGTTTGAATTGTAGGTTGCTTTGTCGCATTACCTCGAAAACTTTTCTTATTTTTGATAGGTGTTCTGGTACTGAATCTTTTGAGTAGATTATGATGTCATCTAGGTAGACTAGTATGTCGGTACCTATTAAACCGGAAAAAATGCTGGAAACAAAACGTTGGTATGTACTAGGACTATTTGCTAAACCCATTGGCAATCTTTTGAATTGATAAGTTTTTTCAGTTGTAACGAAAGCACTTTTTTCTCTGTCTCTCTCATCTAGTTCTATTTGAAAATACCCACTTGCCATATCAAGTGTAGAAAACAAACTTGATCCAGTAAGACTATCTAGGGTCTCTTGTATGTTTGGGAGAGGCCAGTAAATCGGCTTCGTAATACTGTTGAGCATTCGGTAATCTACTACAATCCTGTATTGAGGCTCTTCTCCAGGGTGTAAGTGTTTTTCTACTAATATAACAGGGGCTCCCCATCCACTCTCCGATTCTTCTATAATACCATCTGACTCTAATTTTCGTAACTCATTGTCTAAAATCTTTTTTCTATGGAAAAGAATTCTATACGGTTTCATACAAATTGGTGGCACATCCTCTGTGATTATTCGATGCTTTACTTTAGTAGTGCAAGATAATTTCTGAGTGGTTGCTTTAAATACGTCAATATATTCTTGGACTAATGCTCTAAGTTGCCATTCGCCCGGTGTAGTAGGTGTCAATAAGTGTAGATTTTCCAATATTTCATTATTGTCTCGCGTGCTTATTTTTCTTATCCTGTGTATATGTTTTTCGGTTGGTAGCGTTTTTTCCGTTTCAGCAGCGTAAGCATAAGCTATGATAGTTTTCTTTGGTAATGTTACTTCATACGGATTGGTATTCATAATCCTAACAGGTACTTCCTTTTTATTTTTACATGCTATCCTGGCAATTAAAATTCCTGATGGATTCTCGTCATGTGGTTCTATTATGATATTCTCAGTTACTCCGGCCCTGTATTTGTGAATTAGCGCTTGACAGAGGACTTGAGTTCGGGGAGGTATTTGGATACTTCCATATAATCGTACCGTACTACATATTGAAGGGTCATTGCTCCTGACGTCATAGTCTGGCGTTTGTGTCAACGAATTTCTATCCGTGGAGTTTCCGTTTGTCTGCTCATTTGTTTCTGATTTGCTTTGGAAAATTTTGTTATCTTTCTGTCCTTCTGTGGTATGTTGGGAAACTGTACTCTTCTGGGAAATTTTTGTTTTCTCCCGTGTAACTCCTATATCTTCCTGAAGTGTTATCTTTTGTAAGACTTCTGTACTTCTTTGTTGTGGAACTTCTTTAGTTTTGTGTTCCGGTTTCCTTTGTGAAACTCTTGTAGTTTTCTCTTGTGAAACTTTTTTCTTTTTCTTTTCCGTTTCTCTTTGTAAAACTTCTTTTTCTGTACTTCTATGTTGCATAACTTCTTTCGTTTTGTGCTCAGGTTTCCTTGGCGAAACTTTTGAGGCTTCCTGTTGTGATACTTTTTCCTTTGTATTTTCTATTTCCTTTTGTAAAACTTCTTTATGTTCCTGACTTTTTCTATGTTCTTTTGGCGTGTTTTGGGAATCTGCAGCTTCCTTTTCTTTGTCTGTCTCACTTGTCGTAGGGTCTGTTGGTTCCTGAAAATCAAGATGGCGGCCAACCATCTGAATTTCTAAGTCCGTCGTTATTGGCCGTAACAAAGAACTTTTTGTACAAGTGTTTCCTGACAACGCTTTTCCCATGTCAAAATGACATTGTATATTTTGTTTGAGTAGGGCAAGGACTTCCTTTACTTCATTTCTAAGTAGCTTTACTTCTTTTCCAATACTGTTTTCCGCATCTTGGTGCATCTTTTTTCTATGTATTTCTTGTTTCACTGTGGTAATAGCTAGGTTATGGTCAATTTCTTCTTCTAGAGCAATAACTTCATTAAATATGTACATTAAATTTTCTCCCCAATCTATCTTCACATTGTGGTTCGCTAGGAAATCTAACCCTAGTAATATGTCAGCGTCAAAACTCACAGACTCGGTTATCAAAAATCTTTGCATAACTGTAGTATGAGTCCCTATCTTTACAGGAATATGAACACTGCCATATTGAGGTATTGTCTTTCCTTGGATATCTTTCAAGTTACTATCTATTTTTGTATTTATATTAAACCCCTGGGCAATTTCAGGCGTGAGGAGGCATACTGAGGCGCCACTGTCTATAAATGCCCGTACTTTCTTGTTATTTATTTCTAGAGTAATTGTATTTTTATTTATATTTTTACATTCACACATTCTCCTCACGTTATCTGATAAATTTACCATTGGGACTCGTTGGCAGCCGCACTTTGGGGTCGCAAGGTGACTGCGTTGGCATTTAAATTTTCCGTATCTTTTCTCGGAATATCACGATTCAAAGAGCTATTTTCTGGATAATCACAATAGGTATGCCTGTTATAATAGTTCTGTGGTTCTTTATTTCTGTCGTTTATATCTCTCGGACTCTCTTGCTGTGGGAACTCGTTTCTTTTACTCTCGCGTCTAGGTGGCTCATAGGATCGGAATCTATCTCGTGGTTGTCGTGTATATATTTCATTTCTTCTTTGCTGGAACTGTGATATTTTTGGGCAATTTATTTTAAAATGTCCCGGTTCCTTACAATTGAAACAGCGCCTAATATTGGGTTCAGTTTTATTCCTACAATTATCTATGTCATGTCCTTTCATTTTACAGTGCGTACAGTATTTGTTTTGGAAACCTGGGTGTAGTCTTTTTCTACATACTTCAAAATCATGTCCCTTTATTTTACAGAAACTGCAAAATCTATGCTGGTATCGTTGGCTTTTCATTTTCCTACAATTTTCTATAATATGTCCCGTTATGTTACAAAATTTGCAAAAGATATTTCCTGAATGTTCTTCCAATTTCCTACAATTTTCATAATCATGTCCCCTTAATTGACAAAAATTGCAATATTTCTCATATGGATGTTTAATTTTTATTTTATTTAAATTGTCGATCATTTCCTGCAATTCTGCTGTATACAACGCATCCGCAATTGTCTTTGCTTGTGCCGATAATACCTTGTCTCTTATGGTTGGTAACAGACCTAACACGAAATGCCTAAGTAAGTCTTCTTCGAATTGTCTCTCTAATGCAGCAGCAGCTGTTTTATCGGGGGAAGTTACCCTAATTTTATTTCCTGCTATTTTTATCCTAGTTAAATATTCCCTACACGATTCTCCGTTTCTCTGTTTACATTCCACAAAATCTTTTAATTCCTGACCTGGTACCGATTTTTTCTTGAATTGATCCCTAAACTGAGTAGTAAAATTTCCCCAATCCTTAGTGATTTTTAAATTGTTGTTTGAAAGAAAATATAGCTTTGCTAAGCCTTTTATTTTGAGTGTAGCAACAGCTACTTTTTGTTCGTCTGTCCATTTTGCAATAAGACCCGTTGTGTTTATGTGCTCGATAAATTCCTCAATGTCGGTGGTACCGTCATAATTTGGTACAGTTTCAATGCCACAAAATATAGTGTTAACAGCAGCAGGCGCAGTTTCTTCTGCCATTTTTCTGTCTATTTATTTTATTTTTTCTTATCTCTTTTGCGAACAACCCTTATACTTGCGCATAAAACCTCACACATCTGACACCATTGCTATACCCCGCGACCTGGTCATATTGGCTGTGCACGAAAGGGAGCGAAACTGCAGCGTGGTAAACGGTTTTGTTGTAATTTTGAGGTTTATTGTAGCGCTGTATTATGAGTTATTCGGGTCTTGAGATAAGAAAAAAACACTTGAAAGGTTTTAAACTACTCTATTTTTAATCTAAATATTCATAACAGTTAACAATTATGGTAGCAACAAATGTACCATAGTCATACAGGAGTTATTCAACTATTTCTGGCAATATTCGGTGGTAAAATTATAATTTAATACGGTTATGTCAACATCATTGGTACAATTCGGTTATAAAATATATTTAAAGTTGTAAAGGTTCAAAACATTGTTCAGGGCAATTTTTACTTACAGAAGTAAAAGATGATTATATAAGCTAGCATATCTCTCTCTTGCTCTACTCGTGTTCTTCTCTCTAAAGATTGAATGGTTTTTTAAACGTCTGCGGGATAATTAGGTCATTGGCTCTCTTTTACGTTAAGAATATGATTTTCACTTGCAAATGTTTCAGTTTATTTAGCACTAAAGAGTTTGAAAGTTTTTAAATAGATATTTGTCACTAGGGTTCTGGAATTTCGACTGGTATTTGATTTTCATGGAATTGTCTTTAATAATTAGATTAATTATTACTTTTAAAATTATTTGACTAATCCGGGGTCTTAGTCTGGATAAATAAGAATGATTCGAATGGTGTTCTTTTGACTTGATTGTTAAAATTCTTAAGAAACTTACTGATTTTTTGGAGTTCACGGCACTAATTTAACTTTACTTTATTTCACTGACTTTTCTTATTAATCTGGAACTATGTGACGTGCCTTAGTTAGGTCTTGTTGTTTCTTCAATTATTCTGTTCGAACTCTCTGAAATGACGGCATGTTAGAGTTTTTATATTTTCGCAATTTTGCAGGGGAAAATTGGGGATATTCGTCCAACCTATCCGAGTCAGTTTTTGGAAGTTTTGGAGCTTATTCTCCGCCTCTAAGAGGTGTATCGAAGTGGCTGTCAGATTTGATTAATAGGCGATGTGATCACCGATGACATCGCTTTTTACCAAGAATTATTGTGAAATACGACAAAATTTTAATAAAAACGATAAATTTTTATTACCTTTTTCCGTTCTCAGCGTCTATTTTAAAAGGTGAATATCCGTAGATGAGATGACCTCGTTTTTGTGGGAGGGCATTTTATTTCTTGGTTCTCGGGGATTGATTGCTTTGTCCAATGAGAGAGTACTACGTTTTGGATAAGTTATATTCTGGGTTGACTTTTAGCTTGCGATTCTTTTATGGGCGTGGAGAGTTATGCGCACTGATATGTTAATTTTTCATTAATTCTGGACGTTCGTGACTAACGTATCTCGTGAAGCAATTTGACTTAGAAAAAGATGACGAACATTATTTTACTTTGAGAGTTTTTAATTCTTTCTCATTGTTTTATTTTATGTGAAATATTTTTATTTAGAAATTCTATCGTGACTCCGCGGTCCATCACAGATTCGCTCCGACAGAGTCCTTCTTCTAATCCAAGGAAACGAAAGCGCTTAATTCAAGGTGGCCAAACAATTGCTATCGCAAGTAGTCAGTCAGAAATCTCTACAAGTTCATCTACTATATCTAAACCAGCTATGAAAATTGACCGAAAGAGTAAACAAAGTCAGCCAAGTCCGTATCAATTTGAATCCAGCTCCAGTGAATCAGATTATAAAAGTGTACCTTTTATGAAATCGGATCAAAGTATCACTTTAGAATCGGATTGCGAAGATCAGATTCCTGAAATAAGCAAAGACAATATTTCCATTGAAGACTGGGTACTGGTTAAATACACATTACCAAAAGCAAAGAAACATTTTATTGGCCAGGTAAATACTGTTGACAACGGCTTTGAAATCAAGTTTACTAGAAAAATAAAATACAATTTTTTTATGGCCACTCACCGATGATGTCGATGTAGTATAGCTAGACGATATAGTGACTCGTTTACCTGAACCGGTAGTAACACGCCGAGGAGGTTTTCATTTTAATGTGAAATTTGCGGGATACAATATTTAACAAGTTCCATAAAATTATTCGAATTTTTAAACTTTAGTTTCTTTTCTGTTTTAGTTTCTCCTTGGGAATAACTCCTACTGTTTTATAGATTAAAGCCAAACATTGGGTTTTGAACGGATAAATACGTTTATAAAAATATTATTCTTGTTATTAGGAATTTTTTGAGGGTTATTTTGGATTACTTATTATTTTTCAGAGGTACCTTTTAATTTTTCGTTTTTATGATTTGCTTGGCTAACTATTTCCCAACAATAAAAAGTTCATAACTTCCCATATTTTTATTTTTTTTTAAGTCTGTAAAAAGAAAAATTGGCATGGGAGATATAAACTTCATTTACACTTTCCCATTACCACTTCTGCGAACATGCATTGTATTCCGATTTTACACTTTCCCTTTTTGGGGTATCTAAGTGTAAAATTTCGGTACAAAAAAAATCATTCAAATCTCAAGATCTCAAAAATAATTCATGAGTGCCCTATGCAGTATGAAAAGTAAACATATTAAACTATTACTTTCTTACAAGACACTTTTATAAATATTGTATATTTAAAGTAGGAAGGAAATAAACTTCAACTATTAAAAAGGGCTTCGCAGTTGCCCCAGTCTACCCTAATTATAAGCTTTGTAATGTAATGCTGAAAAATAAACATAATGGTTTTGTACAGTTTACCGTTCTTCCCTACACTTGCTGCCACTTTTTTTCATGCATTTTCTTTCATTACAACATTTTTGTAATTTTCGTTCTCATAGTTGTATACCTAAAGGGGGGTACTTTTGCACCTCCTCTATCAAACACTCGTCAGCAATTGCCGAAAACGGTGGCATTCTGCTGAGCGATCACGGCTGGACTGGTCTCTCTAGCAGTCCGAACGCAGCCACTGCAATTGACGGCGAACGCTGTGTCGCTGAGCTGCGGCAGTGAAACCGTGTACATACAAATCGCATTAAACCAGTACCGAGCTACCAATCGCGAACGCCAGCCACGGCCGCTGACTGCTCCAGCCAAACCATACCTTAGAGGCGCGTTAGAGTTTATAACCTTTATTTTACTATTTTTTATATTATGAATCAATAAACCTTATATCAGCTACCTAAATATAACATTCAAATCTATGAGTTTTCGCAGATCTCAAATCTCACAATAGTCACAAGCGTTGCACTCTGCTTCGGCATTTTCAATGTCCTCCCCGGTTGCATCTTTGTAAAGGACTGTACATTTTTTGTTTACTGTTGCCACCTTCTTGAAACAAATTTCTAACTGCTTTATTTTGAAGCAACATAGGCACTTGGGTTTTACCCACTTTAAACTTTTCAGCCAATTTCCTGGTACTTAAACCAGTTTTTCACTTTCCTCGATTATTTCAATTTTTCCGCTTAAAGAAAGACATTTCCTTTTTTCCGCTATATTCAAATATCCACGTTAGTCCCAAAATACACAAAAACTGTTCAAAACAAAACTAATGTTAACAACCGATTTATCAGCCTTTAAAGCAAATTGAATGGCTCCGCCTGCAATAAAGTAATTAGTGTATGTACCTATATTTCTTAAGAATTGTCGGGTCGGGTTTTACTGTCCCTAATTGAGGGTGTTTTTACCATTAATGTTTACCAATAACTCCAATGATGAGTGCCCGCGGTCGTTTAACAGATAGGTCGGTGGAGGACTATAAAATAACGGGATTAACATATTTAAATATGGGGAATTCATAGTCGGTCGTTTAACGCAGGTGGTCACTTTATAGAGATGGTCGTAAACAGAGGTTTTACTTAACATTTTATGGCCCAAAACGTCGGCACCATTTCTCATACCTAAATATGTCGGGACTGACTGACCAAGGTCCGACGTATCGATATGGTGCGGCAACTACGCGACCAGAAAGTCGGATCAGTTGTGGGCTCTTTTTAGATCTCAAGACGTAAACGACGACGACATTAAAACCGAGAGTCACGAACCGGGCCCCGGGCAAAAAACGAACCCGTAACTTGCATCTCTATACGGCCGCCGGGCTCGGGAACGTGACAGGCTTGGGAACGGAACGCAATGGCTTGCTTTTGCGGATCGAGTTTGTAAGACGAATACGGAATGTAGCTTTGGGCACAGCGGCGTACCTAAACTGAATAACGATAGCAGTTCTGAGCCTGACTCCACATGCATATGTGCTCATGGATCCGATGTTACCACGTGATCATCTATCAGCAAGCAATCAATATCTGTCAACGTCACGTGGTTATCTCTTTTGACCTTCATCGTAGCATGGCAAGACACTTCCAACTTAACAACCAGGATTGCCAAATTACTATATTATATTGTATTACAATTTTAGTGTATGTGATCGTAATTAATTATTAATCAACTCCACTTTCAAAATGCTTGTAGAGCGAGCAACGAGATTCATCACTCAATGAACGAGGGAATTCGCAGTCATTGATGATTATTATACTTAAGCCGGGAATAGGCTAAGCACACATTGTTGACCAACAGTTGAGCAACAGTTGGTTAGCTGTTGGGCAACTTAAACAACAAACTGTTGTGAAACATCGACACACCTACTTGTTACATGCTGGTTCAGTCAGTGCCAAAATAAACCTCAAAGAACACAGGCACCCTGCAGATTGTCTGGTAGTGTAATATGTGTATTATACCTATGTAGGTAATTGAGATTACCTCCGGTGGTGATAGGCATAACCATGGTGATGCAGTCACTGTCAGGAGGACATGTCAATTTAGTTTTTGTTAAATACTCCTGTTTTAAATAAAGATATTTAAAGTACGAAGTGTTATTCTTAACGACTAATACATGGTGTCAGGTGAAAAACACATTGTGAAGACAAAAAGCTAGAATTTTTGCTGACATGGAAAGCTTTTGCAAGGCGCCAGAGCCGCTTGTACTTGATGGTAACGTAGCAGACAACTGGAAAAGATTCAGCCAAAGAATCGACTTGTTTCTTACGGCTTCCGACCAAAGCTCGAAGGAAGAGAAGAAAAAGATTGCAATATTCTTGAATTTAATCGGTGATGAAGCACTAGAGCTCTACAATACGTTCACATTTGAAGCTACCGAAGAGAAGACATTAGAGGTAATTAAGTCTAAATTTGAGGCTTACTGCGCACCTAAGAAAAACGTAATTTTTGAACGATTTAAGTTTAACAGTATCTATCAAAAAGAGGGCCAAACTTTTGATAGTTTTGTCACCGAGTTACGCAAGGCGGCATTGTCAACTGAGTATCCAGAGAAAGATGACATGATAAGGGACCGTATAGTAATGGGCATTCAAGACGTAACAACTCAAGAAAGATTGTTAAGAGAGCCAAATTTGACCCTTAGAAAAGCAGTAGATTTTTGCCAAGCGACAGAAATAAGTAAAACTCAATCGAAAGTGTTACAGAATGAAGCAGCAGTCAATTCAGTAAGATATAGAAAAGATAAGCGCAGAGAGAATGAAAAATCTAGGAAAACGTGTGACTATTGTGGTTATATTCACCCAGAAAGAAGGTGTCCAGCTTTTGGAAAGACCTGTGCAAAATGCCAAAGACGAAATCACTTTGCCAGTGTGTGTAGGAAGGACAGAAACATAAAAGAAGACAAAACAGTTCATGAGGTAACTAGGACTGACAGAGATGATGACGAGATTAGTGATGACTCGAGTGAAAAGGAGTACTACGTTGGGTCAATATTCAGATCTATAGGGTCTGTGGATTATAGTTCTGTTACTATGTGGACAAAAGAGGTAGTTATAAACGAAAAATCTGTTATATTTAAGCTAGATTCAGGTGCTGAAGTTAGTGTGTTACCACAAGATATTTTAAGATCAGTAGCACCGCATGCAAAAGTAAACAAATCCAATATATCACTGTTATCTTATGGTAGCTCAAACTTCAAGATTAGTACTGTAGGTGAGGCTAATATAAAATGTCTAGTAGACAATGAACAAACTAACGTCAAATTTGTGATTGTTGATGCCAAAAACCAAATTCCACTTCTTGGGTTGCAAGACTGTTTAAAATTAAATCTCATTAAAAGAATTGATCAAGTCCAATGTAACTTTAGAACACTTGAGGAGGTCGTGACAAGATACGCTGATGTCTTTACGGGTTTAGGAAAGTTTCCAAGTCAACATCACATAGTACTTAAAGATAATGTTGTTCCTAAAATAACAGCTATAAGACGTGTACCACAAGTGCTACATGACCGTTTGAAAGCTAAACTATGTGATCTTGAATCTAAAAACATAATTAAAAAAGTTGATAAACCCACAGAATGGGTTCATCCCCTCGTAATTGTAGAAAAGCCCAATGGTGATCTAAGGTTATGCTTGGACCCCAAGCATTTAAATAATTCAATACGGAGAGAGCACTTTTTAATACCCTCCCTTGAAGAAATTTCTGGTAAGCTAAGTAATAAACAGTATTTTACTGTTCTGGACATGAAGGATGGGTATTGGCAAATAGAACTAGATGACACTAGTGCTGACTTGTGCACGTTCGGGACACCTTTTGGAAGGTATAAGTTTTGTAGACTAGCTTTTGGTATTTGTTCGGCCCCAGAAGTGTTCCAAAAGAAAAATTACGAGATATTTGGTGACATTGATGGTGTTGGACTTTATTTTGATGATCTTATTGTGACTGGATCCACTGAGGCCGAACACGATAGAAATTTGAGGTTAGTTTTGGAAAAAGCATTAGAACATAACATAAAATTTAATAAATCAAAGATTCAATTTAAAAAAGACTATGTAAAGTTCATGGGGCAAATTTTTTCAAAAAAGGGTGTCCAAACAAATGAAAATTACATAAATGCAATTCTGGAAATGCCAAACCCACAGTCTAAAGTTGACGTATTAAGATTTTTGGGCATGGTAAAATATGTAGGTAAATTTATACCTAATTTATCAAAAATATCTGCTCCTCTAAGAAATTTAACAAGACTTGATATTGAGTGGCACTGGTCAGATGAACATCATGCAGCTGTGCAGCAGCTAAAACATCTATTAACAAAAGCGCCAGTTTTAACATTTTTTGATCCAATGAAACCTGTCGAAATAGAGACAGATGCATCAAAAGATGGGTTGGGGGCGTGCCTTTTGCAGGAGGGACATCCAGTGGCCTTTGCGTCGAGAAGTTTAAATAAAACTGAACAAAAGTACGCTCAAATTGAAAAGGAAATGTTAGCCATTCTATTTGCAGCCCAAAAGTTTCATCTTTTTATTTATGGATTAGACATTAAAGTTTGTAGTGACCACAAACCTCTAGAATCAATATTTCGGAAAGATTTACAAGCAATTTCACCGCGACTGCAGCGAATGCGTCTCAAGTTACTAAATTATAACTTAACTGTAACATATAAACCGGGTAAATATTTATATATTGCAGACACTCTCTCTAGGGCTTTTATACAACACCCCGAATTAAAATCAAACACAGAAATTGACTATGCAGTTCATGCACTTGTTAAATACTTACCTATGTCTGAGACCAGGAAAACTCAATTCAGACACGAGACTCTTAATGACCCCCAGTTAAAAATAGTAACCAACTATGTGTTGCAAGGTTGGCCTACTCAAAAACACAAAATACCGGATAACGTCAAATTATACTTTAAACTCAAAGATAATATTTCCATTTCAGAAAATTTAGTATTTTTTGAGAATAAGCTTATAGTTCCAAATAGTCTTAGAAAAGAAATGCTCAAACTTCTACATGAGGGCCACCTGGGGATAGAAAAGACAAAGGCACGTGCCAGGAAAATCTTTTATTGGCCAAACATAACAGTAGATATTGAATCCTTTATTAAACAATGTAAAATATGTGAAAAATTTGCGAGAAAAAACTTGAAAGAAACGTTATTACCATATCCAGTACCCACTAGATGTTGGGAAAGGGTAGGATCAGATATTTTTTCATATGCAGGTTCAAGTTACCTAGTGATGTTTGATGCTTATTCCAACTGGTTGGAACTGTTATCAATAACGGATAAAAGCGCAATTACTGTTATAAAACAAATTAAACCGGTATTTGCACGATTTGGATCACCTGATTATCTTGTTGCCGATAACGTTCCTTATAATAGTGATTGTTTTAAAAATTTTGCAAAAGACTGGAATTTTAACCTTACGTTAAGAAGTCCGAACTTTCCTCGCTCCAATGGTTTAGCTGAAAAAGCTGTTGCTATTTCAAAAAATCTACTCAAAAAAGCATTGGAGGAAGGAAGGGACATAGAATCATCATTGTTAAATTATAGAAATACCCCGTTAAAAAATGTAGGATACTCCCCGTCACAATTATTAAATAGTCGATTGTGTAAAACAAAAGTGCCCACTGAGGTAAGTTTGTTATCTCCTAGTGTGTGTACAAATGTGATATCGAAGATAAGAAACAAACAAAATATGAATACTCATTATTTTAACAGATCTGCAACAGATCTTAAGCCGCTTAAAAAAGGGTCTAACGTGACAATGTATAATCATAGAAATAAAACATGGGACTCTGGTAAAATAGTTAATATTGATGAAGCCCCAAGGTCCTATATTATAAAAGATAATTTAGGAAATACTGTGAGACGAAATCGTTATGATCTAAGGCCATCAGAAAACACATTTCAATTAATTGGTCCCAGCGACTTTGATGAGATAACTAATTTAACAAACTTAGACATCGATAATCAAAGTGTCGATAATGACAAGCCATCAGGATCAAAGATAATTTCGTTTGACAGAAACTTACCTGTCCCTAATACTATTACTAGGTCTGGTCGCGTTGTTAAAAAACCAATAAAACTTGACCTATAAGGGAAAGGATGTATTATACCTATGTAGGTAATTGAGATTACCTCCGGTGGTGATAGGCATAACCATGGTGATGCAGTCACTGTCAGGAGGACATGTCAATTTAGTTTTTGTTAAATACTCCTGTTTTAAATAAAGATATTTAAAGTACGAAGTGTTATTCTTAACGACTAATACAATATGGCGCGAACAATGATCTACTATTATTGTAGATGGTGATATGAGAATGTTATAAATTTTCCACATCATATTATTCATGTTAATACTTTTAACAGCGTTTGGCAAACCAAGTGGAGGGGCGCAACTTAAATGTTGCTTTACTTTAGACTGGAAGACGTTGATGTCTATACCTTTATTTGTTATTGTTGTATCTATAGTTACTAGATCATTGGGTGCGAATTTCCACACGACGCAATCTGTCACTTACAATCATTGTGCCATGAGAAGAGAGTGTGTACGAAATAATAATTATAATTAATAATTTACCTATGCTTTACCTATAATAGAAACATAACCTAGAATCACAAGGTATAGAGTCACATGCACGTACTACGTACTTTCAAAGTTGTTCTCAAATTTTCTTTTTTTATTTAATCAAGACTAGCCTCTTTGTCAAAACCATTTTATGTATCAAGAATTATTTGAAATCATTTTTGCCACTCATCTCGATTTATGTAGTTTGCATTTTTCTTATCCCAAAGGAAAGACATACCCTTGTAGAGGTCAATAATGTGTATCTAAACCTCTTTTCTAGGGCCAACAACAACTGCAAGTCTGATCGTGTGGAACACGGTTCCGGTTGGGTCGATGTTCATCGATATTTGCCGGGTTGACCTGGCACGTGATGTTTTAATTCCGGCAGAGAGAGTTAGCAAGAAATTTAAGTATTTCGAATCCAATTTTCTTTTAACATTGAAAATGTTTATATTATCGCACGGGCACATTAGTATGGGTACGGAATTCAACGAAATTCTTGTGTTGCATTTGTCCCATGCGTCACACAGTCTAACGACACCGAATTAAAATTATCCACAACACAAGCGGAACTATGCGAACCGCCGCCGCCGAGCCTGTGGCCCGATGATGACGGGGAAAGGAGAAGGGACGAAGGACGACAGGATCAGACCAAGTCGAGAGTTAGAGGCGCATTAGAGTTTATAACCTTTATTTTACTATTTTTTATATTATGAATTAATAAAACTTATATCAACTAACCTAAATATTACATTCAAATATATGAGTTTTCGCAGATCTCAAATCTCACAAAAGTCACAAGCGTTGCACCCTGCTTCGGCATTTTCAATGTCCTCCCCGGTTGCATCTTTGTAAAGGACTGTACTTTTTTTTATAGCTTATTTCTTTTCCTATGTGTGTTAAGACGTTTGTGATATTCACTATGTATTCTTAAGATGTGATGGTACATCTATAACTTAAAGCTCTCAATCCTCTTACTACTTATGTTTTTTGCACGCCCATGTGTTTCCGCAAAAAACTCCATACAAGCAAAAGCAATCGACTCAAGGCTCTCAGTACGGTTAACATACCTCAAGACCCATTATTTGCGAGTAAATTATGACCGAATTATTTCAGCCTCGGTTGAAAACACTCGCAAGTCCGGTTTCGGACCATCGAGAATCGCACGCACAACGCTATACTCGACCGGTTTCGGTTGATATTAATTGCTCTTTATTATTGGCGACGAAAAAAGTTGTTATTTTGAAGGTTTTTGGGTAAAACGGAGCCAAACAGACTTGGAAATAGAAAGTGTATTACAAAATATTGCCAGCAAATAAAAAGAATTCGTAAAACAGAAAACGCACATCACAATTCTATCCTGTCAGTCCTTTCTGATCATAATATTCAGCATATCTTATAAATCAAATAATGGCGCAGCCGGAAAATCCGCTTTATTACATGGACCAAAAGTTTTTAAAATTATCTGCATGAACAGTATCGATTATACAAGGTGTCCCGAAATGACAATGATAAATTTTAAAGCATGAGCTTCATTAAAAAAAAAATATGAAAAAAGGTTCATATTAACATAGGCCCGTCAATGTTTCCATACGCAGCTACAGACCCTTGAAGATGGTGTCATCAAAGTTATTTTTTTTTTATTTAAAAGGATCTAGTTACAATACAAATATGGTGACTCATCCATATTGCAACCATTGGCGTGATAACAAAAGTGTGGTGGGTTATTTAAGGTTATTTTTTTTCGCCGAGTGCATTTTCAATAATATAATTTAAATAATAAACACCAACAAATCAATAAACAGCGCTGTCGCTAAATTTGTAAATCCATTTTTTTTGTTAATACAAGTTTAGTGCTGAAAATTATTTCCTTTCATATCAATGCATCCCTAAACTCGCTTTCTGATAGATCTTCGAACTTTTCTAAAAATACCAGGTATATTTCTTATATAACTTCACAACCAGCAAACACCCGCGCTCCACTTCTTCAACGCTGCGAACTGGTACTTCGTATATACTAAGGATTTTAAGAAGCCCCATAAAAAATAATCTAATGGATGTAAATCTGGAGAACGAGGTGAACAACCTACAGGACCCTCTCGTCCTATCCATCGCTTAGGATGAATTTCATTTAAAGTGACCTCACATTAAGACTGAAATGTGGTGAAGCGCTGTCTTGCATGAAGTAGAGCATACCGCACATCATCAAGCAGATGTTGTAGTATATTCCGTAGAAAATGTAAGTATGTTTAATCGTTTAATCTATTTAGTAAAATGTAGAGACCTCTTAAAGAGTCCCCAAATATTCCGTCTCTAAGAAATCCGGCCTCATCAGTGAAAAATATTTACTCAAAAAAAAGTAGAATGCGATTGCCGATGTGGTTTTTAAATAATAAACTAACCTGAACTAACGACTATTAATACAACACTTTAATGCATGAATTGATAATTTTTTATGGCAATTCTGGATTCCACTTTTTTGTGAGGCTTGTGGTTATAACCAGATCATTTAAATTGCAGTCATAACAAAAATGGACCATTCAATACAGTTATAACCAAGAAACTTTCCCTTTCGCTCGCGACACACCTTGTCTCCGGTTTTAACGCCTCTTCACCCCCTTTCTAAGATATAGGAGCCGTCGCATCGGGGGGATTACCCTTACGCAAATAGGGATCAAAAACACAAACAAAACGGTCGCGTATGCCGGACAGCTGCCGCTGTCTTATTTTTGTAAAGACATCTGCGATAAGAAAAGGGTCGCCGTCTTTCTAAAAACGGAATTCGAGCACAAACACAAAGAGCCAAATGTCGTAAGGACACGTGGTAGCTAAAGGTGTGTTTGTAGGGTTTTGCGTACGATGTACAGTGGGTCAAAATTGTAAAACTTACTAGGTTAGTTCTACTATTCGTAAATATCTAAAGTGGCGGAAAGGAGATGGCTGAGTGGATTATTTATTCTACACCTACATTGAGGGCAATTAAAATATGTTTTTTTTTAGAATATTAATGAAGATAGGCACAGGCATGCGTCCATGTAAGCAACTTGACCAATTTTATCAAATGCAAAAATATTTTTTCCTGTACCTATGTATGTATAAGTACTAAATCTTAAGAAAAAATAAATTGAATTATATTTTACTGAGTTTTGGGAAAATTGTCAACAAATCTTCGAGCATTTTACATAATATATTTCAGAAGACATACGAGTATATATACTCGAACTTCTATATGGGTTAATTTAAAATAACTTCACTTTTTCGTTTTCAAAAATTCAAAATTGTAAGATCTAGAAATAATGCATAGGTTTGCCTTATTTTAACGATGTATGGTGTATATTTTATAAGAAAAAACAGCAAGCCCATGTTAAAGAAACAATATTTTTGAATGAAATACGTCTTTTTCAAAGAAATGTCGGAAAAATTCTCGTGTCCGTCCATCGATACATTTTTGTTGTGATTTAACATCAAACTTCTGTAAATTGTTTTGTTAGTACCGTATGTAACAAGTAGGACTAGAATCAGTGGCGTAGCCAGCATTTTGGGGCGGGGGAACTATGGAAGGGACGCAAAACGCGAAGCTAAAGCGCCGCAGGCAAAACATTTTTGGGACTACGCCCAAATTTCGTAGAAATTCACACTCTTGATGCTCCCTAGGGAACGGGGGTCTGGCCCCAAATAAAGTGAGAATCTGCTGTATACAAAAAAATTAATATAATGTGGTGGGACGCTCTCGAAACCGGTTTTATTAAGTTTAATCCCATCGCTCTTCTTTACTAAAAATAAAGTAATAGCGATTTTGTTTTTTAAGAATTATTATTTAAGTAGTAAAGGGGCGCCAGGTCAAGGGGGGGGGGGGTAATCCCCCCCCCCTGTTACTACGCCACTGACTAGGATGTTTAAAAATAAGTTACAACAATAATATCAACATTGCCCATAAATACCTAGTGCGAGAAATAATGGGACAGAACTTACAAATACAAAATTACATGCAAAAGAAATCAATTTGTCAACAATGTCGGTAAAAGGGCCAAGATATAGCACTAACTTCTGGTAGGTTTCGGAACTGATACTTAAGACATTTGGTTGGTGGACGGATATGATAAATAAGGGACGAAAATGAGAAAACCTATAACTTTATTAACAGTGTTTATTTATTAATAACAAGTTAACTGTAAAACAAAATATCATCGGAGTAAAGAAAAGAACAAATATCTTTAATAAGACATAAAATAAAATTATAATTAATTATTCAGACAGCGGTATTGCAGAATCGATATTATTTGTGTCACTATTTAACTTAACAATTGATAAAGTCGGCTCGTGACTTTTTGGCGGAGATATTTTACAAAGAATGTCATCTTTTGAACTTTTGGACTTCTTAAATGTCTGGTTTTGTTTGCCACATCCAATGGTTACCAGATTTATGCATAAATGATACGTAAGCAACAGTTTAATCTAATTCTGTAACTTTCCAGGATACCAATCATCGAATATTACGACAACATAGACGACTCAGGACGTTTCGTATCTCCTGAACCTTCTCGTTCGTCTCAATCGTAGTCTTAGCGGTGAGATGTTCTACAGAATTGATGTTTTCAAAATTCCATTCTGGTGGGTTTAGAGTAAAATGATTATCAAGCGAATTACATTCACTATACACGGACGATTTCCTGACCATATTATTCCAGATGGAAAAACCTTCCAAAGTATTCATCAACGTCTTTATGAAATAGGCACATTGAAACAAAGTGGGGAACCAGGGAGGCCAATGACAGTAAGAACGGTAGAAGTGGAAGAGACTGTGCTGGACATAATACGGGAAGATCCAGGTACTTCTACTCCAAAAATTGCCAATGCTTCGAATGTAAGTAATGGGACTGTTTCGAAAATCCTTATTATTTGTTGTACCCATACCACATACAACGCGTTCAGGCACTTCTTTTTGCTGATTTTCCTCCACGAATTGCATTATGTCAATGACTTTTGCACACGTTGGTTCAAATTCCTCAACTACTGACCCTGATTCTTGATACCGAAGAATCGAATTTCTTAAGAAATGCAATACGGATATTTTACAACAACCATGTATGGACTAAAGAAGATCTACATGAGGTACTTAAAGATCGTTTTCAACATCCGTTCTCGTTGAATACTTGGGATGGAAGTGTGGGTGACTGGCTAATTGGACGGGTATTTCTGCCAGGAAGACTTTGCGGCGAGGTGTACTGCAACTTTTTGGAACAATCGCTACCTCAGTTTATGGAGGATGTATCATTGGCAACGATAAATGCAATATGGTTTTTACAAGATGGTGTACCAGCGCATTTTAGTGTGGTTGCTCGTGAGTTTTTAACAGTAACATACGGAGATCGCTGGATTGGTCGAGGTGGGCCTTATGGCCTGCTCGACCTCCGGACTTAAATCCCCTGGATTATTTCCTATGGGGCCATCTAAAATAATTAGGATATACTACTCCACTCTCCAGTGGAGAATGTGGAAGATTTAAGAAATCGGATAATTGCTGCGTGTAACTTAAATAGAAACGACCCTGGCGTTTTTGAAACAGTTCGTCAGTAAATGAGGAGAAGATTGGCTTCTTGCATCCTAGCTGGAGGTAATCATTTTTAACAGTTCTTGTAGATAAAGAGTAAAGAAACTTTACATGTAATTTTTGGTAATAACATGTTGTTATTGTCGAAATTTTTTTTCGTCTTGTATCTTCGAAACGAACCGAGTTAAAGATAATTTCAAACTATTTAAATAGGCACTTACCGCTTTTGTAGCGTTTTTTTAATATTCCAAGTTGTTGCACTTTTATGCATAAACGTCAGCAAGTTTAATGAGTTATACATGACTTGAACAAGAGCCAACAATTATCGTGCTGTCATATGTAATATTATACAATTTATTGGGGGAAACAGTTTGTTTTAGCCTCAAAGGAAACTTAACTCCAAGCTTTCTTCGATCCTTAATCATAAAGTGGCATAACTAAAAAAATACAGTTCTCTAAAATCTGCAGAAAACTCTTTTACATAATTGCAGTTGTCCTAGTTTTTTAAGAATTTCTAGCGAATCTACGAAGCTTACAAATTAGTGAACAAGATTTTCTCTGTTGAATGTTTTGTCCTTTTTCAAAGGATTTTGAACCACTTCGGTCGTGCGACTGGTATGACGTAATTCCTTGCGGATCCCTTTTATTTTCGTTCTACTTCATACTTCATGGGTTTCTTTATCTATTGAATATTTACTCACTCGTCTTGTCTTGCACAAATCCGGTAATCTTTAGGGCGTTAATTTTATTAAAAAGGGGCCTTCCAGACTGGTTTTCCTTGTTTTGTAGAACACATGAAATGTCCCGGAAACCAGAACATTAAGTTTAATAAATAATTAATTGTTAATAAGATTCCGCCATAATTTTTTTTATTGTGGGTATTTCACTTAGGAAAAAAATTCATAGCGTATTTTATGGCATAGCTAGGATTACTTTCTTCCGTCCTCTTGTCTGGGCCTCTCGACTATTTTCTTTTCCGTCATTTTCTTGATGAAAATATTTCAAAACCCTGAACACACTGCGCGAAAAAAGTCTCGTTAAAGTGACACATATTTTTGCAGCATCCAATGTGGTTAGTTCTGATTTTGTTCCCGGATTCCATGGTATACGTTTTTAACTATTATTCGTTCTTTAAATGTTAATTAAGAATTTTTTTTGTAGGCGGATAACTAGTTTAAGGTTCGTTAATATCCATAGTTTACTCAATTAAAAGCAGTTAACAAGACTAAATAAAGTTTAATAACTACATATTTACACAAAGCAATATCTATATGATCGTCCCATATACTACGAAAACTGTAAAAAATTCACAAAATTTACCGGTAAATTAATAGTAAAATCATAATTTAATCAAGCAGTGCGAGAACAATGCCGGCACGTTCATTTTAAAATCTTTCAAGTTGTGAATTCGGTCTCTGTGTGTTGCCATATTTATTTTCTCTGCGATCAGAATCCTAGTGCAAGCAGGCTAATCGGAATCGCTGGCGTGCTATTTTAAATGCATTCATCTGATTGCGGTTGTATGACAATGTCGCCTCTTAAAGTTTAGTGTAATTGTAGCGGCAAAGTATATTATATGCATAAAAAACATAAACTTGTAGACTTGTGGAGTTTGGGTATAGATCAGATAAAAATAGACATAATAGGTCAACCCTTAGAAATGAATCTCCGGGAAGCAGCAAATCCCCAGCAATGGAAAACAGTGATTCAGCACTTTGTATGAACATGATCTCACGATTCTTAAGACATTAAGATAGGACGAAGATAAAGACAAAGCCGTGCCCAATCATAAAAAAACTTGTTCCAAGTTTTAGCTATATTCCTATAGTACTTCAGTAGAATCGGCTCTAGAATAAAAGATTGAAAGTTTAATACGTAGTAGGCTATGACCCGGGATAAAAAGACCGCACTGTACCTACATACAATCATAGCATAATATTTTTTGACACGACTTCAAAGTGGGTTTTATAATTAACACAAGGATAGTTTAGTACTGTGTAAAGCGGGCCTAATAAATATTAATTTTATGATTTGTAATAGTAACAAGAATATACCAAAACAATTATAAAGTTCTTTTCACAATAAATGGTTTTGACCTTTTAACTGCAATAAAACTAAAGGGTCGATCCCATTGTGTGGACAATAAATATGTAAAGTATACAGCTGTAGTAAAGGGTCGGACTAAGAAAATTAAGGAATTATACTCGTATGATGTGTTTATATTAATTTAATGAAATGAAAAAAAAAACTAAGTATTTTAAATTTTTAAATACTACTTATATTTATATACATGTATGTTATTCTATATCTATTTAAATAATTATAATCGGTTTAATTGTATCATTCAGAGTAACATAAGAATTTTCTACAGTAATTACATGATGGATTGAATTTTTCCAACTACCTGGGGGAATATCATTAACAGACTTTCTTATTAATTCTACAACACTATAACTTAAAGCCGGAGAAATATTTTATTTTTAACCTATTTTTAAAACTTCTAAAAGATCACTTTTTTTATAACATTCTTCAAAATATATGTTGTTTGCTGCCATGTAGTTTTGAATCTCCAATTTTGTATTATTTGAACCTGTAGCCTTATATAATTGGCGACTGTAATAGCTCGCATTGTCCATTACTATCACGCTATTCTGAGAAAGGTGTGGTAAAAAACAATTTTTGAACCATTCTTCAAAAAGTTCTGTCGTTGTATCTTCATGGTAGTCCACGCAGGAGCCTTTAATATTCCTTGCAGAAAGCCACTAGGCATTTAGTACCCAACCGTTTTCTGACCCGGCATGTAAAATGATAGTTATGTTTATTTTATTTGACGGAACTCTTGCTTTACACCTGCCGGAAGAATCGGACCATCCTTTGGATGGTGTGTCATGCGTGTCAAACCATGTCTCATCGAGGTAAATCATTGGACGATTTTCAGAACGATATTTTTTATCGAATTTATATAAGTACTCACGACGCCATTGTTGTAATCGCTAGAATTCCATAAGCACTTGCTTTTTGTCCATTGGGCGATATCCGAAGCCTATTTTACACACCTCTCCAAGGGCTAGTGATGCTACAGCTTATTTAGGTTTCGTCATTAGTGAGCCGTTGCTTCAGTCTGTAATGAAGGTACACGTTGCTCTTCGTACACGGTGTAGACTTTCTGCCTTATCAAGTCTTTGTCGGCTTCGTCAAAACATTTATTGGAACCGGCATCTTCTCGCTTCTTTCTTAATTTGATGGGATTTGACACGATTCTTTCCCACTGTGGTCATGCAGAGTTATCTTAGTCAAATTACTAGTTTCACTCGCAGCAACACTAGCGTTAGTCCGCAATGTTCCTAGCATCAAAAGAAAATGCCTTCTCTTCACCGGAACATTTGAAGAAGCTCAGTCAATGTTTTTCCACACTGTTTTATACGTATAATATAATATTTCGTAAAATGATATTTCAATACAACTGAAGACTTTCCGTGAGAAATAAAGACTGACATTCAATCTCTCAAAATACCTACTATAGGGGGGATTTCTAAACGTTTAAAATTATCTTATTTTAATTTAACCTTAGAAATTATTATAATCCGGCCCCGAAGATGAATACTGAGAATTTATGGGTATTTACGACCGCACTTGGCACCCATTTTATTGCAGTCACTTAATCATTACTGCTACCTCCTAAGACACGGTTGGTAGTGTCGAAACTGCAACGGCACTTTAAAATATTGGAGAATTGGTTAGATAGATGGAAAATTCGTTTAAAAGACGCCAAAATCCAAGCCATCTTCCTTTTAAAGTCCAGAGTTTATTTTCCTGAAACCCGCCCAGTAGGCAAAATCTCCAGCATAAATTGGAGTAATAATATCAGATACCCAACCTGGAACAGCGCTTGAAAAAAGCGAAAATTCAGGTTTCTAGTGGCCATCTATTCGATCATCAACAACGAGGTTTAAATTAGATACACGGACAAAGACAAACATCTACAAGACAACAGTTAGACCAGAACTAACCTGGTTTACGACTTGCAAGACCCAATTTATAAATTTTTAAATTTCTCAAAATAGAGTACTAAAAATTATCGCGGACGCATCAAGATGGACAATTACTCCCGTGCTACACAAAGCTCTATGAATGCCGACATTGACACAACATTTTAACAGTGGCGACTCTCGGGTTGGTAGCCAGGATTGGCAATAGTGCCAAAGTAGCGCCGCAGGCGAAAACTTTTAGAGACCACGCCCAAATTTAGTTTTTACCTACTACTCTAATAGTTGCACTGAATAGAACGAAGTATGATAAATTATTCGATTTCACGTCCATTTTTCCAGTAGTCCAAAGTAGGTTTGAGAAAATGTAAATTACATTCTTCATTCATGATAACGATATTATGTAGTATCACATTTTTTTGTCATGACCTCTCCTGACCCTTCACCCCTGGATCCGCGCCTGCTTCGGTAAGATATTACAACTATACTTAATTCAAAACAAAAGCCGATGCACGTCATACCCTTCGAGTGACGTCAGTTATCGACAGTATACCAGCTTATCACCAAAATATCCGAGTGAGGGAATTACACAGTTTTTTTTTTCATAAAAACAAGATAAATATACAAAAATTTCCCATAGTTCCTATATTTTTTTACTGCATAATACCTTTTACCGTCAACTTTAGTAGATCTAACACTTTATTCTGAAAAATTCATGTTTCATCCAAGAAAACGAATTGGTACAAGAATGCTTCTTTTTCTTTAATATATTTTTTCAAAAATACCAATCGTTTCAAAGCTACATGGGAAAGTTCCATAAGCCCTCGCCTCGGCTCATCTTTTTTCCATCTGAAACCTATTTCCTTTAAAATGCTTCTTAAAGAGTTAAGACAACCATCAAACAGTTGTCTGTCTTCTTTTAATTTCTTACTTAAAGTTGTCAAAGTTACATGATGTTCAAAAAAAGTTACAGCTTAAGCATCAATTAGCATAACCCAACTTAAGTGTTTCACATGTGTGTTTGTTACAAGTGCAAATTAAATTAAATATTTCATAAACTGGTGTTTTGGAAGACTTTTTCTTCACTCAATTCGTTCAAGATAATTTTAATCTATCTAAATAACTAATTACTTCGTCATAAAACTGTTGTGTTTTCCCAAAAATTTACTAAAAATAAAAACTTAACCCAAAAAGTGAAATGAATCCTATAAATTGCTCACAGTGCAAAGGCCAATGCTACTATATAGATACAACTAAGAGCAAAGAAATTAAGGAACTTTTTGACTGTGGATGTGACTGAAAAAAGTGTTTTGCAGAAACCGTGCTCGCTTCGGGTGCAATGAGATTCGGGTCCTGTGTTCAACTCGTTTGTGTCTAAAATTCTTCTGTCCTGTGTGCCTTGAATTAATTAATGCAGGCATGAAAGTTCTACCCTCCATCAACAAAAGAATGGACAACCTGGAGAAAGATACACAAGAACTAAAAGTAAATTAATAAATAAATAAATATAAAAATATATATTAAAATAACAATGCACCATCTTATGCCCAGGTAGTTTCTGATACTACAGATCTTAAAAAGCAAGTAGAAATCCTATCCACAGAGGTCAACACGCAAAAAGCTATGCCAAAACCACCCACCTCAATTGCAACAGGAGATAGTGCCAAAATAATTGAACCTACAATATGCGAGTTGGCTCAGCGCGAAAGGCGAGCTTCAAACGTATTGCTGTTCGGAGTCACAGAAAGCCCTGCACAAAGTGAACCTGATTCCGATCTGGAAAGAGCTATCCTCATGATCAAAAAGATTAAACAAGACATTCGGCTCAATGAAATCAAAGTTTACCGCCTTGGGGCACCATCACAAGGTAAAATTCGACCAATTAGAGTCATACTTCCGTCACCACCTATGGCACGAGAGATACTTAGAAATAAAATCAATTTAAATGAAGAAAACATCTACATTAAGTCTGATCAAACCCCACTGCAAAGAACGTATCTTAAAGACATCTTGACAGAGTTGAATGAACGTAAACAAAAAGGAGAGGTAAACTTGAGGGTCAAATATTTCAACAATGTACCAAAGATAATTTACTCCCAAGAACAACAAGGTAACGCAAAAAACTAAACACATCATTTCTGGTGGAGGTCTCCTTTTGGTATAGCAACCTCTGCTCAATGACGAACAAACTGGATGAACTAAAGGTCAGCATTAAAAACACTAAAGCATGCATTATTCTGATCACTGAAACATGGCTAACTGACCAAATACCAGACAGCTTAATCACCATTCCAGGCTACTTATTGTTTCGCAAGGATCGAGGAACAGATGGTGGAGGTATTTGTGTTTAGTTAAAAATTCTATCGCAGGGCATAGTGTCCACCAAATTATAAGCCAATAATTTAACACCAGCGGACCTGTGGAATCACTATGGCTTGAAATAACAATATGCAAAGTAAAATTTCTGGTAGCTTGTGTTTATCGACCAAAACAAAAAACCACTCAGGAGCAAAATATGGAGCTTGTGCAAGCTATTGAAAATGCAATGTTACTAAACGACCCAGTCTATATAATGGGGGACTTCAATTATCCAGAAATCAGTTGGAATACACTGGAACTCCATCCAAATAACCAGTGTGGCCATGACTTCCTGGAGAGTTACAAAACACACAGAGGCCATCAACTTGTCACTTTTTCCACCAGAATTCGAAAAGATCAATGTTCACTCTTGAACCTGCTCATTGTCAATGAAAAACGATTAATCTTTGACATTCAACAACATGCCCCTCTGGGGAAGAGTGACCACATAGTAATTACAGCAAAGACACAACTACAGATAATAGCCAGACAAACCTGCAAAGTCTACAAAAGGCAGTTCTGGAAAGCTGATTACCAGGCTATCAATGAAACTCTCCAGCAACAATTAACTCAACTAGCTAATCCAGCTCAGTTTACTCACTTCTTTAAGGCTATAACGGTAACAATTGACAAACACGTACCCAATAAACTTCAGAAAGTCAATACACAAAAACCGTAGATACGAGGGAAATCTTTAGGGAAATCCAGAAGAAAAGAGATTGCTGGCATAAATACCGGAACCAAAGAACTGATGGTAATTATCTTAGATATCAACAACAAAATAACAAAACCAAAAAATGCATAGTAACAGCCAGACGAAACTATGAGCACAATTTGCTCAGCAACACCAAGCAATTCTATGCATACATAGGTAGTACCTTAAATTCGAAGCATGCCAGCTTCAGCATCCTCGATCAGGCAACAAACGGAACCACTTCAAGCAGACCAGGAAATCTCCGAATGTTTTGCGCAACAATTCCAGAGTGTTTTTACCAGGTTGAGTACAATTGATGTTATGCCAACATTGCCCCCTGAGGACCGTGCAAATATCGAACTAAGTAACATCATATTCACACCAGAAAAAGTCGAAAACGCTGTGAAAGCACTGAAACTGAACTCCAGTCCGGGGCCAGATGGCATACCACCAGTTTTCCTTAAAAACTGTCTGCAAACCCTAAAGGAGCCCCTTGCAGCTGTCTTAAATCATATTATTAGAACAGGTGACTTTCCTGCAGCTTGGAAGAGAGCTGTTGTCACGCCAATATACAAAAAAGAAACAAACAATTGGCTGCAAACTACAGGCCAATAAGTCTTACCAGCGCAATATGCAAATGCATGGAAAATATTTTGGCAAAGGAATTAACGGATTTCCTTCTAGCAACACACATCATACCAGCTCAACAGCACGGCTTTCTTCCAGGAAAATCTACGTTCACAAATCTGTTAACAAGACTTAATGATTGGACATTAGCTGACGATAACCACGAGCCGATTAATGTGATTTATCTTGATTTCGAAAAGGCCTTTGACAAAATACCTACAGACTATATAATTTATAAAATTGATCATTTTGGTATCAGAGGAAGTCTGTTAAAACTTATTGCAGGTTTTCTTACTGGCCGTACTGACCAAGTACGAATAGATACTACACTGTCACAAGAGCATGAAGTGTACAGCGGGGTATCACAGGGGTCTGTCCTTGGACCTCTGCTTTTCATAACATACCTGAGCGATCTTTTCCAAGGACTTAAAACAAAAAACGCATCTTATGCTGACTATGGAAATATCTACTGCAATCCAGTACTTCAACATGTGGACCTACAGGAGGATCTCCTTAAAATTAAGTCTTGGACGATGAGCTGGAAAATGCCACTTAATGATTCCAAATGTATCATATTGCATATTGGTCAAAATAATCCCAAACATGACTATTACCTCCAGCAAACACCAATTAAGTCAGTTACGAAGCAAAAAGATCTAGGAATCACCATCACCTGAGACTTAAAATGGGAGACCCATACTTCTCAAATAGTAAAAAAGGCCAACTCAATGACATATCTCATTCAAAAAGCATTTAAGCATCTTTCCAAAGAAATGGTATCAAAACTATACAAGACCTATGTACGACCAAAACTTGAGTATGTTCAATCTGTCTGGAAACCCCACTATGTGAAGGATATAGAACGACTTGAAAGGGTGCAAAGACGTATCACCAGACTACCACAAGAACTGAAAGGCATGCCTTATGGAGCAAGACTAGACCAACTCAACCTTACTACACTAAAGGAAAGAAGAACCAGGGTTGATATTATCGAAACTTACAAAATTCTCAGTGGTCACTACGGCTGTATCTTGGAAGAAATCTACACCTATAATCAAAACACAAATCTTAGAGGACACAATCAAAAACTTACCAAAGAGAATCGTAACAAACTACTAAGAAAAAATTTTCTCACGAACAGGGTAGTGTATCACTGGAATAGTCTAGCTAGCAACACCATTAATGCAGAAACCAAAAATCAGTTTAAGAATCGTCTGGACCACGAAATGAAAACCTGGAATAACACTTTCATCCACTATTCAGTGTGAAACCGACGTACCTGCCTATCTGTGATTGATGTGTGATGAACATTAGTTTGTATTTTGTATTTAAAAGAAAAGGACTACATGTGTTATATGTAATTAACAAGACTCAGTAGTCTCATCAGATTATCCGCCTACTACTGAAATCCATAATAATAATAATAACCAATGTAAAATATTAGTTTTTGAATAATACAACTTACTTGTTTTATACATTCCATAAATAGTGTCACGGATAGAACTTATATCCATCTACAACTCTCTTTAAATAAGAACGTTTCCTTTTAGGTGACTCCAATAATTTATTTTGCTTAACTGTTGTTGAAACTACGCTTACAGTGGACATATTCAAATGTAGGGCTGCTGCTACACGCTAAAAATAAGTAAGGTTGAAATAAAATATATAGACCTTAACATACTCTTTAAATATACTTCTCTAACTGCTGTCAAGGGTAACAATGGGCCATTGTTGTTAGGTTCTTCCTGAAAATAGCGTATTAAAGAAGCTATTAGCTTTTTGCACCGGCTATTTAAATGCTTCGGCATTTTTCAGAAATAGTAAACAACGTAATCGACATATCTATGTGCACTCATGTTGTTCTTAAAAGAACAGTTTTTTAATGCTATTTATGGAAAGATCTGGAGTTTTTGTTAAAAAAATAGACGCACAGCAACACGGAACAATTAAGGTTAGTTTTGCATGAAACGTCAACCAAGCCAACGAAGGAGCTGGCGCCGACGCACCGTTCACAGTTCTGTTGCCAACTGTCGGTCAATAAAATTCAAATTATATTAATTATACAAGCTTAAATAAACAAAATATTTGCTATAAGTGGGTTCGTATCAAAGAAGAATACTTTAAGTTTGTAGTAAATTTAATATCGCATAAAGTTTTAATATTTTTTGCCCAAATTTAATTTCCTCGTGTTTTCTTACGGATTTACAATTATCAGCTGATTGATGACGTGCATTGGTTTTTGTTTTGCATTAAGTATAGTAATAAAATAAAAATAGAGTAATAATTTTTTTTTAGATTAAAAAACCTACTTACGAATAATTATTGTGACAAACTTGACAGCCGTTCCTGGTAAATTGTATTACGAGAATAAGTTTTAACGCGCTTTAGACACGAGAATCCTCGCTCATTTGACATATATATTTAGGTGACGATCGAGTCGAATAGGTAAATGTTATGTTTACCAAATAAAATAAATCAAGTTTTAGTTGACTGAGGTATATGCTCCTTGGAAATGTTACTCTTTTGGAGAGCATGAAACAGTTCACACTACGGCTTTTAATTTTTTCCTTTTTCTTTTGAAATAAAATGATTGGTCAACAAAACAGTTAGCTACATACTACGACATACATTCACTACCCGTAAGCGGAATCCATTATTTTGATACCATTTTTCTGAAAATTACCTTCTACTCCCCTTGGCTCTCTCCCGTGTTAATTGAATTCGACATTTTAGGGGTCGCCCGTCCATTATTTTTTAATTTAATTTGTTCATTCAATGACGAAAATCCACATTTTAAACTTAAAATATATTGAATGAGATGAAAGATCATTTTTTACCTCAGCTTCAACTTGGCTTTCCATTTTGTTGCGTGCGTTACACTAAATTTTTCGGAATGTCTAAACAGGATATTTTATTTAAATTTTAGAACACTGACCTGTGGTCCTAATCTTCAAAAAAAACCAAACCGAAAGATTTATTTTTCAACAGACAACACTCACTCTGACTTATTTTACACTGTTTCCTTCCCTTTCTTTCAAGAATAATCATAAAACCTTCAAAAACAACAGATCGACATGACGGATTATAAAATATTTTCTGTCGATAATGGATATTAGACATAACCATAACCTCACTTTAAATTTAGCGGCAGGAACGTGGTCGCCGACCCTGGGTTTTAACTTCGATCATTGTTCGATAAATCGTTTGTTTGGTTGCGTATCTTCAAGCCTGAAATTTTATTCTTCCATACTGATATTCTTACGAGAGGTTACGCATACCGACCACAGCCCGATTTACTTGAAAAGTAAAGATATTTAATTTATGGCTGCTGTATATTTGCGAGTATGACGTCCTTATGTAATTTTACATGTTTTACAAATTGGTGATATTTTTTGAGACTTCTAATATTTTCCGGTATCTTATTAGTTATTAAGTTTTTGATGCTTGTGCAACTGGGTTATTTAGTCCTATGTTTGTTCTACTGGTTTTACAATATATATTATTTTGTGGTCTGGTTTCGTGATCATGTACCTTATTAGACATAATATTTATATTACATTTTTGGTTCCTATTTAACACTTTATACATTAGTTTTACTTGCTTTAATTCTTGGAGTATATCCAATTTTGGGGTATTTAATTCTCTATATAATGTTTCTGATCTGGTCAGCCAAACATACCTAATTAAAGAGTATTTTTAATATTTTATTTTGGAGTGTTTGGACCGAGTTAACAGTCGTTTTTTACATGTTCCCCATACTGGCATTTGATACCTGAGATGGGATAAAAAAAGCCATTGTATATATTAAATTTTGTTTTATTGTTAAGATAACCTCGACATCTGTATATTATGGGTATCAGGATAATATTTTATTTGTGATGTTTTATATGTATTGTCAATTATTAAACTCAGATATTTTATATCCCGAACTTCTTCTAATACCAATTTGCTTATTTTCTGGTTTAAAAAGCATGTATTTTGTTTTAACAATATTAATTTTTAGTTAGTTATATTATAACCAATTAAGGAAAAGATTCAAATAATCTTCAGCAATATTATTCAATGCCTTCTCTTCCTCCCCAGTATATACTAAGACTGTGCAAATGTAAAATACCTAGCTCTGAGATTTCGTATCTTAAATTAAGTACATAAATTGAATACAGCAGAGGTCCTAATACCGAACCTTGTGGTACTCCATACTCACTACCAAGTACTTCACTAATGACTCCATCAAGCTTAACGTCTTCTATCCTCTAAGTAGGTTTTTATAATGTTATGTATAATCCTCCCAAATCCCATCTCGTGAAGCTTTTCTAACAATATATCTATACTGATGACATTATACGCTTCTCTTGGGTCTACGAACACTGTTACAACTATAATATGCCCATTATCAAGTGCCTCGGATACGTAATTTACCAAGTCCATTGTTGCGCTAAGCGTACTACTATTTTTAACGAAACCATACTGATACTGTTCAATCGAGACATATTGAAGGATGCGATTCTAATTATTTTAATTATTTTTTCAACTATTTTGAAAAGGCGACTACCACCGATATTGGCCTATAGTTATTCAAACAGTCCCGCTTTAAATATTGGAGTTATTTTTCTTATTTTCAATTATTTTGGAAATACCCCTTTTTAAAATTTTATTGACAACGTTAGTTAAGATTTCTACAAGATCAGTTTAGGATTGACTATGTCTCTAACTGTCACCCCGTCATGCCCTGGAGCTGAGTTCCGCTTCAGATCAGATATGATTCTGTTAATCTCATGTTTATTAATTGGTTCGACGTGCATTGTTTTATTATCACAGGTTACATTTGTAAATTTGAGGTTGTGACCCATTATTTCTATTTCAATATTAAGGTTTTCAACATTAGTTTTCCCTACCTCCGCAAAATGAATGTTCAGATTATTTACAATATCCTTGGTCCTCTACTTGTAGTGTAAATAAGTGTTTCAGTTTTTTTTACTTTAAGAAAACTATTTATAAAATTCCACTGTTCTTTTACATTGGTGCCTGTTTGTTCCTCTTTATTGCTAAAATACCGATTTTTGAGAGAATTTATTTTATTGTTAACTTTATTTTTTAAGTTTCCAAAACCTGTTTCTAAGCTCTGATCATTTGGATTTTCTATTTTTTGTTTGTATATTTTATCTCGCTCTTTGATCATGTTAAGCAATTCTTCATTTCTTCTTCATCAGCCACTATTCATCCACTCCTGGACATAGGCCTCTCCTAAAGTTTTCCACTTCTTTCTGTCTTGTGGAGTTTGCATCCAGTGTCCACCCGCTACTTTCTTGATATCTCGAGCCAGCGTTTCTGAGGTCTTCCTATGTTTCTTTTAGTCTCTCTTGGTCTCCATTCTATGATCTTTACTGTCCATCTTTCCTTATCTTGTCTGCCCACGTGGCCCACCCACTGCCATTTTGACTTAGCGATGCGTTCTATGATGTCCGTGATTTTTGTGCGTTTCCTGATTTCCTCGTTCCGGAGCCTATCTCTAAAAGCGAGATTCCTAGCATGGCCCTTTCCATTGCTCTTTGTGTGGTTTTTAGTCGATTTACGCTTTTCTTTGTGAGTCTTACTGTTTCGAGGCCATATGTGGCTACAGGAAGTATGCATGAGTCATATATCTTCCTTTTTAGGTTAATAGGGATGTTTATATTTCTCAATATATGCCGTAGCTTTCCGAACGCCGCCCAAAACCAATCCTTTTTTCTTATTTCTGCTGTCTGGTTGTCTTTCCCTAATTTTATATGGTGGCCCAGGTATATATATTCGTTGACATTTTCGATCGTCTGGTTTTCTACGATGATATTTATTGTTATTTCGCTCATTATCTTAGTTTTGCTTAGATTCATCTGTAGTCCTACTTTCTTTGCTGCATTGTTTAGCTCTTCTAGCATTTCTTTAAGCTCAGTGATGTTGCTCGAAGCCAACACTATATCGTCCGCGAAGCGTAGGTTATTCAGATATGATCCGTCAATCTTTATCCCCTTCTCTTCCCAAGATAGCTCTTTAAAGACGTCTTCCAGTGCCAGGGTGAAAAGTTTTGGAGATAACGGGTCTCCCTGTCGAACTCCTCGATTTAGTTCAATTTTATTGGTTTGTAGGTTCTCATCTATCTTAACATGGAACGTGGCATTTTCATATATATATACTTTTAATTATGTTGGTGTACCTTGAGTCTATTCTTGCTTGGGTCATAGATTTTACAAGTGCGCGTGTCACTATGGAATCAAATGCCTTTTGAAAATCTATAAAGGCTAGGTGTATGGGGATATTATATTCTGTTGTTTTTTCAATTAATAGTCTTAAAGCCTGCAAGTGATCGACCGTGTCATATCCTTTTCGGAATCCCGCTTGTTCTACTGGTCGGTATGTGTCAAGTTTATTATTAGACGATTCGTTATTATTCTGGTAAATAGTTTATATACCTGCGATAGTGGGCTAATGGGGCGGTAGTTTTCTATATTGGTGATATCTCCTTTTTTAAAGAGTATTATAACTTCTGCGTTGGTCCAATCTTCTGGAATTTTCCCTCCTTCCAGACATTTGTTTAGCAGTGTTTGTATTGCTTGTTCTACTATTTTACCCCCCATTTTAAGCATTTTAGACGTTATTCTGTCTTCTCCTGGGCTTCTCCTATTTTTCATCTGTTTAAGAGCTGTTCGTATTTCTGTTATTGATATTTCTGGTAGATCTTCCGAGCCTACATTCATTATGGTTTTGTTTGGTTCTTCTTGTATGGATGTATGTTTAGATGTATATAGTGTTTTGTATTTTGTAGAACTCCTCAATAACTTTTATTATTCCCTCCTTATCCGAGACGATTATTCCTTGCCTATTTTTCATTTTAACCACTTTTGCTCTTCCTGATGTTAGTTTGGACTTTCATGTTTGTATTGTTTTCTATACATTCTTTTATAAGGTTGGTTTTATGTGTTCTGATGTCTTTTCGGATTTCTTTCTTAATAATTTTGTTCAGTGTTTTGTGTTCTTGAGTGGTTTTATCAAGTTTCCTTCTTTCTTTCATTAATTCGATCGTGTTAGAGCTAATTTTTGTGTATTTCCTCTGGGCCGTTATACAGATTTTTCTGGTAGCGGTGTTGATATCCGTCTTGATCATTCAGTTCCATCGATTTTAGTGATTCTATAGGTGTTAGTTTCTTACTTAATTCTCTTTGGTATCGATCTTGTTAGGTGAGTAGTTCTTCACTTGTGGGGGCTCTTGTTTTTCTTATCAGTTTATTCCTTTCGAGTCTGGTGTTGATAGTTATTGTGGCTCTGACAATTCTATGATCGCTTCCTGTATCGAAACGATTGAGGACCGTGATATCCTTCTATATATGTTTATTGTTTGTTAAAATATAATCGATTTCGTTCTTCACAGTTTTATTTGAGCTTTTCCAGGTCCACTTTCTTTGTGGTGTCTTTTTAAAGAAGGTATTCATACAGTATAGCTGTTCGCCTTTCAGGAAATTTAACAGCATATTTCCTCTCTCGTTTCTGGTTCCTAGGCCAAATTTTCCAATATGATCCGTATCTCCTTCCATTTTTTTGCCTATTTTGGCATTCCAGTCTCCAATTATTAGATTGTAGTGTGATTTTACGTCTTTGATTGCTGTTGATACGTCCTCATAGAATTCTTCTGCTTCTTTATCTTCCGAGCTGCTTGTGGGTGCATATACTTGGATTATTTGTAGTGTATACACTGAGGAAAATTTCTAATAGCCTTTATTAGAAATCGACTTACCGCTGCTAAAAATTGTAATAGCATAGGGGACAGATCATGTCCGTTGTTGCCGTTATTAAAATAAAAGTGCTGCAACAGCCGACTTACCACAAGTAGCATATCACATAAGTCATTTTAAGTTTGCTGTGGCTACCTAACAGGCTTTCCTACCATTACAAAAAAAAATAGTTACCGGTATTATTTATTTTCAATAGGAAAACCATAGTTTAGTTAGTACAACAAAATAAGTTGTTGTGGTTAGTACTATGCTATTTACCCTTATAAACAAAATTTAGTTATGGTAGTTAAGTTTTATACTATTGCAGTCATTTATAGGAACTGTAAAAATTAAGTAAATTGCTGTGATAAGCAGTGCGTTGACTTGTCGTAGGTAATTATTGTTTTTGCTACAGCAATGACTTTTGACTTAAAAAGCGACGTTAAAGTTTGCATATCTAGGGAGTTTTTGCATACATTTTCTTTTTTGTCCAGGTTAGGTAAGATTTTTTTATGCAAAGTCTGAAAGATTTAACATCATATAGTGCGAAACCAGCGGTACCTACCCACATTATGTAGGTTATACAGGTGAGTATAAAAAAATTAACGTATGTATAGTTATTTAAATTTTATTAAGCCATATAAATAATATATTTTAAAAAAACATTAACAGGATAAGTATTACTATTAGGTACTTATTGGTTTACTGACGTTTTAGTAAATTTTTAATTGAAAAATATTAAAATTTTGAAGACGTTTCGGTTTATTACATTTTTTATACCGTCCTTTAGTTCTAGTTAATTTAATAATAAAATAAAAATATTTTTAATTATTTGTAGTTCTGATGATGGTTTAAAAATATAATAAACCGAAACTTATAGTAGTTTTAAATAATAATAATACCAAATAATATACAGGGTGACAACGAATGTTGTTACACCCCTATTTCTTTCGTAGTTTTCTTAATACAAACTTTCAAGAGATTGTAAGTGCTTATTTTGTGAGTTTTTAGTAAAATCATACTTTTAAAATCACAGTGATTCTAATTTTCTAATTTTAAACGAGACTCCTGGTATATTTTGACATATTTAAATTAGCCTATAACTATTTTTTAGTAAGTGCATTATTAGCCTAAACATAATAGTTTCAGAGATATTGTTTTAAGTCTCACATGTCCCTATCGTACTTTTTCATTATTTTTTCAAATTAGTCTTGGGCCACTCTTTGTGAAGATTTTCCTTACAGTTTCTTCGTCTAACAGAGAAAAACTTTCGTCCTCGATGCCTTCTTCTAAGAAAATTTAAAAAAAAAATTATTACCTTTGAAGGCCTCCACATTCCCTTTCAGCCCCCATTCTGGGAGGGTCAACTTGTATGCCATGGTAGAAACTTATAAGAAAATTTAACCTTAAAATCTAAAAAACATAGATTTTTAAATTAACACAAAATGACAACCAGCTTACGACGAAAACACAGCCAAACCAAAATAACAAAAGTTATAGGTTATATAGATAGATAGTCGTCTTTAGTTAGTAACAGGTTGCAATAATGGCCACCTGTAAAAATTAGTTCATGCATAAATTGTAATATTTGGAACCTAACCTCTCCAGGATGAACAAGCGTCACTCAAAATTCGTTTAATACTATAATAAACTTCTCTTTTATCAATATTTGCATTAAAAACACCTAAAATTACAAAAAACTTACCTTCTACAATAACACAATATAAAATAAATTTTTTCGCCTGCCTGCAACACACGACCACTTCAAAAACAAAATGGAAATGAGTTCGGTCTTCGGTCAGTTCGGCACGTAGGCAAATTTGTTATTACGAACACGTCCCGACGGGTCACGAGAATATTCGAACAGCCGGCAGATCTAAATCCATAGTTGTCAGACATATTTTTTTTGCTGCGGCTATTACTTTTTCGACTTGTAGCTATTTACTGGTAGCTGCAGTAAGTAAAGGGATCTTAATCTAGCTGTGATTGTAACTACAGCTACATATTTAGGTGTGGTACCTAATAACGAATTTGCAGTTGTTACCATAATAAAAACCATGAGTAGCCATTAACAATTACAATTCAAATAAAAAAGTTCATTAGCATAAGTGAACCTATTCAGTTATAACTATTAAAAAATAATAACCGTTGCAATTATTTAAGCTGTAATTATTAAAAATTTCCAGCACAGAAATTTAGCTGGCTCTATTTTCTCAGTGTATCTTCTAGATAGCTTAAGCGAGATGTATATAACTCTGTTTGATATGGCCCTGAATTTTGTTACCATATGTTAGATTTTCCTATTGATGAGAAATGCCACACCGCCGTTTGTATAGTTAACGTCTGAATTTTTTTGGTACAACATGCACATGTCCAGATTTTAGCTGTGTACATTTCTCTCCTTGTAGACGTGTTTCACATAGTCCTACTATATCCCATTTGATGGTTTTTAGTTCCTCAAGATGTTCCTCAGTTCTTAGTGTTCTGGCGTTGTAAGTAGCGACATACAGCTTTTGGTTTTGGTCGGGTTTACTTTTAGTATTTGTTGAACTTTTGCCTCCCCCAGAATTCACGAGGCTGACTGATACTTCAGTGTGAGATTCTGAGTTTTCAACTCTACTCACCTGGGGTAATTGTTTTAAACTCGACGTTTTTATGGTTATTTTAGGAGGTTGTGGCATATTTAAAACGCCGCGCTTGCCGAGCGTGTTTCATTTACCCATTCATTAATTTTCCGGATTTTAATTTTTTTTTGGTATGCTCCCAGTTCTTTTTACTTGCCCCAATTAATCCTATTAGGTCTTGAAATGAATCGATGTATGCATAATGTTTTGTCTGAAATTATATTGAAACTTTTTGTAACTAATAGTTTTATTTCATGACTTTTTCTGTCTTGTAAGTTTTAATATCTTCTTTAATAAAAAATTCTAAGAGTTTATGATCTGAGAGGGGAACATCTTCTACACTAACGGAACCATAGCCACCAATACTTTTATCTATAAGTACATGGTCAATTATAGTCTTAGAATGATTTGTAACCCTTGTTGCATCTACTTCTGTAATTGAATTAACAATTTTAAAGTTATTTATTGTTATTAAATTTTTATAGTTAATTACGGTATTTGCTTTACAATCCAACAAGTCTAAATTAAAGTCACCTACAATAATGTGTTTTCAAAACATTCCAAAAAATTAGGTGATGGACATGAGGGAGGTTTATAAATTGCACTTACTTTTTGATTATTTTCACCCACAGTAACACAGACCCAGTTTATTAATTCATCCTTATTTGATTTGTCTACTTCCTGCAGCTTATTGTTATTCCTTCTCTACATGAATGCGCAGTCCGGTAATTATTTATTGCGTAAACGTTCCCACTAAGATCAATATATATATCACTATTTTTATTTATCACAAAACACTGTAGTACATCCAGTTAACTTCTCATACTTTGAATAATCATATATGCAAACGTTCCCACTAAGATCAATATATCACTATTTTTATTTATCACAAAACACTGTAGTACATCCAGTTAACTTCTCATACTTTGAATAATCATATATGCAATGCTTATTTTCCTTTGAGGCCTTTCTTATTTTTTTTGTATTATTATTATTATTAACAATCGGAACAAATTTAAATTAAGTTCTACCAATTTTTCTAAAGCAGCATAAAAGAAAGAAAGAGAAAAATTACCTGCTTTAACAAATTAAAAATGGGAGTTAAATAATCACACAAACATACACCCACGCAATACCCAGCAGCACTTACAAATTACCTAAGGATTAGCTAATATACCTTAAATCAGACAAACAGAATTAATTAATATTTCGAACATTGCCAGAACTGCAACTTTTCTTCCTTTTTTGTTCCGACTTCCAAAATTAGGTATAATTAACAGAAAAATACTAAGCCCCCATAACAAAAGACCGGTCAAACAGCCAAACTACGAAAGAATAAAAGTGAAAGATCATTAAATTTGGTCTTACTGTAGTAACACATAATGATCCCATTAATACAGGGTGTTTAAATATTATACAGACAAATTGAAACAGGTGACTCCTTGACAAAAAGTAAAAGATAATTTTTTTTCCGGTTTTTCTTATTTATTTTATGCCTGCTTAAAGATTATTTATTTAAATTCTGTACTTTTGTTACATATTAAAGTATCTAAAGAATTAACCTATTGTCATATAAAACTATCTACAGGGTGTTATTTTTTTGGGGCGTCACGACCATTGCGACCCCCCCCCCCCAATGTTTTTTTGATACGACACTGACTATCCTTTCATATAAAAACAACTTTTTTGGTTTATCATTCACCTTTTTTATTTCTTACACTATTTTGATATCTTATACGGTTCGACTGATATTTGGTAAAATATGATTTAAAGCAGTGCTACATTTTTAATCTGGTCAAATAAAAATAAATTTATACATTATAAATTATAATTTAGTCATCACCAAAATAATAACAATAAAAAAATAACACCCTGTAGATAGTTTTAAATGAAAATCGGTTAATTCCTTAGATACTTTAATATGTAACAATGGTACAGAATTTGAATAAATAATATTTAAGCACGCATAAAATAAATAGGAAAAACCGAAAAAAAATTAAAAGTTTAACACCCTGTATCTTACAAACGAGGGGTTTCTGGACCTCCATTAATGGGAACTTTTTTCATTATTCTTTGTCAAGGAATCACCTGTTTCAATGTGTGGGTATAATATTGAAACACCCTGTATACCAAAAAGCATCGTAAGCGAAAATGTTAGTCAAAATTGTCAAACTAGCAGAACAGGGTCATGTAAGGTTGCCAACTCGCCGGGACTCGACTGGTAAAAATAAAAACTGACTAGGACCAGGGCTGGGATTGTCCCGGAATCAAGATTTCTTTAATATTTTTGGTATTTTGGTGAAATGTGGCAACAGTGAGCAGTGTATACCAAATATTTTGTTGCCTTCTGTTAAAATATTGTGTTGTCTTTTGTTAAAATATTTTGTTGTTTTTTTTCTTTTGTTATTATGTTATCAGCCAATAAATATATTTAAAATGAGTATTCATACATTTTTGTTGCTGACTAGACTTGCGTGTACATTATCATTATTATAAAAAATAGTCTTTATTTATGTTATTTGGATTCTGCTATGAGCAAAATAATTGATTACCAAATAATAACAATAAAACGATTTTAATGTAGTATAAAAGTAAAAACACATTCATATATTTATATATTTAGGTTGCGCATATTAGGGGCGAAAGCTATTGCTACTTTGTCTACTTCAACTTTGCTGGCTCAGACAGCGCCAATGTGTCCCGGAATGGCATTTTTAAAAGTTGGCAACCCTAGGGTCATGATATAGCATGGCGCCTTTATCCATTTTCCATTAGTGTTTTCCCCCATTACTTTCCCTTGTGCTTATCGATGTCCTTGGCCCTGGTGCGGACATTTAAATATATACAGGGTGTTTTAGAAGTACGGTACGTAACTTAAAGGGGACCATTTCTTATGATATTCTAAGAGAAAAAGTTAATAATATGAACATGTGTCCGGAGTTGCCCCGTTCTTGATATACAGAGTGTTATTTTTTTTTTAATTGTTTTCTTATAATTTTTTTAAATTTCCTTTTCTCGATTTAATTGAAACTTGGTACCATTATTCATGATAAGAGGCTTAATTAGCCCTAACTAGATTAAACCTTAGCGAATATTATTAACAAAAAAAATGTACGCCACTGACTTTGTTTCTAATTTTGATATTTTTTCTCGGATTTATCAACTAATTATACAACTTTTTTGTTCCCTGAATTGTTTTCGTATCTTGCTTCGTTTTCGAGAGAAAAAATAAAAATCACTTTATTGCATGCGTACGAAATACGTACTTATACGAAAAAGTGACCTTTATGAAAGTTGTTCAGTAAATTATTCCCCACATTTCTACCTGCATGAATTTTTTCTGTCATTTCTGGTTTGGTTGCCATAGAGACTAACGTACTTTTTTTAAATGGAACACCCTGCATATGATTGCATATTTGGATTCTACTGAGAAAACTCTGAATTTTTTGTATTTCAAATTTTCACCTATCTGCAAGCGTTTCCGAGCTAATGACAGCTTAAAAATGAAAAACTTCCTAATCATAATTATTCCTACCTAATACCCACCAGTTGAGTCAAGGTGTTTTCATGACAGCGACCTAAGAGGTGTCAATTTTGAGTTCCTGTTTAATTTTCTGTTGTCTGATTTCTAATCTGTTTACAAAGTTTACACTATGGTTTATCTGAATGAGAAACAACGAGTTGAAATTTTAATAATGAGCGGTTACGGAAATATGAAGAGATCGCAAGATCAGATTTGTCAACTTTTCAATGAATTATGTCCAAATAGGCCTCCAATAAATCAGTCAACGGTGTGTTGAGTGGAAAATAAATTTCGAGAAACAGGCAGTTTTACCGAAGCCGCTAGATCAGGTCGACCTAAAACAGCAACCGGAGACAAAGATTTAGATACCATGCTCTCAATATATGAAAATCCAATACAATCATCCAGGCCAATGGCAATGGATTTTAATGTGTCTCATCAGTCAGTGAAAAAGTTGTTTAAGCAGGAAAAGTTGCATCCCTACAAAATAAAGTTGGTGCACGAGTTAAACGAGGACGATTTTGATAGAAGAGCTGAATTTTGTGAGCTGATGATGAAAAGATGCAATAACGATAATTACTTCGCAACAAATATCATTTTCTCGGATGAAGCTACTTTTCATTTGAATCACATTGGTAATAGACACAATTATCGTTATTGGTCTGCTGAGAATACTCACTGGTTCCAGGAAGGTCATACTCAGAGGCCCGAAAAAGTTAATGTTTGGGCGGGCATAGTTGGTAGACATATTGTGGGACCTTTCTTCATAGATAGTAATTTGAATGGCGAAAAATATCTGGACCTCCTTAGGAATCACATAATTCCTTCTTACAGAATGGTTTCACCGGGTGTAAATAATGGCATAAAAGAACAGGTATGGTTCCAGCAAGATGGAGCACCTGCGCATTATGCGGCAAATGTTAGACAATAAATAAGAAAACAATTTCCAGTACGTTCGATAGGCCGAAGAGGTGTTATTGACTGGCCAGCGCGATTCCCGGACTTAACCCCGCTCGACTTCTTTTTGTGGGGACACTTAAAGAACAAAGTCTACGTTAACCGTCCAATTGACTTAGAATCTTTAAAAGTCGGAATTCGTGCTGAAATTCGGGCCATTCCAGAGGACTTCCTTTTAAACGTTGTAGACAGGTTCAAGTGGCGCTCTGCTTAGCAGAAAATGGTGGTCATTTTAAACACTTGATCCACTAAAAAGGTTTCACTTGTTTATTATTCCGATGTATAGTTGTTTAATTCTATTTATTTTGTTATTATAAAGTTTGTTACAATTTTAAATACATTAACATTTCAAATACAAAAAATCTAGAGTTTTCCCAGTAGAATCCAAATATGCATCATATGCAGGGTGTTTAAAAAAAGTAAGTTGATCTCTATATCAACCAAACCAGAAATGAGAGAAGAAAATTTATGCAGGTAAAAATGTGGGAATAATTTACTGAACAACTGTCATAAAGGTCACTTTTTCATATACAAGGCAATTCAAAAGTTACAGGCATTATGCGCGACTTTTTTGCCACCTGTATACAAAAAAAATGCCTGTGTATTCCAAAGTTAATTAAACATTTAAATTAAAAATAAAATAATTTTTTTAAATAATGATACAAAAAAAAATGCAACAGTTAACCAAAGCAAAATTTAATGTTGAAAATGGCCACCTTCTGATAAAACGCACCGATTTCTTTTTTAAACTTTAACACCCTGTATATCAAAAACTGGGCAACTCCGGACATATCGCTGCTTTCCGACAAAATCGTCACAACTAAAAATTTGCTGTTTTTCAGTGGAAGCCATTGAAATTTTTAAGAAATAATAACCTTATGATAACTGTTCCTCTCAGTAAAAAACCTAGAGTATTATATTTAATCATAAACATGGACGTTCCTAATTATATGTTCAAAGTAAAAAATTGTTATAAGTTGAATATTTTTGAAAAAAAAAAAATAGAAGTGACGTTTTTCCATGAAAAGAAATAACTAAAATAAATCGTATTTTGATGTCCTTCATTTGAACATTATACAAAAAGTAGGATTTCTTTCAACATTTTGCTTATATAAAATAAATATTATAGTGCAGAACTAATGGTAACTTACTTGACATTACAAGCAACAAATTAACAGCAAGCTTAATTTAAAATAATGAATGCAAAGGCAGTAAATATGAATATTAAAAAACAATGTCAATAAAAACTAAAGATTATTATAAAAATCGTAATAAAAACGTGGCACAATATTTTCGCGATAAGACCCAGTATTTCTATTTTTTTTTATTCTGATATATCAGCTTTTTGATTGTATGCTTTCTTGGAAATGATATTTTTAAAGTTGATCGACGATGCAATATTCATTAGCTTCATAGGAGTTTTTGTACAGAAAAAAATACCCGGCTTCATTTTTTCTCACTTCAATAACTTTAATATCTGTGATTTTCACAATCTCGCCGTTTTAATTTTTATAGATATGCATCTTTGATTCCCATTTTTTTTATAACTCTTCAAAGTCTATAAACTCAGCGTGACTCATTTCTTTTACTTAGTAGCCGCTTAAAGATCGTAATATGTGATTAATTTATTTGGAAGTTTTTCATTTTCCTTCTCTTGACGACTTAGCTCTTTTTCCTTTAGATATCTGTCATATTTTTCTTAATTTAATTGTGTTCCTTCTTCTGAAGCGTTTCCAAATTCGGTACAAAGATCACACCGATCTTTTTTAAAAAAAAATAACTCGATGTTATATTATTTTGTAAATATTTGGTAGTATGTTCGATATGACGCAAAGTTTATATTTTTTTTTTGACACTAAATATAATAATCTCGATGGAGATCAGCAATCGTTTTTGACCCTTCTAAAAATTCGCTTTCAGTATCGGCTTGAGAGTAGTGGCTCTTTATTCTCGGGATAGGTGCAATGTGTTCTTTAACTTCATTTTTAATTTCTGTGTCAATTGCAATGTGATTAGTGTGTTTTCCCCTGAGTTCTTCGTCAAGTATTTCATTAATTTTGTTTGATTCCTGCTTTTCCATTACTGTTCTCAATGTTCTTGTTGTTATTCCTAAGGTAGATATAAAAAACTTTCTACAAACTCGAACCTTTTTTCCTTCAAATTGAAAATAAAAGGTGTAGTTTTGACGCCTGCGAGTTTCCAAATTGGAATATCTATATTTTGGGGAAATGCCAGTCATTGAGTTGGCAATGAAGTCTCTTAGTCGTTGTAAATTTTTTAGGTCCCAATATTCCTTGAACATACATTTACATGTTCACATAATTCATCTGAAAATTTATGTATGCTTTTAAGCCGACAAATGTTATTGCAGGGTGGAAGAATTTTCTTCGCATCACGAGTGACTAGGGTTTTTACTTTGGTACTATCTTCATTAGTGGTTATCTTTACGGATTGGTAACTCTGTCCACTAATTCTTAGTTTTTTTGCTATGCTCTATGTTTAGAAAATATGTATCAATTGAAGGCAAAAGTGGCACAACTGAAAAAAGAAATCGCAACGTAACAAACAAACGTAAGAAACTTGCTGTTATTTTCAAGAAAGACAGTCACAATATGAAATGTAACGTTTTCACATACAATAATATGTATAAAAAGTAGTTACTTTACAGAAAAGAACGTAAAAAAACGAAATGTTACCCTCTTGCCGGTTAGAAAGATACAATACCACTGGCACTTTTTGTTTTATATCGGTCTTGCATACAAAAAGGTTGGAGGTGTTCAGAAATGCCATCTAGCGGAAACTACGCAAAACTTGCAAGTGTCGGTTTTGCTGGTAACTTTTAACTATCTATCACTAATGGTACAGAAAACTGAAAAATGACAAATTTTGAGCTGTGACGGTCTTGTCGGAAAGCAGCGATATGTTCATATGAACTTTTTCTCTTAGAATATCATAAGGAATCACCCCCTTAAGTTACGTACCTACCGTACTTCTGAAACACCCCGTATATATAAATATAATTTACCTGTTAAATTTACTGATTATCATAGACTTTTAGTGGAATTCTACCGTATAATAGAATTTGGTATGCCAGTCACAGGCATGGTCGCAAATACGAACATACTTGCATTAAAAACAAAAATCCTACGCCGGCGATAATCGGTACTCAAGGACACCGGAATGAGATTTGCATGCGGTGTGTTTCTGGAATACAAATGGATTTGGGTTAGTGGTTTTTAATCAGGAGTCTAGATTCTGAAAACGATACCTCAGTTAAATTATTGTAAAATAAATTATTCAGCATAAACTTATAAAAGTTCACGTTTTTGGTAAAATATAAGATTTATATTTATTCTATTAAGTAATAGCAGTATACCAGACAAATAAATTACTTATAAACCTTTAACAAAATACTTATAATCCAAAAATAATCCAAATTGTTTACGGGACAGCCGTGTAATTGGTCGGTAAACAGTGCCGCAGATGTGATCTGTGACAGTTTCTTATTTTTGTTATTTATTTTTTTAAGGAGTCCCTTCTGATAAAAAGGTTTGCTTGTGTTCGTAAGTTTATAATTAGTTATAAGTGATGTCACGATAAAGTATACAGGGTTTTCAATACTTTTAAAAATGTGAATCTAATCTTAAAAATAAAGTACATCGGTATTTCTTCTGCTTTTTTAAAAATTGTATTTAGAAATTAAAAGCAAATAAACGAATGTTTATTTAAAAAAAAAATAGAAAATAAATCTTTGCACCTTTTTAAATAATGGTTAGCAAATAGCTAACCACACAGCGCAATCATGTTTCAGAAATGTTTCATATAAGTTTCTCCGAAAGAATTTAAATATTCCATAAATTTTTCAAAACATTTATGATATATTAATGACATCTTTCAGAAATCCAAAAATGCCTCATAGGAGTAATATTTCATTTTATGTTTCTAAACCATTACGTAATTGCATTTCTGAAATATTTCAAATTAGAGGAAATATAATAAATAAAATATAAAAAACTTCTTGTAATATTTCTGAAATTATATAAAATGGAATAATATATTATTCAGTATCAAGAACATATTTATTAAAAAAAAATATCAACTGTTATTAAGTAATATAAAATATGAACATACAAAATAGGATGCTTATTTATCTTAGAAATTCTTCCTTCTATGGGGCCCTGAAAGTAGAAATTTAAAAAGTAATAATATTAAGCATTAATCCTAATAATATTGTGTGGTTATAAAGGTGTATTCATAAAACTTTTCGTCACCGCTCCCGCTTGTCGCCACCGTTCCCGTCGCAACTTAACCTAAAAGGGAATAATAAATGCATTTATAAAAGCCGCCACCGCTCCGGTTTGTAGTTCCAACATGACCAATTTTTATCTCGCTGACTTTGTGCTGTTCGTCGTTCGTGCTTTGGCCAATGGGAAGAAAGAAATTTTACACATTTAATAGAAAACATAGAAATATTTTCCATATTCCTACGATTTCAGCATTTATAGACAATACACAGGGCTTAACTTATCTCATAGTTTAATAATATAAATACTGGTAACATTATCCACTTTTTCAAAGAAAATTAATATTCTAACCTCAAAATACGTTTCTGCTCTCGCGAATTTACAACGGTGCAGTTCATGTTTAATAAATACCTTAAGAACGGTGGCGATGAGCGGGAACGGTGACAACTAGCAGGAGCGGTGACGAAAAGTTTTACAAATCGACCTTTATATTATAGGTTCCTGGTTCCTGGTAGAAGAATACCAATCTCTAATATATCAAGGACGCTGCTGCGTATATTAATGTTTGATACCTACATAAACACTATTAAAACTACATATTCCATTACAGAGACAGGAAAGTTTAGCCAACATTTTTTATCAACTTATATAAGTATTCAATGCTCTCACATTTCACGGGACAAACGAGGTTTGCACTGCGACAGCCACAGTGCAAAAATTTTTTGTACCTCGAGTTCTGTCCGGGAGGGAGATGATAACTTAGGTACTGCATCTTTTATTATTCTATTAATGTTGTTGTAATTTAAAAAAAGTTCATTCTTTTTTTATCCCTTTACTGTTCAATATTCTAATTCACAACAGTAACAACTCAAGTTTAATAAATAAACTAAAGTGGGGAAAATCATAAAGTGAACTCTACCTAAAATTATCAATATACCTATTATTAAAATAGAGACTTACTTCAGTTTTATTATCCATCATATAATTATTCGGTATAGTAGCACAGTTCACCCACAAATAACAATGCCTAATAATAATTGTTAATTGAACATTACACAAACACAACATAAAATAAGAGGAACCCGCCAGGGGAACAGGCTGGTTTTTCTGCATCTGGTCCGTAACCTGGAGTCTTCCTCTAAATCCTTTACCCTGCTATGGATCCCATGTCTGGAATGGAGGATGTATGTCTTAGAGAGGCCAAGACGAGTGGGGGTGTCATTTTGGATGAAGTTCCTGTTTCGGTGCATGTGCCGGTCACCCCGACGTGCTGTATGGTCAACCGTCCACATTGATCTGATGCTGGAGATTGACGCATAATCCGTCGTGCCTGTCTGCTAGAGTCCTGCCTTACATGAGCTAAGTAGCATATTTTTTCTCCTTGATTACTGTACTAACACCACTTCCGACTAATTTTTATTAAAATTTCATAAAATATAGTACCTAAAAAAACCCTTCTTTTGAGTTTGAATAAGTAAATTTCATGTGTCTAATAATTCAGGATAATTTCACCTCTATACTTCAGTTAAATCACTCGTAATGTACTATTAATGGGCCTAGAGCCACCTTTTTATGTAATATTGCTAAAATAACCCTTTTTTTATTCACTTGTAACGTTTTGACTGGCACAATGCCACACTTACCGGACTTAACCTTTTTTATTTGATGACTGATAGCCACTAAAAGTCAATTTGTTAACCCTTAACTTAATTTCCTATGTTATAAACCTTTTATGTGGTGATTTGGTAGACTGTATCATATTTGTATATTCTTCCCTCTGTATATTTTTATGTATAGTGTATAATTACTCTAGCTTCGCTTAAAACTGTTGTAAATTCTTGTAGATTTCGCTTAAAGTGGATGGGTCAATCCAGTAATGTACATATTACCTAAACTGCTTATCTTGTATCATACGAAAACTTAGTTTTCAATTTAAAACCGAAACCTCCCTCGTCAAGGAATGCTTGAGTGGTTGGTCTATTTATTGTAAATTCATTTGTATATTAATCCCTAGTAGGTTTTATGATTATCTAGCTGGAACAGGCTAGTTTTGATTTATGAAACTAACTTTCACTCGTTAAGGAGTCTAAGATGGTTTTTTTAATTATCTTAAATTGAGATGTACATTAAACAAAAAAACGTAAGTCTTACTTTCTAACAGAAGTAGCGGTTAAATGTTTAATTTTTAAGTATAAATCTATTACTTCCTCAGGAAGTATGCATTTTCGCACTAAAGTTATTGAGATATTATATCTGTAATTTCTTTATTTTTGCTTAATGTGATTAAGACATCCCTATAGAGTATTGAGTTATTTCTATAGCTGTAATTTTCTCTATTTTGACTTAATTTTATTAAGATACCCCTATGAAGTTGTTGGGATATTCCTATATCGGTAACTTCTTCATTGGACTTACTCTCGTAATGGATATACCTATATCTGTTGTGAGCAGGTTAATAAGAGACTGATAATCCCGGTCTTGAATACATTACTTACTGACCCAGAAATTTTAGTTACCATCAGTATGTATTTTTTGTCATTCTAGGTTTTGGCTATATCTATTAGTTAGACTTAGCTAGATAATCTTTATCTTCACCCCTAAGCTATTTTGCTGGGAACATAACTAAAGTTTTAAGTTTCCCAATTCTATTTTGGAATAGGGCATGGTAAATGTTTTTATTAATATAACCTGGAAGTGATATTACTATTTATGAATTTGATTCTAAATTCTAACTCACTTTAAATTCTGGCGTAGGGAATGCTATATATATATATGTATATGACTTTATATTAACTTTACCCTAAATGCTGCTTTACTTTGAATTTTGGGCAAAAGGGTAAATGTCTTTAATTACATAACCTTGAAGTTATCATAAATTTCTCAAGGGATCTTAACCAAATTTTGGGGCATCGTAAGTGCTTCAATTGACCTTTCATTGACTTTACTATAAAGAATATTTTATTTTCAATTTTGGCATAATGAATGCTATAATTTGATTTAGTTTACATTAAATTTAAATTCTGTTTTATTTTGGTCACTACCTTTAAAGTAATTACACTTTAATTATGTTCAAAGCTTTATTTAGTATTTGACTCCTATTATCGGGTGTTTAAAAAGAATCCTCACTTCTTATTCTGTTTGATTTCCTACGATCTAATATATCTTTTAGTGGAGCTGTCTAGCTCATGTCATATCTTTTTCTATGTTATTTTTTATATCTTCTTTCTCTGATTTAGTTGCTTAGCCTTTTATTCAAATTCTTTTTCTATGTTATGTTTATTTCTTCCTATATGAATAAAATGGGTGTTAGTTGGAAAATATTATTCTTTTAATTAATAAAATAGGAATTGATTAAAATAATTGTTTTATTCATACTGCTTTCTCTTTCAGGGCTAGGGAACTAAATATTCTATTTACTCTTTTCTTTATAATCTTTTTCAACCCCTTTGGTTGATGGCGCCCAAAAATCTTATCTGAATTAAATCTACGACCTTAGCTCTCAAGCGAATTAAAAAACTGAGTGGCCGTGGTGACCCAAGTAATTAATAAATAAAAAGATAACAACAACATCTTAAGATAAATTAAATAAAATAAAGTGAATAAGAATCTTTTTTTTTTATCTTTTTTTTATTTTTTTAATTTTTTATTTTTTATTAATTATTACAAAGTGTCAAAGGCAGGGTGTGTCAACTGTCATTTTGGGTGTAATGAATCTGAAATATTGATATGAAAGGTTATGTTTTCGAGATATTCGAAATATATCAGAGATATTTCTGAAAGGAAGTGTGCTGTGTGGGTAGCTGTGAACTCAGTTACAGTAACAATAAGTGAAATTGAAATAAAATAATGGTGATCTCCAACCAGAATACAATTTATCATTATTTATGGAAATTGCTTGTAGACAGACGCGATATCAAATATGAAGCGGTTGCGAACCTATCTTTAGTAACCTTGTAGTAAGCAATACCATTCTGGAGTTCGGCCACATACTTAATAAACACCCACTTTATATATGCTTCATATTATTGTTCGAATTTTACCACAACAGAACATAATTGAAGAAACCGTTGAAACATATTTTAGCCATTTTATTCTTTTCATATGATATACAAATATAATATTAAAAAAATCCCAAAATTACTTTTTAGGCATTTATCCGATTAACAGTATATACAGGGTGTTACTTAATGATGTGGCGTAATTTCAAGGGAGTATTCCTGAACCAAATTCAAATAGAAAAGTTCATATAAACATGTGTCCTGAAGAGTCTGGTTTCCAAGATACAGGGTGTCAAAGTTTAAAAAAAAAATTGTTTTTTTATTAATATCTAAATGATCCTTTTACCGATTTTGTTGAAATCTGGCAGGGTTATTCATTGTAATAAGACGCTAAGTTGGCACTAACTAAAAGAAAATTATAAGTTCCAGTGGCGTCTCGGGGGGCAGTGTCACGAATAATATTGACAAAAAAAATGTACGCTACTGAGTTTTTTGAAAAATTTAAATTTTTTTCAGATTGGGCATCTACAAATACAACTTTTTTGTCTCTTAATATCTTTTCGTATATTACCTCCTTTTCGAGGAAAAAAATAAAAACGACTTCATTGCATGTCGGAAATTTGTTAAAATAAAATCAAGTTAACTTTGATCGTTCAGTATATTTATTTCTAAGCCATTTTTTAAAATCTGACAAACGAAAAGTAATGACTATTTACAAGAAATGTTGGAAATGACTACCTCCCGCTTCTATGCAGGCTTCTGCTCTCCTTCTCATCGAGCGACGAACTCTTTCGAAAATTCCATTAGTGTTACGAATGGTTTCACACCCGTCAATAATTCTATTCCTTAGTTGTTCTTTTGTCTCGATTGGTGTAACATAAACTAATGCTTTTAGGTGCCCCCACAAATAGAAATCTAGGCTGTTTAAGTCAGGCGATCTAGGTGGCCAGAATTGTGGTCCTCCACGACCTATCCAACGATTTTGGTAAGCTCCATTCAAATACTTACGAGCCAATATGCTAAAGTGGGCAGGAGCACCGTCATGCATGAACCAATGTTGTTGACGTAAATATAAAGGAACATTTTCAAGAAGCAGAGGCAAATCATTTTGTAGAAAATGACTGTAAGATTGTCCGTTAAGACGTCGTGGTAAAAAAAGGTCCAATCAAATAGTCATCTAAGATACCGATCCAAACGTTGACAGAAAATTGTTCCTGAACATTTGACTCTGTAATAGCATGAGGATTTTCTTGGGCCCTGTTATGTTTATTATAGAAATTAATTATTGCATTTCTGGAAAAATGGGCTTCGTCCGTAAACATAATGATGGAATCAAAGTGAGGATTTTCTGCAAGTCTTTGATGATACCATCTACAAAATTGCGTACGCGGTTCAAAATCTCTTGGCAGAAGTGCCTGAACTCTTTGTACGTGATACGGATACAACAGGGAATCTCTTAAAATTTCCCATGCCATTTTATAACAAATATTTAATTCCCTACCTATTTTTCGGGTACTAGTTGCAGGATTCTCTTCGACCGCATGTAGGACAGCCTCCTCAACTGCGGGAGTTCGAATTGTACGAGGTCTTCCCTCTGAGGTATTACGTTTAAAACTGCCAGATTCAGTCAGACGACGATGAATGTTTATGAATATTTGTCTACATGGAAGGACACGGTCAGGATACCTTTCTTGATAGAGCCGCCGGGCCTCCGCCGAATTACCATTGGCAAGACCATAAAGGAAATGCATTTGTGTCATCTCCATATTAGAATAATTATTTGCCATTTTTTGAATAGCACAATTATTAACCTTTTGACCCGAGGAAAATTAATAATAACAAACTGTTACCGAAAGTCAAAACCATTATGTTCATAATAACAAAACAACATTTCCTAGCAACGATTAAAGTTAACTTGATTTTATTTTAACAATTTTCCGACATGCAATGAAGTCGTTTTTATTTTTTTCCTCGAAAAGGAAGTAATATACGAAAAGATATTAAGAGACAAAATAGTATATTATGTTACAAGGACGAAAAATGCAGTATTTCGGACGTATTGCGGGAGATTACTGGACGAGGCAAAGCCGAGGCCAGTAACCCGCATAGTCCGAAATACATTTTTCGTCCGTATAACATACGTTATTTTTTATCCGATTGTGTTTTTGCTCGGATTATAAAATAATGTAAAAATTAAGAAAACCAATATATTTCATCTTGCATTGTAATTTTTTGTCCCTTGAATGTTTGAACAATGAAACCTGTAATATGCGTATCCATGGATCTAACAAATAATTAAATTAATATTATCAACTGACGTTTTATCAATCAGGCGATAGTTTTAACTAATCTTTCGTGTTCTGCTAGTTTTAAAACCTGAAAAACACAATTAAAAATGGAAATAGACGATGATCTTATAGAAGGTACACCACCATTCAAGAAACTGCCAAGGAAGTAATGTTACATTTGTTGCCACAAAAATCTAAGGAAATATATGAAAGAGCTTATAAAAAATTTATGGATTACCGGCAAGAAAAAAATATACAGTCGTTCTCCGAAAACGTCTTCTTGGTCTATATGGCGGAATTATCGATATGCTACGTGCAGTGGTAAATGTAAAACAGAATATTGATATATCTAAATACATGAGATTACGAGCATTGTTGAAACAAAAAAGTGTTGGATATTGTCCAAAGAAATCAAGGATCCTAACTAGAGAAGAGGTTCACAAATTCCTTTGCCATGCTCCAGATGACAAATACTTAATGTTGAAGGTAAATGTAACTATATAATAGTATTTTAAATTTCTGACTAACAATTTTCTTAATTACAGGTTGCTTTTATTTTTGGAATCGCGGGCGCATGTCGTCGAGAAGAACTGGCTCATATGAAAATTGATGACATACAAGATTTGGGAACGGCTTTGTTTATAAAAATCCCTATAATAAAACAAACAAACCGAGATCATTTACGGTGACTGGAGAATATCTAAAGTATTATAGAAATTATCTGGCTTTACGTCCAACAAATATGAGTGATGGGCGATTTTTTGTGTCTTATCGCAATGGAAAATGCCATAAGCAAGTTGTCGGTATACACAAATTTGGCTCTATACCTCAGGAAATAGCATCTTACTTAAAACTGCCGAATGCCAAGGAATTCACGGGACATTGTTTCAGAAGAACATCGGCCACATTACTTGTAGATGCGGGAGCAGACATAACATCTCTAAAACGGCATGGAGGCTGGAAGTCTTCGGGAGTAGCCGAGGGCTACATAGATGATTCCTTAAGTAATAAGTTAGAGCTGACCAAGAAAATATTCAACATTCCACAATCTGACCTGCAGTCAGTCTCGACTCAGGTGTCGCAATCCGTCTCCCAATCGAGTTCAACATTGGAGAATAATATCATAACGGAGACCAAAAATAATAACACACCCTCAAAATCAAATTTACATCACCCCGTTCTTGTTCAAAATTGTTCTAATTGTACATTTAATATAAATATTGTAAATAATTGAATAAAATAAACTGTTGAAAATATTTTAGCGTCCGACAAAATGTTTTTCGGACTAGGACGACAAAGGTTGCCTAGCTACCAGCGCAATAATCAATACCTTATTGAAAAGGTTACCTTTTCGTCCAAATATCTGATCTATAAAACGTCATTTTTTGACACAATCGGATAAAAAAGTATTTGTAGATGCCCAATCTGAAAAAAATTTAATTTTTCAAAAAACTCAGTAACGTACATTTTTTTGTCAATACTATTCGTGACACTGCCCCCCGAGACGCCACTGGAACTTATAATTTTCTTTTAGTTAGTGCCAACTTAGCGTCTTATTACAATGAATAACCCTGCCAGATTTCCACAAAATCGGTAAAAGGATCATTTAGATATTAATAAAAAACCAATTTTTTTTTAAAATTTTGACACCCTGTATCTTGAAAACCAGACTCTTCAGGACACATGTTTATATGAACTTTTCAATTTGAATTTGGTTCAGGAATACTCTCTTGAAATTACGCCACATCATTAAGTAACACCCTGTATAAAGAAAAGAACTTTATTCGGGAAGTTTTTAATAAAGTGATTTTCCAGTTTGTTTTTGTTTAATTAAAAATCAAAAAAATAGTCTAAAATATTTGACATCGCATTATTTGTACATAATGTTATTTAAAATTTTCAATCTTCGGAAAATGACATTATTTTTCCAAATATCAACAAATATTATAAGAAAAAGTTATTTGTATTTATATGGACATTCTAAATCCATAGTTTGGTGCAAAGTTTTTAAATTTTATTTTTTTTTTCATATTTTGTCCAATAAAAACACCGAAAAAAACACTATTTCTTTTCAGTGTACATTTCTTCCGAATTTTGGAAAAAAATCGATAACACCATTTAAAAAAGAATAGTATATTATTAACCAAGGTTTAGACAGCCATCATTATTGCCCGAGCGGCAAGGTTAAATCACGAGGAGCGCAGCGGCGAGGGATTTAAGACGCGAGGGCTATAAGCTGTCTAAACCGTGGTTAATATAATATTTTTTCCACTACTACAAACTTTTATAAGACATTTATCTTTATAGTATTAATAATTATATAAAATTATAGGTAGGTGTAAGTATATTTTTTAATCAAGTTACCTGCGCTTTGGAATTGGCAAAATATTTTGTCAATGTCAATGTCAATTTTTGTTCATTTATGTCATCAGATTTCACGAGTTTTCCGTTTTTTTTTTTTAAATCAAGTTACCTGCGTTCAAATAAATTCTTGAAGATCGGTCAATAATGGATTTCAATGCCTTATTATTGACCATGGTCAATAATAACTTATAAGGTAGAGAAAAACGATTTGTAACGTTAATAATCGGTCAATAATGACGATGTTATAGGTTAGTAGTGGAAAAAACGATTTCTAACGTTAATAATCCGTCAATAATGACGATGTTATAGGTTAGTAGTGGAAAAAAAACGTTTATTTGCTTAATTAAAATAAGGTATATTTTTTACAATAAAAGATATTGGTGAGGAGACTCGAGGACATTCTTGGACTATTTTCACATTTTCGTATACTAAAAATGTATATTCCTCAGTTATAATGGGTAAAGAAGCTAAAAGATATCTCTTATTTTAGGATAGAAGAGCTTATTTTGCCAGCTGCAATTGAGGTTGTTCAAATTTTGTTTGGAGGTAATTTTGCGAAACAATTGCAGTCCATACCTCTATTAAATTATACTCCTGTCCGTCGAATTGGTGATATAGCTGAAGATGTACAGTGTACAGCATCAGCATTTCGGAAAGTTGCGTGACAACTTTTTTTCAATTCAGCGTGATGAGGCAACAGATAGCAATAAAGATGCTAATTTAACTGTCTATGTTCGATTTTGTGATGGTATGTCAGCAGTAGAAGAACTACTATCTGCAAACCAATAAAACTCTAAGCAACAGCACTTGCATTATTTGCTATCTTAAAGGATTTTTTAAACGAGGCAAACATAGAGTGGAAAAATTGCATCGGAATATGCACCAATGGTGCTCGTACAATGTCTGGAAGATTCCAAAATGTACAAGCACTAGTGAAACAAAAATCTTCACAGTGTACCTGGACACATTGCATGCAGAGAAGCTCTGGCTTCCAAGGAAATGAGTCCTCTCCTAAATATTGTGCTAGCGACGGTGGTAACCGTAGTAAATTATATAAAAATAAGACCCCTAAGATCAAGAATCTTTTCTGCACTTTGTAAAGACATGGGTGCAGTACATTTAGCGTTACTATTTTATTGCGAGGTAAGATGGTTATCACGTGGGACATTTCTGCAACGTGTTTATGAATTAAGAGATAAAATCTTAATTTTTCTAGAAGAGGAAAATCGACCGGACGCTGAGAACTTTCGAGATGATATATTTGTGATGAAATGCTACTTGGTCGACATATTCCAGGAATTAAATAACTTGAATATTCAACTCCAAGGAGCAAGCACACATTTGTTGGATACGAGTCATAAAGTTAATGCTTTTTGTAGAAAACTGAAATTGTGGAGCAGAAATGTAAAGCAAAAAAACCTAGAAATGTTTGCAAATGTGGATGAATGTGTTAAAACTTACAAGGCTGGAGAACAACATGTGAAAGTTGTTTTTGTAACCATTGAAAATCATTTAACCATGCTGGAAAATAATTTTAAATGTATTTTCTTGCTGAATTCAACTTGATACGAGTGGGTTAGGGGCCCATTTCAAAATACTCCCGAAGGTCTCTCAACTGCCGAAGAAGAAATCTTTATAGGCTTCACGGCAAGTGGCGGAATCAAAAGACTATTTAGTAATAAATCACTCTTTGAATTTTGGGCAGGGTTGGATGATGAATTTTCTGCACTGTGTGCATTATAAGTCTAAACTTAAACTTAATAGTTTCCGGGATTTCGACTTTTAAAAAAATGACATTTTTGAATAGAACATAGGCCATTCTACGAAATGAGAGGATTATCCAAATTTTTTTTTACACAAACTGTTTAGCAAACTGCCTACCACCTCGCGAACACTAATAAATTTGCTAAATCATATATGATAATAATATCTTCTCCAAAATTCCTATTTTTGAAGTTGAAGGATATATTCTATGCTTGCATAACAACATCGTTTTCCCGTAAATCGAATCTTATGTGCTTGGTTATCTCAAAATCTCTATTTTTTTTTCTTAAATCACAGAACAGCTAAGCGACTACATGCTTACTACAAATAAAAATATGAATAAACAATTTACAAAAATTTTCAATATTTCCAACAAGCTCCTGGAAATTTCAATGTTTCCAATATTCCCAAAATATTTTAATGTTTCCAATATTCCCAAAATATTTCCATTTAGCCATTTTTAGGTACAACTCAAGTAGTAGTTAATAGAGGTAGAGGTTCATAATTTAACCAATAAAATGAATGCCAATATTTTATGATTGATAGTCCGTAATTTTGGTAATTATTCGAAACGCTGGATACAGCGAATTTAACACTAATTTTCTCGGCACTTTTGAGAAAAAAAATATTAAAGTGTAAGGTTTCTTTTCCCTTTTAATTTCCTAGATTTTGTTGTTTTCTCGTAAAAGTCAGTGATGAACCTTGTACTAAACTATTCACAATGCCATGTTTTTTATTCTTACTTAAATGTAGGATATTCCAACTACAGCTTGCCTAACAGTCGACTGAACCATTAGTAATTACTATGCTTAAAAGGGCGTTAGCCGGTTTCTGATCCGTCTTTTTGTTTAAATTTCGCCTTTTTAAAAATGTTGTCCAGCAGAGACCATGTGACGGTGCGACAATCTCTGCCAGGATAGGGAATGGGAAACGTTCTAAAAGTTATTAAAGGAGCGGGTTGGTTTAGTAATTTTTTTTTCATGCAGAAGCCATGCAAGAGGAATACCTACTAAAGTACTTACTACTATTCAAGTAAACATGTATGTCGGAATTATGAATTTTACTTAAAAGAGCAAGTTAAATACAAATTTAAAAAAATGGCGCGGTTTATAATAATTATTATAACCCTTACATAACTATATAGTATAGAAAACCATAAAAAATTAAAAACCGTGACGTCTTTTGAGCAATTAAAAGAATACTCTTTTCCTCAATATATAAAACTTTCAAATCGGCTTAAATAGATCTATTTTCATCCCAGTCAAGCGTTGTAAATGACACGACGTATAATATGGATATTCCGTATAATTTATTATAGATCAGTCCTCGTATAATTGGAAAGGAGAGCGCCTTAGCTTAGAATTGACTAGACTGGAGGTTTTATGTAAAGGCCTCTTTAGCTCAGTGGTAGAGCACTGGTCTCGTAAACCAGGGGTCGTGAGTTCAAACCTCACAGGAGGCAGTTTACTTTTTATCTTTTTTTTTCTAAGAAATTTATTTTTCCTTTTTACCGTGCGTAAAGCCCTAACTTTACAAACTGGCTCTGTAGTCCCTCAGTTTATACACCATTTTTTGTTCTTTTTTTTTTTTTAACACTTGAAAATGTCACAATTTAATGCAAGTAGGTACCAGTTGAATAATTTTGGAGCTTTCGCATGTAGTTCTACATCAAACAGTGCCATACCGCATACTAGCGATGAACCAAATCGACTATTTAATATTGTACAGCGTAGAAACGTAAACATTAATCTGACTTTAAATAAGTGAATAAAATTTGAACCTTTTTTTTATTATATTGTGCTAGTCCCTTGGAATTAACCCACTTTGGCGCGACTAAAGTACCTACTTTAGGCCCGGAAGTAGGAAAAAATATTTTTTAACACATTTTTGAAAGTAAAAGAAATAATTACACCAAATGTATGCTAATGACGCATAACCCATACCAACCTATGTATATATTATAAAAATAATTTTTTGTTCTTATTATGCAGAAACATTCAGAAAGAGTGTTTTGAATTATATTTTTTAGTGAAAGTTTTACTAGCAAAACTACATACAGTGAGTCCCAGAAGTAATGTCTAAATTCATGTATACAGGGTAGCCCAATAAGCTACGACCATCAACTTCATTTCTTTCAAATGAAAACATCTATTTTTTATTTTTTATTTCATTTTTTAAATTTGGCATCTAATTCTAAGTATGTTTCATGTACCATGTCCTATACCTAAACTCGACAGTTAATATCGAAAGAATTACGATTGAACATATCTATAAGTAAGACCTGTTTATTTAAAAAGAACAGAACAACAAATCAACTTAAATGTTGAAAATGTGCGCCATTTACGGCTTGACAATATTCAAGGCGATCAATAAACTCTCTTTGCACATTTTCAACCATTTCCGGAGTTATGGCACGCACTTCTCTTTTTTCAATTCCTGCAGATTGTTTGGCCTGTCAAAAAATACTTTCAACTTCAGGTAACTCCACAAAAAGAAGCCCAGTGGTTAGGTCTGGCGACCTAGCAGGCCATTCGATAGGTCCACTCCTTCCTATTCACCGATTGGGAAAGCATTCATCCAAAAATGTACGCACAGCCCAAGTAACAATTTAAATGCCAACAAGTATTTATAGGGTTTTATCACAGGTTTAAGAAGGTAAATAAACCGAAGTGGGTTTTATTATTTCTTTTGTGCATACCAATTTATCTGCAGATAATATGTACTTAAAAAAAGGCCTTCAAGTTATCTTTAAAGCAAGTTGTTAAGCTTTTGGTTTTCAAAAAGCACCTGCTTTAAACTTTGAGAGAGGGGCATGTAACGCATAGTAAACGCCATTTTGTTATTGCTAATTCTAGTTCTTAACGCCTGCGCCGCCCATGTGCCATGGAACATGCCCATTTGCGCCATTCTGCAAATAAACTAATATGACACTTACTATAGGTAAAGTAAACCAATAATACACTTATTATAGGTATTTAATATCATAACAAAACTGTTTAAAATCTACTTACTTCTATTTTTTTCACTTTTGCTTGCTTACAATGTTTATCTAAGTACATTTGTATTAGAGGTTGTCAGAGACAAATCTTAAGTGTTTTAAAGAAGAGTAGTAAGGCTGGGTAAATTCTTACAGGTTTTAAAATTGTAATAAAGTGGAGCAATTGGAATTTAACAAAACCTTTTTCGTTATAAAAATATTTCACAAACCCACAAACTCTTAATAGGGCATTCTATTAAAATAAACGGTTTTAATAATTTTCCAGCCATGTTTTTTCCGTTAACTACGGCAGACATGTTTACACAAAGTTAGGGCAGCAGTGTTTGGTTATATTTTTATTTATTCTAACTGTTTACATTAAGCCTGCAATTATCAAAAATATGTTAATATGTTATATAAACCTCTAAATAATTAGCCCAAAATCATACTGATTAAGCTAAAACTAGGGTTACAATTTTCTTTAATAATTGTAAATAATAATTAATAAGCTAACAAATGAAAGGCGCGTGATTTTTTTAAAAGTTTTTTTATATACTTTATCAATAAAGTGGCCGGGGTTGTCAATTTTTTATTACTAGGTTGTTTATTAATATCAAATTATAAAATGTTAGCACATGCAGATATTTCAATCAAGGCAGACATATTTAACTATACTTGGTGACATTTTTTGATACTGACAATTTAAGTGCAACAAGTCTTTGACAAAGAATTATTAAAGGCACAATAATAATAAAATGATTTATGATTCAAATCACGCATAAAATTTGATTGCAAGTACTAATGGTTTTAAGAACGCTTTATAAAATGTTTTGTGGTAGACTTAAAAACATCTTGCAGATTTGGGTTCAAAAGTACTGTTGGTTTTATTGACAGTTTTAAGGAAGATATTTATAACCTTTACAAAAGGTTTTTTTGGTTTTATGTCGGGTTTATTGAAGCTTTGAAGAGGTTATCTCGTATAAACAGTTTTACGATCAGTTTTATTATATATACTTAATAACCTCTTGTAGAGTGTAATAAAACTTAAAATGTTACTTAGGAGTGGCAGCATAGTGCGGAGGAGCACCATCTTGCTGGAACATCAGTTCTTCGTTAGGGGAGTCTGGTTCCAATGGATAAAATTAAAGCCACTAATGCTGGAATTAATTCAAGTTGGAGAAGCTCGAGATATACTTGTCCAGTTAAAAAGTGTTCAAAGAAAAATGGACCAACTACTCTTCCGCTCACAATTCCACACCACACATTTGTTTTTTGAGGGTACTGGCTGTGAACCTCCATCATCTAATGTGGATTTTCTACTGCCCAATAACGACACATCTGACTGTTCACATTACCAAGAAAAGGACTGAGTTAGTGTACAGGGTGTCCAGTTTGATATGTTCAATCCTAATTTTTTCGATAACTGTCGAGTTTAGGTAGGACATGGTACATGGAATATACTTAGAATTCGATGCAAAATGCAAAAATGAAATATAAAATAGTTGTTTTCATTTGAAAAAATGAAGTTGATGGTCGTAACTTATTTTTGGGCTACCCTGTTTTACCATCAAAAAATCGCCGAGGCCGAACGTTCTTCCAAAAAGCACACCGCTGAATTTTAAATGAATTTAGACATTACTTCTGGGACTCACTGTACCTATAACCTTTTCCATTCACAAACTAAAGAGTTGACTATACATACCTAATTACTTCTCTATAATATGCCAATGTTGGGCCTTTATCTAAATTTTAACATTTTTTTAACACTAGGGTAGGTACTTAGTTCAGCATAATATGCAAAGTTATTAAGATATTATGTACTTGAATTTCGAGTTTTCAGGGTCAAGGGTACCCATTTCGGAGGCTGTGACTCCCTTAGAAGGTATTTTTAGATAGATTGGTAGGTACCTAACTAAGTAGGTACCTATATATTTACAGAAAAAGATGATTCATTTGGAATGTGGATTACGTCCTGTAAATATGGCACTTTAATTTGACTTGTATAGGCTCAATGGCAGAATAGGTATCTATCTATAATATAGGTACTAGGTACCTATCAACCTGCTGCCTTGCCTGCGAAGTTATATTATTCTCATATATGTATTAGTACCACGGCAGATACAGATTGTTGTATCTGCCGTGCTAGTACTATATATGGCGCCTTGCCCATTTAACCATTGTGAACGTAGTGAAGCCGAGGTTCCTTGTTCCGTCAGGGTCATTTCGCGCAGTGCGCATGCGTGAGAAAAAATAAATAGACGTTTGTTTTAACGGAAAAAATTAGGACATTTCACTTTGACAACTGGACAGAAATTTGTAAACAAACGTTAAAGTTCTTGATTTGTTTAAGATTTTGTATATTATCTGGATTGAGAGTAAGAACGCAGGTAAATATATTAATAAAATTTTTATTATATATATTTTATAATTATTTTTAGAGCTTAACAGATAAAATAATAGGTTTTTGTAGGATTCTTCATGCAATTTTCGGTAAAAATAGGTGGGTACCTAATTATATCAACAGCAGCAAAGCAAACTATAATATTTAGGAAATGGACTACCTAGTTATTGTCCCCTCACGAAATTAACGTAAGTAAGTTAAAAGAAAAAAACATCCGGTCTGGGTACATACCTGTAGAACGATAAGTCCTTGTTCAAGTTTTTACGCCTGTTTAAAATAATGTAAAATATTCTGTTTTGCCTCGGCATCGTCACAGAATGATCACACTTCACACACACAATAAAATTTTGCAGAAAGTAAAGATAAGCAGTACAGAAAAGCTGTTAATAATAACAAATCAACTCGATGAAACCAGCTGTCAACCAAATTAACATTTGCTGAAGATTTCGGGGTTATGTCGAGCAAAAATGAGACGTTGTCACCCTGCAGTTATATGAAATTGTTATTTGACGCGTTTTAGTTTAGAAATGGAAACAAAAAATTTGAAAACACTTGGAAGTAGGGAGAGGGTCGATGAAACGGACACTTCCAAAAAATAATTGATATATGTTTTAATATTCTTTTAATTACTAAATAGGATATATAGTATAAAACGGTGATAAATTACTTAGCATTTTTAATTATTAGTAATTCATTTATGTTAAACCATTTAAAGTAACAGAATATTTAAAAAAAATGTAATTTTGGCCAGTTCATTACAACGCTGTATTGAACCGAACAAAGGGTGTTATGAAAAGGACGGGTCTACAAATATAATAATACACATAGTTAAAAACAGTTGTTTTTTTTTTAAGTAGTTAAAGATATGAAATTCTCTACTAACTTCCTTTTGTAACAAAACAAAATATAACATTTAGATGATTAAAGATATAAATTAATTGCATTTGTTGCAAAAAAAATGATGGCCGCCTTTTAGTCCACAGGTCTCATGAGCCCACATTTGGCACACAAAGCATTTAAGCCAGTCTGTCTTACTTAATTTATAAACGCCACTACAAACCACACATGCATCTTGTTCATTACTGCATTTTTCTTTATCTTGTTTGTTTTGAATATTATAAGTAGGATTTTCTTTCCTTTCTCCTTTTCTATCAGGCCCCTTTCAAAACTAAGGCATGAAGTATTTTCAATGTGTATGTTTTTCTTTCCTTCCTCACTTTCTGTTACTTTTCTTTAAAAACTAAGGTCATTAAGGGATGTGTCATCATCATCACTGGAATCATGTAGCGAAATATCTAAGCTTGAATTTTCAGAACTAGATTCCTGGCATAAACTTTTTATCCGTTTTTTGGTGGCACTTGATAACTTTTTTTTCTTGGAACCTGCTGCTTCCTTTTCTTGTAAAAGTCTGTCTTTCTCAGATGTTTCCGTTATAATAGTTGTTTTACCTTTACGAGGACCTCCAAGCTTTCTTTTTCGTGCAGGAGCCTTAGGATACGGCCTCACGTCTTCGGGAGACATGACTGCGTCCTTAGATGTAGAAGGTAAATTATTACTAAACACATTGTGGTTTTGAAGCGGACACATGCACATGCATTGAACCGGACGTCCGTTTCAGTGCATTAATACATGTCCACTTCATGGCAATCGCCATTTTATTTCTTTAATCGCTTTCAATGCCGAAAGAAAATACCTAACCAAAAAGCTTTCTACCTGACATGCTTCTCAAAGGTGTTACAGAAGAGATTACCTAAGCCCAAAATAACAATTTAAAATAGCCTACCTTAAATGCAGTTCACAAATTTCTATAAATATTTACTTTTTATGCCAAGAATATGGTTTCTTTCCTAGCTCATCTGCTACGTACACCACCAGACCGATACAGCTGTGGTGTGATTCACTCAAGACAATGTTGCTAGAATGTCATTAAGGACCGCATCATACTAAAGAGTTTTTACACTAGAGCAACTGTCCGGCATAGCGTGTCCGTTTCATTAACACTCTCCCCTACGGACTTAATGTTTATTTTGTAATTTTCTAGCAAGATTTTTGCTAATATAATCGTTGCTCTAATTTTCGAAGGCTCACTCTTCTGCCCTGTTCTAAAGAAATAAAAGTACATTTGGCAATAGCCTTACGGCGCATGCGCATAAGTCGAAATGACCCTGGATCTTCTATCTCTGTTGTTGCCTCAAGATATTCAGGGTAATAGCCATATAGTACTAACACATACAGGGTGTCCCAACTCTATTTATACACGAAATATTTTCTTCCCTGTTCATTATATAAAAATAGTTTCGAGAGAAATAGATCTTGGTTTAAAGAACTACTTTTACTGGGAGTACATTTAAGTATACAGGGTGCCTCAAAATTACAATTTTTAATATCAACTTTACTTTTTTAAATAGGACACCCTATATTTAATGTCATTTATTGCTTCTTCAATGAATTCTCTATCAAAAATGTATAATATGTTCTATGCATAATGTTGTCCGTTTTCGAGATAATTACAAATACAATTTTCTGATGTGTTTATTAATTAAAATACATTTAAAATGAACGTAATATAAAAAAAAATAACAATGATATTATAAGAGATGCTCAAAGTGACGACCATGTTCGGTCTGACATATCTCGTATCTTTTGAGGAGTTCCGTAGTGCAGGCAGACCTTATAACTTCTGCTGGAATTTCTCTACAGGCCCGTGAAATTTTATTTTTTAAATCCTCTAAATGGTTTGGTTTTTCAGTGTAAACTACCTGCTTTAAATATCCCCACAAATAAAAATTTAAAGGTGTTAAATCCGGCGATCGTGCTGGCCACCTGACAGGTCCTCGATTCCCAATCCAGTTTCTCCCATAATTATTGTCTAAATAATCTGATACAATCCGGGAGTTATGTGACGGAGCACCATCTTGTTGAAGCCAGATATTAAAACGTTCGTGTATGGGAACTTCTTCCAAAAGCGTAGGTAAGACCTCGATTAAAAAATTTAAATACCTTTGACCGTTTAATGTACCTTCATAAAAGTGTGGCCCAATTAATCGTCCATTAAAGAGACCACACCACACATTTACTCCCCAGATATTTTGGAAATGAGTTTCCCGAACCCAATGTGGATTTTCAGCCGACCAATAATGAATGTTATGACGATTCACGATTCCGTTATTGTGGAATCGCGATTCATCACTCCACATAATTTTTTCCAGAAACCGTGGATCCTCATTTAACTGTGTAGTCAAAAAGGCGATGAATTCCAATCGTCTTTAATAATTATAATAATCATTAGGCCGTATAGAGCTTGTACCAGATGAACTTTAAAGGGGTGGTATCCGTTGTTAATTAGGATTCGCTGCACTGAAGTCTTGCTAATACCCGTTTCTTCTGATATGCCTCTTACTGACACATGAGGGTTTAGTACTATGAGTGCAAGGACATTTATTACGTTAGTTTCGTTTCTTACTGGTCGAGCATGTTGTGAATCCCTCGAGGTAGGAAAATAACCCGTTCGCATTTTTCTTTCCACATTTGCAAAAGTGCAAAGCGATGGTGTTGGACGATCTGGAAACCGCTCCCTGTATAACCGTTGTGCAATTGTGCATCCCGCGATTTTTTCTTGCACTCGCCGTAGATTAACAGCATGTCAACATATTCGTTCGGAGTAAAAAGTGATGGCATAGTTATAAAAATTACTTACTACTTTGACCTCTTATCTTCTAGTTAAAAATTTATATCACTGTTAGAAATGTCAAAATTTATTTTAAAATGTCACTAGTTTGTTACTATAGTAATAGGTAATTATTGTTTACCTAATATTTCAAAGCATTTTCAAAGTTTTGATACTAATTTAGTCTCACCATTATCTAGGAAACGGTCCACATTAGGCATAGAACATATCATAGATTTTTGATAAAGAATTGATCGAAGAAGTAATATTTGACATAAAATATAGGGTGTCCTATTTAAAAAAGTAAAGTTGATATTAAAAATTGTACTTTTGAGGCACCCTGTATACTTAAATGTACTCTCTGTAGAAGTAGTTCTTTAAACCAAGATGTATTTCTCTTGAAACTTTTTTTATATCATGAACAGGGAAGAAGATATTTCGTGTATAAATAAAGTTGGGACACCCTGTATATTATGATTATTCTGGTAAGGGTTAGTTCTTGCAGCTTAATATGTTCCATCACTTTGTATAGGTACCTAAGTACCCATATTCATACTTAATAAATTTTTAATAAAGAAACATTTGCAAGTATCGAAACTAAAACATTGAATCGAAAGCAAATTAATTGATGACCTATACCGGTATAGCAAACAACACCTTTCCAAACATCAATAAATCATATACGACTTTTACTGAGACTGTACGACGTCGGTCTCCCTTATTGTCATCGAGTGTACAATAGCGGCCTTTGACGTCACAAAATCAATGACGAATCATCGCGCTAGAGTTCACCCACGCTATTTCGAAGCTGCCGAGCATTGTTGTCAAATTGTAAAAAACTTGTTTTTAGTGTACGTATGGTTGGCTTCTCAGCACAATTTTTCAAAATACTTTTTTTGACAGTGTCCCAAAATAAAATTTAAAAGTCCTATGTGTCTCTGCGATGAAACATAATAATAATAATAATTAATTAAATTAAATTAAATCGAAAATTAATTAAAGTGAGGTTAAGGATAAGTCTTATACTCATTATCGGCCGAAATATTTCGTATCTGTTGAGTTTTAATTTTGTTAGCCCTCATTTTATTATTAATTTTAATGATAAACACACGAAGATTTTAGAACAAGTTTTTATTCTTTCAATACATTCTAACTACTTTAACTTAAACCCTAAAAGAAACTACTCGTCATTTTTGACATTCCAATCTTGTCGCCATCTAGTGAGCAGATCATCAAATATTATTCAATACGTAATTAAATACTAAAATTCTAAAAACTAGGAACCTTACTTTAATATTTCTTGTGTATTGACTATTTTTAACACCTTCTCCAAATTTTAAAATTAGGTTTACCAAACATGATTTTAACACTTAAACCAATTTTTTTAATAATAATTCTTCTTTAAACTTTTTAAACTTTACATTTCCAAGTGGCTTTATGAGAATGTCCGCTACTTGATTTTCTGTTGGACAATACTTTATATTAATTAGTCCTTCGCGAACTTTTTCATTGATAAAATGAAAGCGCACATCGATATGTTTACTTCGTCTATTGAACTGACCATTTTTTACCAATGTTATTGCACTTTGATTATCTATAAATAAGTCAATTTTTATGTCACCTCCGGAAAGTTCGTCTATCATAGTCTTTAGAAACAAAAGTTCTTTTACACATTCGGCGGCAGCTATATACTCCGATTCGGTACTAGACAGTGAAACAATTGGTTGTTTCCTTGAACACCATGAAATGGGCCCTCCACAAAAAAATATTAGATATCCCGTTGTACTTTTTCGACTCTCACTATCTCCAGCAAAGTCCGCATCACAGTATGCAGTTAATTTTTCACACTCAAAATTATCATATTTAATTCCTTCGTCTTTTGTTGCCACTAAATATCGAAATATTCTTTTTACATTTACTATATCAGAGTCTATTGGATTTTCTAACTTTCTGCTGCAGTAGTTAACAGAAAAAGATACATCTGGTCTGCTTTTGTCTTTGTCGAGCTATTTTTGTCAATATTTTTAAGGTTGATTTCTTGTGATACCATTGGTGTCGTTACTGATTTTGCGTTTTTCATTCCAAATTTTTCCAATGTCATTTCTACATAATTCTTTTGACTTACAAAGATCTTGTCAGGTTGTTTTTCAATTTTCATTCCTAAAAATATATCTGGATTTTCTTCAACTGTCACTTCAAATTCATTTTTAAGCTTCTGAATCAAATTTTTCACTTCTTCTTTACTGTTGCTTATTATTAAGCCATCATCAACGTAAATTGCAAGATGAAGTGTTTTATTTTGATTTGTAAACATACATTGATCACTTTTTAGTGCAAATAAACCATTTTCTTTCAAAAAACTTGTAAATCTCTCGTTCCACTTTAGTGGTGCTTGTTTAAGTCCATATAGTGATTTCGTTAACTTACATACTTTGGTGCCGTTCTCTTCATTTTCATATCCTTCTGGTATCTGCATGTAGATGTCTTCGCTTAGGTTTCCATAGAGAAACGCTGTCTTAATGTCAAATTTGGTAATATTCATATTATTTTTCACAGCTAATGCCAATAGCACTCGAATTGAGCTAGAGTTCACTACTGGGCTGAATGTCTCCGAGTAATCGATTCCGCTCTGCTGTTGGCATCCTCTTATAACTAACCGAGCTTTATATTTTCCATTATCTTTTACTTTAAACACCCACTTGCTAGTTAAAACCTTCGTATCTTTAGCTTCAATTTTATCAACAAATTTCCATGTTTGATTTTTATCTAATGATTCTTTTTCTTCTTGTACAGCTGTTATCCACTTGTATTTTTCTTGTCCATTTATAGCCTCCTGATATGTCAACAAAACTTCTTCATCTGTCAAATTTGGGTTTGAGTCATAATCGAGGTCATCATCGTTTAGTCTAGCAGGTCTCTTTATTTTTCTTCCACTTCTGGTTTGTAAGACTCCTTCCTTAGGGCCTTCTCCTAATTCATGAGCATTTTCTTCGTATTTTTCATCATCAATGTCACTCTCAATGTCACTTTCGATTATTTCTACTATTTTAGATTCTTGCATGCTTTCTTCGCTATTTTCTTTATCATTTAAATGGATTTTAGCTGTGGGATTCTTATCGATTTTTTTACTTAATGGTTCTGCAAAAATTACATCTCTTGACACTATGATTCCTTTTTTTTTTCACAAAATAGTCTATATCCATTTAATCCATAACCAACAAAAGTATATTTCTTACTTCTTACATCAAATTTATTTAAATATCCCAGTTGTTTTGCATATGCCACACTACCAAACACTTGCATTCTTGACAAATCTGGTTTTTCATTAGTCCACATCTCTATTGGCGTTTTATCTGATGGTAATGCTTCAGTTGGGCTACGATTCATGATACATGTTCCCACTCTTGCGGCCTCACCCCAGAACTTTTTGTCTAAATTACTGTCAAACAGTAAGGCTCGTACTTTCTCTAATAAGGTTCTATTAAGCCTCTCCGCTTTTCCATTTAATTGAGGTGTGTATGGTATAGTGTTATCGATTACAATGCCTTTTTCTTTGCAATAGTTTATTGCTCATGATTTATATACTCTCCGCCATTGTCGCACCTTAGTTTTTATACTTTCATATTTTTATTTGCTTCCATTTCTGCTACATATTCTTTAATATACTTTGTCACTTCATTTTTATTTTCAAGAATATATATGACACAATAGTGTGTAAAATCATCCAGAATAGTTAAAATATATTTTCCTACATCCCAAGCTTGAGGATCTATTGGTCCACATAAATCCAAATGAATTATTTCTAATGGTCTTGTGGCCCTTGCTCTCACTGTAGAAAAAGGAAACCTCACTTGTTTTGCTTGTAAGCAGGTTTCACAATTTTTATCTAGGTTGTCACACTCATTTTTCTTGATATTCATACCTGTCGAAATGTCAATTAATTTTATAATATTAATTACACTCAAATGTCCTAATTTTCTGTGCCATTCTTTAGCTTCTGTACTTGTTTCTGTGAGCATGCTTTCTTCATTTTGTTTTTCAAGATTAATCACATAGAGACCATTTTCTTGTTTTTCACCTTTAAGTATCATTTTATTGTCTTTTAACACAAGTACTTCGTTTTGTGTAAAATTTACTTGTCCACCATTACGTGTTATTGCATTTACTGGCAATAGATTTTTTGAAAGGTCTGGTACATGTTACATCGTTCAGTACACAATTTTCACTGATTATTTGTCCTTTTCCTTCAGCTTTCATTATTTCATTTTTTTTCGCCTCTAAGGTGTCACTTTTCTCATTAGTATATGTAAATAATTTTTCATCATTTGTCATGTGTGATGATGATCCCGAATCCACGATGAAACCAGTAAAGTTTTTATTGTCTGTATGCGTTAAAAACGCCACTTTTTTATCGTCACTTGTATGTCTTGAGTTCCAGTTCCGTTCTTCTTTGTTTCTGAAAAAACAGTTCTCTTCTTTATGGTTCGTTTTTTTACATATTTTACAAGCTATTTTTATTTTGCAATCCTTTGCAAGATGATTAGGCTTTCCACAGTTCAAACATTTTCTTTCGAACTTCTTTTTGCGTTTTTCCTCAGTTTTCAATGCTACACTTCCTGTGTTACTTCCTTTTTTTAATCTTGTCTCCTCTGCCAACAGACGACTGGTTAAGTTGGTCAAACTTCCATCACTCTTTGAACTTGACTCCCATGCAGTACAAAAATGTTTATATTCCTCCGGTAGAGTTGTCAAAATTTTGGAAATAAACATTTCTTCATCTATGGTTTGGTTTATTGCTGAGAGCCGGTACCGTACATTTTCCAATTTACTAATATGGAGACATATCACTTTTTTCATAGGAATAATTAAAAAATTCTTGAAGTAAATTGCATTTTTGTTGATCAGTGTCCTTCTTAAATATTTTACATAGCTTGTCATACATCTCATGAGCTGTTTTACATATTAAAATATGCATCATTAGTTTTTTCTCTGTAGTGGTTATTATGGTTTTCTGCGCCCTGGCATCTTTCCTTTTCTAGTTAGCCTTTTCTTCTTCTTTGGTTAGTGTTTCGAGTTTTAAGTCACCACTTACTATTTCCCATTGAGCATGTGCTTTAAAAACTATTTGTATTTGGAACTTCCAAATTTCAAAAGACTCGCTGTCCGTTAGCTTGTCGATTGTCACAAAGTCATTTTCAGCATCCGCCATCTTGCAGAGTTTTTACAGGACTCCTTTGTTGAAAGTTTTATTATTTACTTGAATTCACTGAGATTTTATGCTTTCAGAACACAACTACGGGCTAGCATCGAACCGGGCCCATAACCTGTTGAGTTTTAATTTTGTTAGCCCTCATTTTGTTATTAATTTTAATGATAAACACACGAAGATTTTAGAACAAGTTTTTATTCTTTCAATACATTCTAACTACTTTAACTTAAACCCTAAAAGAAACTACTCGTCATTTTTGACATTCCAATCTTGTCGCCATCTAGTGAGCAGATCATCAAATATTATTCAATACGTAATTAAATACTAAAATTCTAAAAACTAGGAACCTTACTTTAAAATTTCTTGTGTATTGATTATTTTTAACAGTACCAATCCGTTTTCTTGAAAGTTTTTCGCGATTATTATTGAAAGAAAAGGACTGAGTTAGTGTACAGGGAGTCCAGTTTTCGTGTGTTTTTAGATACCAGCTCCCAAATTATAAAAAGGTAGAAAGATGGGGTTTGCCGCTTACTGTTCTATTATTTTATAAAACTTTCATTGCCCCAAACGAAATTTTCATAGCCCTCTCAGTTTCTGACATACATTTTGAAAATTAGTAATTTTTGACGCTCCCCTGTATCTCGATTACTTGATAACTTATCAATAAGGTAGAAATAAGTTATATAGAGTTTTTTTTATCTAGAATTCAGTGGCGTAGTTAAGCTTTTCCTAAAAGTTTTGTTTTTGAGTTATCACGCAAACTTGTTTTTCTTTTAAATGGGACACCCTATATATTACTTCTTTGTCTTATCCCTCTTTTTAATAGCTTTTTCCGAGGCGGCTTGGCGGCTTACTCGTAAAGTCTACTACAATTTTCTTAAAGAGGAATTGCCAGGAGAGATGGAAGAAGTGCCTGTAAGAACAATAACTTTAATGTGGTTCATGCCTGACGGCGCACCCCTTTGCAGTAGTTGTTAGAAATTATTTGGATCAACATGCAATATCCTGATCGTTGGATAGGTAGAGGTAAACCTCAACCATGGCCACCCCGTTCGCCGGACCTTAATCCTTTGAACTTTTATTTAAATTTTTTAAAGTTTAAATAAAACATTTTGGTTCGCAAAAAAATTAGGGTAACGCACGCAATGACATGGAAAACCAAGTTGAAACTGTGGTTGAAGTTGATCTTATTCGATATAATTTAAGTTTAGGTTAGTTAGTACATTATTCTTCAAAGAAAAGGACTGAATTAGTGTATAATAATTATGTTAGTGTTAGAATTATCTGTTAAAAAAACAAAACTTTCGGTCTCGATTTTTTAAGATTTGGACCTCGAGTAAAATGTTTTAAAATTTAAATAAAATATCTTGTTTGGACATTTTGAAAAAAATTAGGGTAACGCACGCAATGACATGAAAAATCAAGTTAAAAGTGGGGTAAAAGTGATCTTATTCAATATATTTTAAGTTAAAGTTTTAGTAATAAAATAATTGTAGATTTTTGTCATTTGATATCTCAGGGTATGTTTAGGAGGAGAGCCCCAAATATGCGAACAGTACTCCAACGATGGTCGAATTTGGGCTTTATAGAGCATCAAAAGTTATTAGGGCTTGCACGCCACTGATTGTTTGCCAAATCATGGTCACCGATCAAGCAAATGGTTCTTCTTTAGATGAAATCCAGCAGTCTCAGAGTATATTTGAACCAGAGCCCCAAATGTCTAAACGGTATTGCAGCAATGCCGATGGTCGAATTTGGGCTTCATACAGCGTCAAAAGTTGTTGGGGCGTATAGAGGTTCTTAGTTCGGAAAAGTATTCCAAGCTTCAGCGAGGCTGCCTTAGCAATGGCCGCAACGTGACTATGCCAAGACATATGACTATCCAAATTGACGGCCAATAAATTATTTGTATTGGAACGACTGTAGCGTCCTCAACACATCGCGAAGAATATTTGGCTATTATTCTTCTTGATAACCAAAGGTCGCTGGTGTAAATAATGGTAGTCGTTTTTTTTTGTAACGCTAACAGGTTTATTTTACCAACAAGAAATTAACAATTATTACTTTGTACAGAAAAACTAACTTAAGTGTATAAAATCAATAACCAGGAGATTGAGTAAAAAATGACTTTAAATAAATGAAATTAAATGGGAAAATATGCCTCTTTCAGATAGAGATTAAAAACGGTGTCTTTTACAAGAGAGTCGCTAAGAGAATATTCTCGTGCCGTTCCTCGTTGTATTTCGATCTCTTTCAGACCCTTTCAAGTGGTTGTAAAATTTAAGGGATTCATGGCACCAAAATCCAACTTTCACACGATTTTTAGCATCATCTGGCCTCAATTGGAAAGTTGCAGTCAACCAGATGTTTTATGGCAGGGAGTACTGGGTTTGATTAAATTTTATTGTAAAAGCGAGAAATAAAAATGAATCCGTTTAAATTATATTTAAACATTATTAATTAATGAAACCAAAGGAATCGAGTGTCCCGCCATGACTATATCCGGTTCTGCAACATTAACTTTTTTAGAGAAAACTGCCGCCTGGGCTTTTTTAGAAATATCGATATGAAAGGTTATGTTTTCGAGACATTCAAAATATATCAGAGATATTTCTGAAAGGTGTGCTGTGTGGGCGGCTTACCGGAGGCCTCGTAACAAGTCCCAACGTCATAGTGTTTTTGATTGGCAAAACTAGTTTTGCACTGGGTCCCACCTTGTGCAAACCCAGATACTATAAAAACTTGCACTAGTGCAGTCCCAATAGAACACCTTTTTTGGGTTATGTTTGAGAGAGTGCGGTAAATTTGAAACTTGACTGTTGGGCTTTGACAGTTGGTTCGTTCGTTGTGAGGTTAAGTTTACCAAATGCACACAGGACAGAACAGAGAAACAACAAAATATATTTTAATGCAAGCCGAGCTGCTTTTATTTCTTTTCTTACAGCGTATATCTTATGACTAACTTAAGTATATTTTTCAGGTCTACAATCTGTCTGTTTTGCTTAAAACATAATATTCCGATAGTGGAAATGTAATATGATTATTATACCTTTGTCTTTGTTCTTTTTGTAACTACAGGGTATATCTAATAGATTTCTAGCTTGTTTGACATATTACATTGACTTGATAAGTGCACTCAACCCCGGCACGAGCTCTTGGACCTCGTGCTGAAAGATATGCACTGAATGCAAAACTGCTTCCTCAATCGAACATAGAGAACCGCACGAATTCTACCGATCGAACATAAATATTGCACCAGTGTTGCACCAGCTTTATCAATGGAAAACACTATTAGCTACTGCCTGACCGATGACAAGTTTGCTATAACACCAAACTCCTGTCTCAAATATACACAGAAGAATTAAATAACATAAAATTTGGCAACGCCTTAGTTTAGTAAAACAAATGGCTTTTAAACTAATTAAGCACTATAAAGCCTTTTTGATACTTTAATCATGTTTGTTTACTTGCACGCCTCGCCCCAATGATGATATTGTTATTTAATTTTATGTCGGGCCAATTTATCTCTAATCCAGATGTTATTGTGTTCCAGTTTTTTTTTTTACTTTTACATAACAACAGCCAAAAGATTTTATCTGTAGGGTTATTGAAACACATATCTGGCTTATAAATATTTGATAAGCATTTCCTTATCTCTGTAATTTATCACTTTACTACTTGTATATTATGATAACAAGTTTCACGGCATGACAACAACCTTTAGGTTTATTAATATCACCGATATGATTTTTTGAAATTTTAATTCTAAGTAGGTAATGATAAATAAATAAATATGAGAGACACACATGTAATGCCGTTTTTCGGAAAGCAACTTAAATTGTTCATATTATGGTAGAAATGATCCACCTGATTTTTTTGTGGTCGTTGAATAGCCCGAAACGGCAATTTTAAATTCCGCGAGCTAGTCCTTATGTTGTTTAGGGGTGACGTCACTACCTTAGACCCTAATAAACAATCGCAGGTGGATATACGGATTTAATATTTTATGGAATTGCCTATAATTTAATTATTTAATTGTGTGTTTTGGGACTAACGTGAATATTTGAAGATGGCGGGAAAAAGGAAAAAGTCTTTCTTTAAGCGAAAAAATTGAAATAATCGAGGAAAGTGAAAAACTTGTTTAAGCACCAGGAAATTGGCTGAAAAATTTAAAAGGTGTAAGGCCCCAGTGACCATGTTGCTTCAAAATAAAGCAGAAGTTAGAAATTTGTTTCAAGAAGGTAGCAACGATGAACAAAAAAGAAAATTTCCCAAAATCGAAGGACTGGCAGTGGACCAAGTTGTTTTTAACTGATTTTGTAAGGCGCGAAACCAGCACTTACCAATATCCGCGCCCATAGTTCAAGCAAATGCCGTCGGCACGATATTACCTGGCCCAATTTGTCCCCAGTGACAATAAAAAAATGCTTTATGAAAGCGGATTTATGTGTAATACAGATAATATTGACGACTTTGAAGAAGAAGAATATTCCGCTGGCACAACTGTTTCCTAACATTAAGGACGTATTTGTGAACTTGAAACAATTTGTCTGTAATGATAACGATTTGCCAACAGGAAGTGCAGAATTGACTATCGTCAAGTGTATTGAAGAGATCCAAGAAACGGATGAAACTACTCCCAACTGTGAGACATAGGAAGAGAAACCTGAACTTGCTCTAGTGTCGAAAATATCAAGCCTATCTAAAGCCTGCACAAGTTTGAGAGACTTAGAAAACCTTTTTATGAATGTTAACAATTTTGACAAGTCTACAATCATTAGGTTCCGATTAATTTCAAAGTAAACATACAGTACATTATATAATAGCTTTCTACACGGTATTTGTGCAGCCCGTTCGAGATACGAAGCGGTCGTTTCGGAGCCCGATTTGACGTTGTGTGTCCCGTTTACGGGCTTCACAGCGTATCGCGGTGTATATCGATATAATGGGCTCTACGATGACCCATTTCTATAATTTGTCGTTTTTCTGTGGGTTTCAGAACGTGCTATACACACATACCATATACGCCCCCATTTTCAAACAATTAGCCGCAGAGGGCGCTCTCCAAATATACAATATACATTGTGACATCGTTCTATAGCCTTCATGGAGGGGGGGGGGCTCTTCCTGCATGGTGCTGGCTTATTTATATTCACCCTTCCCCTTACGAAAAAATAGCGTCGCTTGACGCGCGGTACGTCCATGTGTGCTTGTCCAACTTCTAGGAATTTGGCCTGGACGACCGTTTTTCGCCATTATCATGGTGTAGGTTACACTTTTCGACTGTTTTATCTGCTTTTAAAATTTGTATTAGTTGTCTGCAAATAAGGTAATTTAAAATAAATATTTATTATTACGCCATTTCTTTGCTAATTAGGTAATAGACCCGGGGTTGGGACGTTTTAGTGTAAACTTTGTTTTGTTGTATATCAAAATTAGAATAATATGAATAAAAATAATTTACCTTTATTAGTGTTATAAAGTTATAATGCCGGGATTTTGTTTTTTGAACCGAAAATCCGGGGATTCAAATATAATACGTTTGGGGTTGCAATCCCTAATATCTATATAGGTACACTTGTTGCAATCTTCAACTTGACTTAAATTCGAAATTTGAACGGATAAATCTCCCAAAGTGCACGTGATACGGAATAAATCGGTCAAATTGGCAAGCATGTGTTATTTGTTTAAAAAGGCTTTTTCATAAAAGACCACAACTTAATTTAAACATGTTTAAGCCATGGCAACCCTGACTTTAAATATGATTACATCAAGTAGGTATAGTGTTTTATTAAAATTGTTTTAAACAAAAAATACACATGTTTGCCAATTCGTCAATTTAACCTATTTATTCCGAATCTCGTGCACTTTGCCTTAACGATTTATGCGTTCAAAAAATTTTAAATTTAAGTCAATTTCAAAATTACAGTGTTTAATTCACTAGATACCTTTCTTTTTCCTTGGAATTAAAAACAAGTTTAAATCATTAAAAAAAAGCATGTTTCTTCAACCCCTGCTATTTTTATTGGTTTACCAATGTTTTTCAATAAAAGTTTAACAATATAGTAATATAGCATGCCCGAAATTAAGTATTGCGATCTCGGAAAGTATAAGAGGTATAGAAGGGATTATGGGGAAGTTTTAGGCAATTATGGTTAGGAGTTTATTGGCATTTGTGGCTCGACTTTAGTTATTTTGATTTTTGACGTATTTGAAAAAACTGAAATGTAGCATTTTCTTAGATCAGTTAACTTTTTTTTATTTTCTTAATATTTTTTAAACGCATTTTTATAGCCACTTTTAACATAGAGTAGGCACGTCTATTTGGTTATATTTTAATTACCTACAACGTTTTGTTTTTTTGGAACTATCATAATATTATAGATGGAAGATGTTGGCTCACCCGACATCGCCCGGTGAAATACCATCGCATCGGCTTAGGTGGCGTGAAATTGCTCTTTGAGCTAACGTTTCGTCGCTGTGCCGATGTTTCCAGGGTGGGAAATATATGAAAAATGCTATAATGATGGCACCAAGATAAAAATGCTCCGGAGTTAAACTCGCCCCCGATCGGATCTCCGGGTGGGGCTGGTCTTGGCGCCTCATCAAGCGAAGTAATCCCAACACCAACCATTTCCAATAGTCAGGCCCTTCTAACAACATTTTAAATGCAAATGGTATGACAACTGAAGTTGTTAAAAGACCCAAAATTCGCAGCTTCCAAATTGACTTTTGCATATAAGAGGACTGAATATCAATGCAGTCCATCAACATCTACAATCTACCAAACCAGTACGGTCAGCTATTTATATCCTGGGTATACGACTTCCATCACCGATTAAGGCACAATTTTGTCCTTGGTGTCTTGCAGTTTTCTTGTCAACGAGAGGAGACACTCAAGCCCAACGACTTTGTCGTAATGTGGTTTAACATATCAACGTAGAGAATTACTAAATTCATCTGCTGCCTTTACCGGCCGCCAAGCGATACCCATTATAGAGACTTATTCTTCTCACTTACTAATATTATCGACTTTTTGCAAACTCACCATCCCAATTCCGAAGTTATCATACTTGACGACTTTAACGTTCATAATGTCAACTGACTCAAATACTCAAATACAACTGACGACTAAGGTCGCAAATCCGAATCCTTTGCCATCAGCTCTGGCCTCACCCAACTCGTGGGTAAACCAACTCAGATTGCAGACCGAGATGGTGATTTTGCTAGTTTGTTGGATCTTTAATTTCTTAACTTCAAGCCCCGACTTGTACACTGTCACCTTGAAGCCACCGTTAGGAACGTCTGACCATAACCTTATTTCGGCACTGAACAAACTACCAATTAGTGCCGAACAGTCTCCTAAACCACGCAAGATCTGGCATTATATACCAGCTACGTATGATAACCTAAAGGACCATTTTCGAACCTTCCCTTGGCGGGACGTTTGTTTTACCTCTGATGATCCATCCATCTGTGCAACAGAAGTCTCGGAGGTTATCCTTACTGGCATGGTAGCCTTCATCCCTTTCTCAAAAAAGTGCCCTTCTAACGGCAAGCCTTGGTTTCTCAAAAATTGCGAACGAGCTGTTAAATCAAAAAATTATATCTACCGACAAATGGCGTAAAAACCCTACCGCCGAAAGTCGTACCATATTTGTTAACGCTCGAAACCAATTCAAGCATACAATAAACCAAAGCAAAGAAGCACACAATCAGAGGATCAAAGACTAACTTCTTAAATGTCCTCACGGCTAAAGATCATTTTGGTCGGTAGCTAAGACTGTCAGTCAGAACTCTTACCAAGCTAACCGTTCCACCTCTAACACGTTCTGATGGCACCATTGCGAGCAAAGCACAGGAAAAAGCAAACTTAGTGGCGGACCTATTCTCTTCACATTTAACGGTTAATTTTTAGGGAAGAACTCCACCGAACATTCCCCCTGTATAATCGAGAATGCCCGAGATTGTTTTCCGGTACCGCCATGTTAAACGAATCTTAAAGAGTCTTGACACGAAAAAAGCTTCTGGTCCTGACGATATTCCAGTCATCGTAATTAAGACATGAGCTGACGAATTGACACCGGTATTTTGTAGGCTTTAAAGAGTCTTGACTCGAAAAAAGCTTCTGGTCCTGACGATATTCCAGTCATCGTAATTAAGACATGAGCTGACGAATTGACACCGGTATTTTGTAGGCTTTTTAACTTATCTTACAAAAAAACGAATATATTTCCTTCTTGCTGGAAAACTGCGAGAGTCCCGCCCATACCCAAAAAAGGCAAGCAGAGCTTACCAAACAACTATCGTCTAGTCGCATTGCTTTCGGTTATATGAAAAGTTCTGGAGAAGGCTATCAACGAAAAATTATTAAAGTACCTGGAAGGCTTCAACATTATTAGTGACCGCCAGTAGGGATTCCGTAAGTCTAGATCAACGGGAGACCTTCTCGCTTATGTTACTCAGGTTTGCAACAACGCAATAGAACATCATGGGAAGTCCCGGGCAGTAGCACTGGACATTTCCAAGGCCTTTGACCGAGTATGGCATGTGGGGCTCCTAACTAAAGTGAGAGCATATGGAATGCCGGTTCAATTTTGTTCATGGCTGTCAAGCTTTCTTAAAGACCGTTCTGTGTAAATGGCGATGGACGGATTTCTTTCAGACATATTTAACATGAACGCCGGAGTCCCTCAAGGTTCTATATTGTCGTCCACCCTCTTTTTACTATACATTAACGATATTTTGGAAAAAACTAAAAATCCTATACTTATATAGCGTCGCTGATGACAGCACACTTATTTCATCTTTTACTTTGGATACCCGTACATCGGCTGCCAATGCACATCTCTATAAGCAGCAAGAGGTCTCACATCTCAACAAAGACCTGGACGAAATTCGGTGTTGGGGTGACAGTAACCAAGTAGAATTGAACGCTAAAAAACCCAGGCGGAAGTTTTTTCTAAAAAGTTAATGTTGAAGAACCGGATATAGTCATGGCGGGACACTCGATTCCCTTGGCTTCATTAATTCATTTATTGGGCGTCAATTTGGACAGTCATATGTCTTGGCATAGTCACGTTGCAGCTATCGCTAAGGCAGCCTCGCAGAAGCTTGAAATACGTTTCCGAACTAAGAACCTCTATACGCCCCAACAACTTTTGATACCCTATAAAACCCAGATTCGACCATCACTGGAGTACTGTTCGCATATTTGGGGCTCTCTTCCTAAACATACCCTGAGATTGCTAGATTCCATTCAAAGAAGAGCCATTCGCTTGATCTGTGACCATGATCTGACAAATAGCCTGAAAAACCTTGAACATCGAAGGCAGGATGGCGATTTCAGTCTATTCTACAAATATTTTCATGGCAAGTTCTCAACTGAGGTTTCCCGCTTGATTCCACCCAGAGCGGTGCATACTGCATGGTAGAAATAAACGACGATCCACTACAGCCCATCCGTACGTAGTTCAGCTTAGTGTCCCTCGAACGACACTGTTTAAAAATTCGTTCATCAACAGAACGTCATCTCTCTGGAACGGGAGGTCGTATTCCCCACCGAGTATAATCTCCAGAGATTTAAGATCAACGTGAATCGTTTGCTACGCACACGCACCGCTCACAAAGCGCCATAAAGGATTAATCCTGCAGTGCTGTGCCTTATCATAAAAAAAATTGTTTTTCTTATGAACATATTTTAGAACATTTTTAGTGAAAATTCGATGATATTTGGCAACACCTACCGACGTATCGGATAATGAAATTCCTTTAGGTGTAAGAATAAAGTTTTGGCTTTTTGGAACTATCATAAAATTTGTTCTTTTTATGCACATATTGGATTTTCTATTTATCAAAAATTATATATTTAAATTTTCCTATGATACGATGTGAAATCACTGTAAGTATAAACAAAATATGACCTCACAATAACTAAAACAACACCGACGTATCGGATAATGAGATTCCTTTATGTAAGAATAAGCTAACATTATACTAATAATAACTCATACATAGGTATATACAGTGCCGTTCCTGGAGCAGTTGGCGCCCTGGTGCAAGCTGATATTTGCCGCCCCAAATAATGAAAATGTTGTATTTTTCAAGGTCAAACGCATTAAATTAAAATTAAGAAAATTAAGGATACTGCTTAGAAAATGTATTTGACAGAAAAATAAAAATAGTACATTATGATTTGTTTTGGCTTCATCAATACTTAAACGAAAACAACATTAAATAAACATTTATCCATAACATAACACAACATAACATTGAAATACACAATACATAATAAAATAAACAACAAGATAAGGTACACTCAAACGTACGGCACCTCTATAACTGCTGGTAAATTAAAAGACTTTTAAAGTTTTAAGTATAATGTTAATAATAATTACATTAAAACTAAAAAATGTTGACATATCGCGCTTTAATACTTGCAAAATCTTTAATGACGTCTTGAATATTTAAGGATTCACAATATGTCGCTTTCTATCGAAATTATAGCCAAATTATTCGGTCGTTCCTGTGTCATCGTAGTACGTAAATAGTTCTTAATAATCACCACCTGCCACAGTAACAGGCAATGTTAGCATAATTCTTAAAGCTATGGTTGTATTAGGAAATGTACTACCAAGATTATTTTTTAAAATATATTCTAAAATATTTTCAGGTAAGTAGATTTCTGAGGTGTTAATGAAATTAAGTAAAATTTCTATTTCATTGTATAGATCGAGGCCTATTACGTCTTTTTTATTGTTCATATTTTTATTACCGTCATCTGTTAGCTTTAATTCTAATTCGATGCAGTATTTTTTTAAATCCAATTTTGAAATTGTTTTTATGATTCTAAGATCACTGAGAAAGTTAAAATTATTTACGTAAGCCTGGAGTTGTTTAAATCTTTCTGCTAAAGCATTCATGGCAACGTCTATCACTGCGAAAAAAAAATTAATTTCGGGACTATTAATACCTACTCTCATCTTCTGCTTCATAATCGAACTGCCTGTTCTTTTTTCTTTTTCTAATTACACTTTGGGAGGAAAGTTGCCTTCAACACCAAGGGATTGAGCTAACTGGGAGGCCTCTTTTAAGATCAAATTAAAATGATCATCCGTTCGAAATTTGGTAATCGTTTCCTTTAGTTTATTTAAATGTTCTAATGCTACAAGCAATTATTTATCAGCGCCCCTCGAGCATTGGCGCCTTGGTTTCTTGCGCCACTTGCACCCCCGGGTAGGCACGGCCCTGGGTATATAGTCTTTACATAAAGTGTTTGGAGTTAGGATACCTATCGGTTTGGAGTTGGCATTACCACAGATCTATATAGCTACGCATAGATCTGTGGTATTACCTATAAGTCGGTGGCATAGATGATATTAAATGTAAAAATAATGTAGTGTATATTAATTTGATGTGTATAAAAATTGTTTACAAAGAATGCCATCACCATTCTCTGTCAAAACTTTATAAAAAAAATTGATAAATTTACTGGACAGCTCTCCTTAGAGTAGAATCCTGGATTTGCCACTGTCGGTCGGTACCTACCAGAGTTGCATTTAAATTAAATGGCAATATATCTCTTCATCGACTTTTAATTCATTTAAAAGCGCCAAACCCTGCAATCCAGAAACCTAAGCCGACGGCGAAGTTTGCACTGATTGGCAGTTTAAAGTATTTCGTTTAAATAACATGAAGTGCTGTCGAATTAAACCTTATTCCAGAGATTTTTTTGTGTCGACCTTGTATATTCATATTTACATAATTATCGATATCGATATAAATACAATGTATACCTACACTTACCTATTTATATTGTCTAGAATCAAGAGGCATGGATTTTTAATTCATCTAGAGAGCCTATGATTAATTTGATCTACAAGTGGTAGCAAAGTTCCATGTTCAAGGATGAAAAAAGGGTTCTTTATGCAATCAAAGCTATATCAGACAATATTTATATTAATATCTTTAAAGTAATGACGCAGATTTTCAATTAAAACCGTTTACACGCCTACTATTAGTTTAATAAAAAGGTTTAACAAATTAAATTTAATTACAGTAAAATCTCTCAATAGCGACCACCCTCGAGAAATCAAATGTTGGTCGGTTAACAGGGGTGCTCGCATAATAGAGAAAAATGAAAACAACTGGTCTGCATTTTACAGTGTTTGTTTATTAATAACTATCTACATATATGTAAATAATTTTAAATATTTTTGTTGAAATTTATGAGAACTAAAATTAAATGAGATGAAGCCAATTCCAATTTACCAATATGTATATACTGCACGTGCATACTAACGTACATGGTGTCAATTTGAAAACTTTCAATGCAAATATCTCGAAAACTACAAAAGTTAGAACAACTTGATTTGGTATAAATGTTATTTGGGTAGTGGGAACTAGAACCACCATACTTTAGTTAAGGGGTCAGTCACCCCTCCTAGGCGCCCCATACCACCACTTTAAAATTTCAAATGGCACCACCCCTTTGGTTATACCTGAAATGAAAGGTCTCACTGAATAATATTTAGCTGCACAAAAAAATCAATAGGAAAGAAAATTTTTATTTTCATGCATGCCATACTCGGTCAAAGGCCTTGGAAATTTCCAGTGCTACCGCCCGGGACTCCCCATGATGTTCTATTGCGTTGTTCCAAACGTGAGTAATATAAGCCTGTTGATCTAGACTCACGGAATTCATACTGGCCGTCACTAATAATGTTGAAGCCTTCCAGGTACTTTAATAAATTTCGTTGATAGCCTTCTCCATAGCTTTTGATATAACCGAAAGCAATGCGACAGGACGATATTTGTTTGGCAAGGTATTCTTGCCTTTTTTGGGTATAGGCTGAACTCGCGCAGTTTTCCAGCAAGAAGGAAATATACCTTTTTTTGTAAGATAAGTTGACAAGTCTACAAAATACCGGTGTCAATTCGTTAGCGCATGTCTTAATTACGATGACTGGAATATCGTCAGGACCAGAAGCTTTTTTGGTGCCAAGACTCCTCAAGATTCGTTTAACATAGCGGTGCCGGAAAACAATCTCGGGCATTCTCGATTCTACAGAAGGAATGTTCGGTGGAGTTCTTCACTGAAAATTAACCGTTGAATGTGAAGAGAAAAGTTTCGGCAGTAAGTTTGCTTTTTCCTGTGCTTTGGTCGCAATGGTGTCATCAGAACGTGTTAGAGGGGGAATGGTTAACTTGGTAAAGTTCTGACTAACGGCATATCGACCAAAATAATCTTAAGCCGTTAGGACATTCAAGAAGTTTGTCTTTAACCCTCTGGTTGTGTGCTTCTTTGCTTTAGTTTATCGTTTGCTTGCATTGGTTTCGAGCATTAACAAAGAATGTACGATTTTCGGCGGTAGGGTTTTTACGCCATTGTCGGTAAAAATATTTTTTGATTTATCAGCTCGTTCGCAATTTTTGGTAAACCAAGGCTTGCCGTTAAAAGAGCACTTTTTTGAGAAAGGGATGAAGGCTTCAATGCTAGTAAGGATAACCTCCGATACTTTTGTTGCACAGATTGATGGATCATCAGAAGGTAAAACAAACCCAAGGAAACGTTCGGAAATGGTCCTTTAGGTCATCCCACTTAGCTGATGTAGAATGCCGGATCTTCCGTGGTTTAGTAGGTTGTTTGGCACTAATTGGTAGTTTGTTCAGTGCCGAAATAAGGTTATGGTCAGACTGATGCTTCACAAGTACAAGTGTACAAGTCGGGGTTTGAAGTTAAGAAAATATCCAACAAACTAGCAAGATCACCATCTCGGTCTGGAATCCTAGTTGGTTCACCCACGAGTTAGGTGAGGCCAGAGCTGATGGCAAATGATTCGGCTTCGCGACCTTGCTTGTCGGTTATATTTGAGTAATTGAGCCAAGTTGACATTATGAGCGTTAAAGTCGCCAAGGATGACAACATCGGAATTGGGATGGTGGGTTTGCAAAAAGTCGATAGTATTAGCAAGAGAGGAGAATAAGTCTCCATAATGTGTATCGCTTGGCGCCAGGTAAAGGCATCAGATGAATTTAGTAATTCTCTGCGTTGATATTTTAAACCACATTACATCAAAGTCGTTAAGCTCGAGTGTCTCCTCTCGTTGACAAGAAATATCATTGCGGACAAAGAGACAAAGGTCAAAATTGCTCCTTAATCGGTGATGGAAGTCGTACCCAGGATATAAATAGCTGACCGTGTTAATCGATAATCTGACCTTTGTTTCGGTTAGTGCGAGTACATGAGGTTTGGTAGATTGTAGATGTTGATGGACTGCATTGATATTCGAGTTCAGTCCTCTTATATTACAGAAGTCAATTTGGAAGCTGCTAATCTCGGATCTTACAACTTCAGTTGTCACACCATTTCCATTTTGAATATTGTCTAAAGGACCCGCCTGGCTACTGAACATGGTGGATGTTTGGATAATTTCGCATGATGAGGCGCCAGGACCCGCCCCACCCGGAAATCCGATCGGGGGGCGATTTTAACTCCGGAGCATTTTGATCTTGGAACCATCATCATAGCATTTTATATATATTTTCCACCCTGGAAACCGGAGACATCAGCACAGCGACGAAGCGTTAGCTCAAAGAGAAACTTTACGCCACCTAAGTCGATGCGATGGTATTTCACCGGGAGATGTCTGCTGAGCCAATATCTACCATCTACCATCTGGGAAGAAATACCACTCTTAGCTCTTCTTCTGCGGCGGCGGTGTAGGCAGCCTAAAAGACGATTATTATGGATGCATCCACATAAAGATTCTCTTTTGGCCAATATTATACATGGCGAGAACAAGTTTATATAAGTGGCGGGGCAGTGTGGCTTGGATTATCCAGACAAATACAATACTTTTTAAATGGCAAATTAATACGGAAACGCCACTCTGTGACGACTTACTACTATTTCAATTAAACACGATAAGGTGGCTCTATATATATATATATCAGTATTCCGTATCCGAACACCGTATCGTATCGCCTAAATATAGCAAACCGCGTGTCGAGTTATGGACGTCACTTATTTTTATCCGTATCGTATCTAGATTTGTCATGATCACCGATCAAATTACTGCCAGGCTTAAGACAGTTCTCATAATGGTATCTGTGGAAGTGTACAAGAATTTAGCGATGTCGTGCTCTCGCTTTATAGTAATTTAAAAGTTATCAGAAAACGCCAAATGGACAGACGAAGGCGGTGGTGGCAAGCCGATTTATTTAGAAATAGTGGCGAGCGGAGGACACATCTAGACTGGCATATGCGTAGCTCCCTTGATGATCGGAAAAAAACCGACTCGAGATGGAACGTATCATGTCCTTTCGGCAAATCAAATTACTGCGTATCACGACCCGTCCACATAGCGATCATTATATGTGTCCATGATACGAATACGGTGATCTAATACGGCATAATGCTACATATGTAAACTCGCCTGTAGGTTCTAGTTCTAAATTATAAATCGATAAATTTATTAAACCTTTTGCTGAAGTAAGAGCTAGAAGGCACTTCTTTGGTTAAACTTCAACACGAATATTTTTAATTTTTCATTTGCTTTTGATGTTCTTAAATTGTTTCGGTACTAGTTATAGTGTAACAAACTGCATTACATATTTCTATAATACGATGTTATTTGGTTTTTGTGTTACTTGTATAAATAAACTTGTTTTTTCAGTTATGTTTTGCTAATTCTATTTTTAAATATTTATCTCACAATAAAATTTCTATACAGGTTGTCCGGAAATAACGATGACAAATTTTAAAGCATGATTGTACATAAAAAAATATTTTAAAAAATATCTTAATTACATAGGACCGCACATAAATTCTTCCATACGGAGTTACAGGCCCATGAAGATGGTGTCATCATAGTGTTTTTTTTTATTTGTGGTCTATAGTCGACTATTTTCGAGATAAAAGGAATTTAATGCTAAAAAACCAACAAATCAATAATAAAATAATAAACAACACTGCCCCTAAATTTGTGACTCCTATTTTTTGTTATTACAAGTTTTATAGTAAGTGTTGAAAATGATTTCCGTGCATATCAATGCAACTTTTCTAAACATACCAGCAAATACCCGCTGCTCTAATTCTTTAACGCTGCGAACTGGTACTTCGTACACTATGAATTTTAAGTAGTCCCATAAGAAATAATCTAATGGATTCAAATCTGGAGAACGAGGTGACCAACCTACAGGACGACCATGTCCTATCCATCACTCAGGATAATTGTGGTGGAGCTTTGTCTTGCATGAAGTACACATGCCCTTAGAGCGTAAGATTATTTTTTGTGTTGTAGACAACAAAATACGTTCCAACCTGAAAGCTGAAACTTTGAACGCATTAACATTTTTGCGGAATAAAAAAAAGTTACAGGGTGATTCACGAAGATGGCGTATTAGACGTTTATGGCGAACTAGTCAACAAGACGATCCAACATGAAAATACATGCTCTACCAAGCTAAAGCTATAACATTTTCGACAATGTAGTGTTGCCGCTTCTACTAGAAAGTAGTAGCAACTTTGATAATTTAAACGGACTACTTTGTATATTAACGTATTTTTACGATCTATTTATCAATTTAGTAGTTTCTTAACAACTTTTCCTATTACTTCCCTATACCTATCTTTTACCGTTTTCGAGATGTTAATTAATTTTCTTTTGTTTTTTTGAAAAACATGGCCTGCAATAAATGCTGATATTCTTAATTTTTAAGATACTAAGGCACTGATATTTGCTTGGGAGTTAGGCAATACTCGGAGGCTTTATACCCTATGGCCGCAGCTTAGTTGCAATATACAGGGTGATCTAAAAATACCTTGAGTTATCTCGGTTACTTGAAAATCGGTCTAAAAGTAGATTTTTTGAAAGGAAACAAATTTTTATTTTTTGAAAGCTGCTAAAGTTTACTATTCATTTATGAATACGATTCCCATACCTATAACTAGTCATTTATAAGTATTTATTGAAAAAAGAAGAAAAAATTAGTTTGTAGACGAAAACATAAATTAGTTCATGTTAAGTGAAATCCTGATATGGCCGTGGTCCTGCAGCGCTATTTTCTCACGCATCGCGGAAACCCTAGCACCCCTCCCCCCTAACAAAAAAATCATTTCTACGTCTAGGTTAGCCCCCCCCCCCTCCAAAACACAATGCTATATACGCCATTAGTAATATCACTGTAGTTATGGTTTCGATATTCTAGTGCTTAATCTAGCCCTTGTCAGCCGAACAAATCTATTCAAACGCAGTTCTAATGAATTTATTTATTTTCGTTGGAGAATGTAATAAAATTATAAGCAGTTATCGTTATGAACAAGAAAAAACCACGACCCCTAACTTCTAACGAATAACGAAACAATCAGGTTAGTGTTTTGACATATTTCCGTGCATTTGCCCAGTCATCAATACGAAGTAGGTACTGCTGTTGCAGATGATTTAGGTATAACGTATTCATCAGTCCAAAGAAGTTTAGAACATTATAACATGCACCCACATTTATTAAACAAAATAATTTGGACAGATGCATTGGAATGTTCAAGAGAAGGGTTTTTTAATAAGGAAATCGTCATTTTTGGTCCAGTGAAAATCCCTCGGAAAATCCAGATATCACGAAGGAAATTGGATTTCAAGAAAAATTCCGCTTTTATGCTTTTTGCATATTACTAGACAACCAGTTTAACGCACGTGATGTACGAGGAGTGATTAACATCAAGGAACTATAGTCTGTTGCTTAATGCGAGAGAGTAATAAATCATTATTGAACTATAAAACCCAGTGGTCTTCGCCGTATTCCATAGGTGTAGTCCAATTATTATTATTGTACCTATGATTATTGTCAGCGGTCCCGAGATCGGGTATGTAGAGGCACAGGTAGCTCACTGTTTCAAAAATTTGAAATGTTTAGTAACTTTCCGGCAATTGTTGGAAAACTTCGTTCTGGCTATAGTGTTTTTGAATTTGTTGCTGAGAAACGGACTAGTAAAACTGCGCTTTCTAAAAATGAGAAAATTATTATTCTCAATGCGTTCAACGCTCTTCGCCACAAAAATTCAACATCCGGAGTTGCAAAACTAGTTGAAATGTGTTCGAATATGAGTGGAGTCGGACAGTCAACAATATACCGACTTGTGCACGAGGATAAACGCGGCCCCATCAGGTCATCAAAGAGAAGTACAGGAAGAAAAGAAACGGTAATAAATGAGGCTGAAAAGATTGCCATGAGGAGAATCATACACTCGATTTACTTAAAAAAAGAAATACCTACCTTGGACAAAATAATGTCTGAAATGAAAAATAATGATTTCGTTCCACCCATGGGTAAGAAGAAACTATGGAAAACTTTGAAGGAAATGAATTTTTGTTATGAAAAAATAAATCAAAACGGACTGGAGACTATCATGAAGACATGAACGCTGATGTCTTTGAAGAATACTTTCAGCAAATGCTAGATCTTATTCCTCCTGGGTCTGTTATAGTCATGGATAATGCCAGCTACCACTCAAGAAAATCCGAAAAACTACCAACGTCTTCTTGGAAAAAAAATGACATCATTCATTGGCTTACTGTAAATAAGAAGCCATTTCATGTCGATGCGATGGTATTTCACCGGGAGATGTCTGGTGAGCCAATATCTACCATCTACCATCTGGGAAGCCTAAAAGACGATTATTATGGATGCATCCACATAAAGATTGTCTTTTGGCCAATATTATACATGGCGAGAACAAGTTTATATAAGTGGCGGGGCAGTGTGGCTTGGATTATCCAGACAAATACAATACTTTTTAAATGGCAAATTAATACGGAAACGCCACTCTGTGACGACTTACTACAATTTCAATTGAACACGATAAGGTGGCATCATTCATTGGCTTACTGTAAATAAGAAGCCATTTCATAAAGATATGCTGAAAAAGGAGCTGCCGGAGATTGTAAAGTTTAAAAAATGTCTTTGTACGAAATTTGTTGTCAACGAAATCGCTTCAAAATGAAGTATAACGGTACCTCGCCTTCCACTATATCACTGTGAATTAAACTCCATAGAATTGGTGTGGGCGCAAGTAAAAAGGTTTGTTGACGTTGGAAACCTCTTGCAAGAGGGAATAAAGACAGTGGATTGTGAAAAATGGAGTTAGTGCGTCGAACATGTGATTTAAATAGAAGAAATAATGTGGGAAGCTGATAACATGCTAGAAAACACTGTAGAGCCCCTTATGATTTCTCTGGATCCAACGACGATAATTCATCGGACTACTCGGAACATGATGACTAAAATTTAAAAATTAAGTTGTTGTATTGTACATAGTAGATTTTTTTTATAAATATTAATATTTATTCCAATTTATCTATTTTTATATTATTCTTACTTTTATATAAATTTGTATCTACTTAAGATTAGAATAATTAATATCTCAATTATCTGCCTATCTCTATAATTATAATGAAGTATAATTAGTATTATATTTATTATTCTAATAAACTACCTATAGTAACGCCGCTGTCACATTTCTTTCATTCACCAAACTCGTCTGGTATTCTATTGTATGCAAATTAGGGTGACCCTAATTTAGGACCGATTCGGGGTGTGTAGGTCTTAAATATCTAAAATAAGGAATTTTTAAGAACTCTCATTACAATTTACCTGAAATTTACAATGCAACCTTTAAGTTGTCCACCCTGCTTAATGGGTCCTGTCATTGCAAATTTATATTGTATTACTCTCTCGCATTAAGCAACAGAATATACCTCAATATTTTGAACACAGTTGTCGAAAACGTCGTCGATAATCTGCCTGCACTTGAAAAATGTCGAAGCTATCGTATATCAACTCGACCGAACTCCTGCACATTGTATAGGAACAGTTACCTCAGATTAGCGTTTAGGACCATGGACTTGACTTCCGAGATCATGTGATCTTAATCCATTAGATTTTTACTTGTGCGAGGTATGTTCAAAGAAAGAGTCATATTATCTACTATACATGCGCCTGTATATTCAATTTTTATGTCGAGAAAAACGTATTATAATTAAACGTTTGCTAGTATTTCTCCAGAAAAAAAAAACTGTGTGTCATTTACTGAATTTATCCTAAGTTTCAGACTAACAGAATTTTTATTAGTACCTGCCTGCTTAGGGGCGACATAGAGCGAGCACCTTTAAATGGTTGATTCGAATTGTTATTTTTCATTTCAATCATTTTTGGGCAAAAGAGAATCCTCGTACGATAGTCGAAAGTCATTTCCAGTAAAATGTGTGGGCTGGCATTATTGGAGACTATTTGGTGGGGCCATTTTTCCTGCCAAGAAGTTTAAACGGGCAATATTATCGACAATTTTCAGAAGAGGTACCACTTGAACAAAGAAGCTAATTCTGGTTTATGAATGATGGTGCACCGCGCAAATTAACACTACAACTGTTGAATAGATCGAGGTGGACCTCAACCATGGCCTCCTAGGTCCCCCGATTTAAATTTCTAAAGTCCATTTATCTCACAATATAGAATAGGCGTAAACAAAATCACGCACTATACACGCTAATTAGCCTAAGTGCATTTTCATGGAAGTTTAAAAATAGCTTCTGGATACGAGGAGTATTCCGGCCCACACACCAATCCAAATGCAACGTTAAAATTGAAACTCGACCATAGTCACGCCACGTAAGCGAAAATAAAGTCAATGGGAAGCGGACGGTGTTGCCAGTAAATAATAGTAAAGAATAAGCAATAGAAAATTGATCCCGTGCTAATTTTTCATGTCATCGATGTATGTCAACTTTCCCACAACACGATAATTAGCCCATGGTAATTCACAATCTCTATGAAGCAATGCCACGTCGCGTTGTATTACATAGAGTGCAAAATTTAGGTACATGTTAGTAGGAAAGTTCCATCTAGCAATCTAGCTAGATCATTTAAATTTCCTATCTTTCTATAGTATGATATAACCGGCAAAGAAAAGAGCCTGAAGTGCAGACCTCCTATATCAAAATTTTTTTTTTCCCAATCGACTAAGTGAGGTCCCAGCTTAATTTCCCCACTCACGTTCAACCGATCCGAAGGGGGGAGGGGGGGGGGGGAGGGGCCATTGAAAAGTACGTGATATCGGTTTTTCGTGGATTGCTCCGTCAGTTTTGATCCTACCGAAAAAATTGTTCTTTCCAAAAAGCAAGAGCTTGGCAGAACACGTAAGCTCGTGCAAATCCAAAGTCGATTGGGCAACTTGTTCGCGAAATATAGCGAATTTTCGGTGCGGAAAAAAAATATTTCAATTAGTTTGTTATTGGCCGGTCGTGCATGTAGGGGGGTCAGTTAAGGTTTTTTAGAAGGGTGTTTTCATGTTTTTTAAGGGCCCGTTGGAAAGGGATGGTGGGACAATTAGGAGGGGAGGGAGAGCGAAAGTTCAAAATTTCTTAAAACCCCGATAACTCGACTCCGAAGAGGCGTAGCGCAAAAAATCAAACTGCGTTTTTTTCGTCTTTTTGACCGGAATACAATGAATCCTTTCCGTAGCAACGTTCGCGAAAAATCCGCCGCTGGCACGCGAAACCAAAATCTGCAATTTTTTCAAAATGTTTTATTGACATGAAGGGAAGGGGTCGGGGGAACAATTTTTAATTGAAAAGATGCCCCTATCTTTTAGCTTTAATTTTCGCCCTTCAAAATCCCGCTGCGATAATTTTCAAGGGAGATATGGGTGTTCTAACTTTCGACTCTGTAACGGGGAAACGGAGAGGAGTGGGGGGTTCTTGAGGGCTAAAAATGAAGCTGGAACATTTGGCTATTTATTTAAAAAATAAATTTATTCCATTCGGTCCATATTACGCCCGTCCGCGCGAGTTAAAAGCATGAAAACGAGCCCAAGCGGGCGCGTTTGTCAGCCGGGGCGGCGGCGAGCGGGAAGCGGCCACTGTTGAAAATTGCACTTTTTTCATTTTTTTTCATTTTCTCAGAAACGGTACACGCTGGAACGATAAACTTTTTAGATTTTTTTTTTAAGGACAAACGCTATCTAAATATCGACGAATTAAATCTACCGGGTGTTTGGCGAAAATAGGGCGACCGTTTTAAGTGCCTAATTTATGTGGATTGTGATTGGGAGACTCGTTTGACGTTAATGGTGGACTGATTGAAATTATATTTTTGGATTTATATAGAGGACGATGGTCTTTCGAACAATCTGGAGAGTTTTTTTTTTGAAAAAGGATTAAGAAATATTTTTTTTTTACACTTTTAGGTCGAAAAAATGCACTCGCGCGGGTAAGTTCGGAGGCTAATAGATCGAATTACGTCAATCTGATCGAAATGCGGTTTGAAGATTTGGATTGACCAACTCAAATATTTTAATCTATCTAACCTCTCATTTTGTCTTAAAATCACAAAAAAGGGGAGAATTTTAGAAAAATCGCAAATGGTTGTTTTTGACCCCATTTTTACGCAATTATTAATCGCTTTTGGGGTGAAAATTCGAAATTTTACCTCATGTCCCGAAAGAGCTCGTGAAATTACATAAATTGGCTATTTGCAAAATTTTTCAATATTTATACAGAGTGAGCTACAGTAGTTTGAATTATTTTTTTCTTCAATGTTTTGTTTAAACATCAATCAACATATAAGTTTGTACAAAATTCAGTTTCTAACTTTTTAAAACTCTTTAACTCTTATAAGATGAAGGGATAATAGAGCTTGAAAAAAAAACGCTAAATGGTGCTGCCCAACCGATATTTAAGTATTTAAAATAATTTATTTACGATTTTTTTTTTCAAAAATTTTATTCAACAGGTTTTAAAAAATATCAAAATAAAATTTAGGGGGTAGTTTTATGGCTTATTTTCTTGCCCCATGTTTTCCCTACACGAATAACCCAATAAAGTTGGAAGTTTTATCATTCAAGTTGGAGATAAATGGTAATTTATGTCAGAAAACATGCCAAAAATTTAACCGAAAAACACCAGCAAATGTTGAATAGACGGCTTTGAGATTGAACCAGAATTAATTATATTTTCGATCTGTTAAAATGTACGTCCCATTTTCACTACTTTTTGTAACGAGATTATGAAGTGAATTTAGCGATTTGAGATTTGAAAGACGTGTTTTTACATAATAGCATGGCATTTTATTATGGTGAAGATAGGGATTTCAAATAAAATTTGTTTTGAAAACGATATTGTGAGACTAATAGATCGAATTTTTTCTTAAAGTTGGCCGAAAAAGAGAGCTTGAAATATATATAAGAGATAGCCACTTGGAGTATAGAGTAAATAGATAGTTTCTTAGGTGTATTTTTCTTAGCCCTTTCAGCGTGTACGCCAATAAATTTGTACGGTATTTCGTACGGTGCTTTTATACCCATTAGTGATGACACACTCACGCGCCGCTTGAGCTCGTTTTTATGATTTTAACTCGCGCGGACGGGCGAAATATGGACCGAATGGAATAAATTTCTTTTTTAAATAAATAGCCAAATGTTCCAGCTTCATTTTTAGCCCCTCAAGAACCCCCCACTCCTCTCCGTTTCCCCGTTACAGAGTCGAAAGTTAGAACACCCATATCTCCCTTGAAAATTATCGCAGCGGGATTTTGAAGGGCGAAAATTAAAGCTAAAAGATAGGGGCATCTTTTCAATTAAAAATTGTTCCCCCGACCCCTTCCCTTCATGTCAATAAAACATTTTGAAAAAATTGCAGATTTTGGTTTCGCGTGCCAGCGGCGGATTTTTCGCGAACGTTGCTACGGAAAGGATTCATTGTATTCCGGGCAAAAAGACGAAAAAAACGCAGTTTGATTTTTTGCGCTACGCCTCTTCGGAGTCGAGTTATCGGGGTTTTAAGAAATTTTGAACTTTCGCTCTCCCTCCCCTCCTAATTGTCCCACCATCCCTTTCCAACGGGCCCTTAAAAAACATGAAAACACCCTTCTAAAAAACCTTAACTGAACCCCCTACATGCACGACCGGCCAAGAACAAACTAATTGAACTATTTTTTTTTCGCACCGAAAATTCGCTATATTTCGCAAACAAGTTGCCCAATCGGTTTCGGATTTGCACGAGGTTACGTGTTCTGCCAAGTTCTTGCTTTTTAGAAAGAACAATTTTTTCGGTAGGATCAAAACTGACGGAGCAATCCACGAAAAACCGATATCCCGTACTTTTCAATGCAGCATCAAAAATGATCGTTGACGCCGTCTTTATTTGCTTGCGCCAAACATAAATTGTTTACTGTATTTCTCATAGGTTGCGTGGTTCAAAATGTGTCAGTTGAAATAAAAGGCTTTTTTCTCACGCAGAATATATCTATTTACTTTTGGTATTTCATTTACTTATCTTCACATTCAACCAGCAAATGCCTTTTACTTTTACAACTTAGTATGGAAAACTTCTCACTGCATTAAAACACCTATACATTTTTATATCACTAACATTACATCACTAAACAAACAATAATATCGGGATACACTACTGTATTCTTAAACCTTCGAGAATTTATCGTATCTACGAACTTGAGACTGCTTTTTACAATAGATAAACAGGACTCGTGTCGTGGTATAATAACTACGTTATTCTACCTTCCGACATTCACCGCGAATTGACCACGTTATTTCAACGGATAAACGGAACTTGAGTTGAGGTGTAATAATCACATTAGTTACACCTTCGGGATACAATACCGTGAATTTTCCAAACTATTTCATGGCTTGAATACCATAAAATCAACTAAACCTGCGCAAAATGCCGCGAGGAGAGAGTGTCCTTTCTGCCAGGCGTGATACGGAACTCTACTTAAGTCTGGATATAATAATCACATTCGGGATAACTCCGCAAATTGACCAACTTAATTACTTGACTTGAGTGCAATAAAAAACTAAAACCTCGCGTAACCCGCGCGAGGGAAACTGTCTGCTTCCCACGACCACTGGGCACTGATACAGATCTCTCCTGTCCGCCCGAAAAGCTAAACACGTCAAGTATTACTTGCGATATATCATCCGTCTTTCTCGTACGCAATGACATTCTGTCATGCTGTTTCAAACCCTGCGCTTAGTCACGTAGGCTTATTCCGCCTTCAGCGACGCTAGATGCTTGCTTTACTTCGGCGGATTCTCGAAATTTAGTCTGGGTGTTGTAGACGGCGTATATTCTAGTAAATTGTTATTGGTTGTATGTTTTAAAACTCAACTGTCTTGTCTTGTTTCCATGCCTTGATGCACCGTAGATACATTAATTGTAAACGGCGGCGTTGCCGTGCTTTCTCTACTTTGACTTGATACCCCAACAAACATTTTAAGTTAAATTTACCTTTATTCGACCTCTAAACGGGTCAAATATTTTGCACGACCAATTATATATAGGGATAATTTACCTACATTTGTTTTCCTATTGCCCAATGTGGGGAAAGAAACTAAAGTAAATTGAAGGTCGAAAATAGGTTGATAGGGGTTTTCTGTCCAATAAGTTGAAACGAAGTGAAATAAATATAGACCTATTTTACGTCTAAATGTGGAAAGTGAGACCAACCTTTTGACCTAAATATAACCTAAATAGGAGCAATAAGACACTAGACAAAAATACAGAGAAAACATATTATATCTGGCGTTAGAAAGAAAAGACAACAACTTATGCCAACACTTCCAACAGGACAAAATAAATTATAAAATGGAGTTCGACTTAAGTAGATATTTGTAATGGCCGCATATTATAACTTCAACAATATGATATAATTAAGTTTTATCATTTTTCTGGATCGAAATTTGGATGCGAAAGAAATGTGTTTGTAAATTATGGTGATGATACTTCGAAAAACTAAACGCGCCCTTAAAATATGCATTTTTTTATGTATTATTACGATAATTTAAAATATTTTTACCATTATAACCTAAAAACAGAGTGCCTACATTATAAACATTATATGTACCTAAAGTTTTAAAAAAACTTTCGTTGACGAAAGATATCGTAGTCTAATGGATTTTCCACTCACCTTATGTAATTCTTAAAATTTTAATTATTGTTTTTTTATAGTTGTCGATAAACAGGAAAACTAATAATTATTAAATATGGCCGCCTTTATATTTTTAACCTTAAAGTTATTTTTTTCTTTATTATTAACTGTACAAGCAATGTTAGCCTTTGAGGTTAATCAGAAAGTTATGAAGTAGCTCAATTTTTAACCACAAAAGATCTATAACTTTGGCAACAATTTATAGGGCAAAATTATCCAAAATATTACTTGTTTCTAAAACTACATGGTCAGTAAATTATTTGGACTTTTTGTAGGCAATAATTGGGTATAATTTACCTAGCGTAATAGCCAAAAAATTCCTTAATTTTGAACACATATATTAAGTAACAATTAAGTAAATTATTACTTAATCATATTCCTTATTAGGATTAAATATTTTTAATGTCTAAGAGAGGTAATTTATTTGTAATTTTTAACTAGGTAAATTAAACTACAAGTAGACTTCCCTATAACAAATTATTTAAGTTCTAGATATCCAAATTTTGACTTAGATTTTAGAGTTCGAATCTTTTGTGACTTTTAAGAAAACATTTAAGGCAAAAATAAGCAAATATTTGACAATTTAGGATTATTTTCCTTCCGTTCTGGTCTACATTACTTAATATGTTTGTTGGGACCTGTTTGTTGTTATTTAATTAAGCAACTAGACAACTGAACCTTTCTCCAACAATGATTCTATTCACTTTTTCCGAATTTCTAACGGTTCTTGAAATATCGGGGTTGGAAGTTAAACTAAATTACCAGAGGGCTTAGGAAAATAGTGATTTATTTTAATAAAAGCGTAACGACATTGAAATTATTAAAGCTGCTCAATGTGACCACCGTCTTGTGCAATGAATAACTCAATCCTCCGTCAGAGTTCTCGTTCACAGTCGAAGTTCGCCATATTTTTATCGCTGCATGAGTATTCTGGATGAGTTGGTCCCTGTTATTAGGCTTTCCCATTGGAGTGTCTTCACATGTCCCCACATGAAAAAGTCTAGTGGGTTGAGATCCGGAGATCTGGAAACTTTAAACTCCGATACTTCAAGAATCGTTAGGAATTCGGAAAAACTGAATAAAATCATTTTTGCTTAAAATTAGTCATATAATTCATCTACGAAGTATCTCGCATACCTCGTATTATTATGTATTAGTGGATAAGATGCAAAAGTTGGAAATTTAGGTTAGGAGGGGCGAATTTACTTGTATTCAGGCGTTATTAACTTATAAGCAGCCCTATGATTAAGCACACAAGTTAACTCTAGGCGCCAACTTCAAAATGGCCTGTTTTTCAACCACAGTGAATAATTAACAAGTTAGCTTTCTTCGGATGTTGTCATGGAAATGGTACGTTAAAATTTAACTTGTGTGTTTGATCATAGGGATGATTGTTGATTAAATGCAGAATTATCTAGTTATTTTTGATGCAGGAGTAGTATTTGGTGGAATATTTGCAGAACAATCGTATTTCATATCTTAAAATAAAACATAATGGTACAATAATAACATAATCATCAACAGATTTATTAAAAATATACTTAAAATTAGGAATTAAATGTGTTTCCGCTAAAAGTACAATTATAGTAATTAAACATGTGATTTTGATTGAATGTGATATCGTGGTTTTCGTCATAATAATAATAATAATAATAATAATAATAATAATAAACCCCAGAAGAACCCCACGGGCCCAATAACACGGAAAGGGCCCCCACAGAGCTCAATCCTTTTGATATCGGTGATATCTGGGATGAGTGAATGTTCCCCGTAGAGGGAGTGCATGACAGGTCTCGCGACCTGTCAGAAAATAATAATAATAATCTTTATTTCAGAATTACATAAATTACATTTATATAAAATGAAATAGTGTCAATATAAATGTCTAAAAGCTAATAATATTTAGGAATTTTTCTAAAATACTCTTCTATGCTGTAAGGTTCAATATCGAGAAGTACCCTGAAAATCATTTTTTTAATTTTCCCTATATTAGTTACCTGTTTCATACCAATTAGTAAACTATTATAAAATCTGATACAATTGTAGTATGCCCCTTTTTCGTACATTATTAGTCTATGTCTAGGAAAAGTATAGTTCATTGTTCTGGTAGGATAAGTACCCTGAGACTCATTGCTTCTAAATAGTAAGCGACTTTTACAAAAAAATAAAACACACTCCTGTATATAAACAGCAGCAACCGTAAGAAGTCTGTTTTCTTTAAATCTACCCCTACAGGTTTCTATTAGGCCAAGATTAAAAAGGGTCCTAATGGCCCTCTTCTGACAGATAAACAGTCCTCCTACATCACTACAATCTTCATACAAGATAATACCATATAATCTAATATGTGATTCAAAATTTGCGTGATAAATCATTTTTTTCGTGTCAATATCAATTATCTAGACCAGCTATACTCTAAGTGTGTTCCGCGGAACCCTAGGGTTCCGCGATACCTCTGTAGGGGTTCCTCAAGAATTTAGAAAAAAAATCAAAGCACCTCTCTCTGGTCGAACGTTTTGACTCCGCGGCCGCGCGTAGGTATATTTATTTATTTATTTGTATTTGTATAAACATGTGTTACAATAGCTGGTACAATATCTCATAAGTTTGGTATCAACATGTATACTTGTATACTTGTGAGCGCGCAGTCCGTTTGATAAAAGCCGCCTCTGAATCGTTTACAACGCAATTTTTATATTTCTCTTTTTATTTTTGCTTTATGTTTATCAAAGGCGCCGACTCGAGTATTTTCGAGAATATTCGAGATCGAGTCTAGGACTAAGTATAAAAGCGGCGATCGCGCGTCGCGCCTCGTCAGTCAGTTGACGATTAGCGTTCGGAGCGATAAGTTCCTACCTACCTACTTACAAGCTCGCTAGCGAGAAACTAGTGTTTATTGTTCTACTGCCTGCTGTATTCTGTTGTCTCAGTTTTATACATTTCTTCATTGTACTAAACTTAGTCTCTTATACGCAGTAACGATTGTGCATTATTTAGACCCCACCATCCTGACGTGTAACATTATAAATAAAGAAGAATGGAACGTTGGCTTAAAGGTGTTAAACGTGTTGCAACAACATCTTCTAATGACGCTGAATGTTCAAAAGCAGTACGCGCGGAGAATATAGCAATCACCGATCCAGACGATGATGCCACAACGTCAAGCTCGACGGTTTCAAAGACGAAAAAAAGGAAGTATGATGAATCATATATCAGTTTCGGATTTGTTGATTCCAACGGCTCACCTCTCTGCATGCTATCTAGTAAACTGCTTCCTAATAGTTCCATGGCACCTGCCAATTTGCGCCGACATTTACAAACTGTACACCCCGAGTCTAAAGACAAGAATAAACAATTTTTTGTTCGTAAAAAAGATCAGTTATTGGAAAGTCAAAAAAATATAATGCATGTAACAAAAACTATCAACGAAAAGGCCACGGAGGCATCATATTTAGTTAGCTATCGCATTGCACAAGCAGGTGAAGCGCACACTATCGCTGAGAATTTAATAAAGCCATGTGTATTAGACATAACAAAATGTATGCTCGATGAAAAATCTGCAAAGCATCTTTCTACTGTGCCGCTATCAAACGATACTGTTTCACGGCGAATCCATGATCTGGCAAGCTACATCAAACAAGAACTAGTTACACGTCTACAAAAAACACGATTCGCCTTGCAAATGGACGAGTCAACTGATGTCGCTAGTTTGGCTATCTTGCTGGTTATCGTGAGATATCCATATGAAAGTTCTTTTGAAGAAGACATGCTTATGTGTTCACCGCTGCTCACAAACACTACCGGGGAAGAAATTTTTAATAAAATAAATATATTTTTTGAAGAAAATAATCTCAGTTGGAACAATTGCATTGACATTTGTACAGATGGGGCCAAGGCGATGACAGGTAAAACAGCAGGAGCAGTGTCACGAATAAAAAATAAAGCGCCTAATTGTAGTTCCAGCCATTGTATTCTGCATAGACAAGCACTTGCGATGAAGCAAATGCCGTCAAATCTAAAATTAGTTATGGATGAAGCGGTAAAAATAATTAATTTTATCAAATCACGACCACTACAATCCCGATTGTTCTCATTATTGTGTGAAGATTATGGCAGCAAACATAAAACACTGCTGCTCCATACAGAAGTGCGATGGCTGTCTCGGGGTAAAACTTTAACAAGGCTATTTGAACTTAGAGCCGAGTTACAAATGTTTCTTTCAGCAGATACTTCTTTTAATTTGAAGGACCGTTTGTATGATAAAACTTGGTTGTTCCGATTGTCTTTTATGGCGGATATCTTTCAAAAACTGAACGAATTGAATTTATCATTGCAAGGTAAACAGACAACAGTGTTTCAGGCCAATAATAAAATAACTGCCTTCAAAAGAAAATTAGATTTTTGGATTATTTGCGTTGGTAAGAAAGAAATAGAAAGCTTTACGTCACTCAGTGAGTTTGTTAGCGATAACGACTCAGAAATGTTTCAAGATGATGTGTTTGAAGAATTGGTCCAATATCTCAGTTCGATGCGCGCATCTTTTGAAAAGTATTTTCCCGAAGAACAGAATACAAAAATGAAACTGAATTCATGGATTCATAATCCTTTTTTACCCAACTTGGAAAAGCCCGAAAGTATGTCAAACGAGATACACAAGTATGAAGTCACTGTTCAAAACGACGCCTCTCAACGATTTTTGGTGCAGAATCCGTGATGAATATCCAATGCTTGGCAAAATGGCTCTGAATATTCTTCTCCCGTTCCCAACAACATATTTGTGCGAAACAGGATTCTCAACCTATGCAGCCACGAAAACAAAATATCGCAATAGACTGGACGCCGAACCTGATATGAGACTTCAACTATCTTCTATCAAACCTGATATCAACCAATTGATGAAAAATAAAAAACAGTTTCATACCTCCCATTAGTTAGATTTTTTCTTTTTTAATATCTTCTATTATTGTACTTGCCATGTGGTAAAGTAAGTAATAATTAGTAACTGTTACATTGTACTTTTATTATGCTTATTAATAAAGAATACACTTTTAAAAACTATTGTTTTATTGCAGGGTTCCATCAAGTATTTTGCTTCCCAAAAGGGTTCCGTCACCAAAAAAGTTTGAGAACCGCTGATCTAGACAATACTCGAAATGTATAACATATTCTGTTCAATTTTGTGACAGTGTAATGAACATGTTTTTTCCAAGAAAGATTGCAATCCAATACCATTCCCAAAAACCTAGTGGTGTGCTCTAAATTTATATTGATGCCATTTATACTTATATTCTCTGGTGCTTGTAATCTTGATCTCTTTGTCCTAAAAAGAATGACGCTGGTTTTATTTTCATTCAAGACTATCTTATTTTTTACAAATTAGGAAGTTAGGAAATTAGGAAAGGGGCTGAGTGCACCATCAAAGATAACTTATTTTTTGTAAACCACGCAGATGTTTCGATCATTAACAATTGGGATTTTTCTACTAGAGTTGGTAAGCTTGAGGCAGTTCCTAATATGTTAGTGTCATCCGCATAATTTGTTATTTTACAATTATTTACAGAGTTTATTTCAGTTATATCGTTTATATAAATTATGAACAATATTGGCCCTATGACACTACCCTGGGGTATACCTCCTTTTATTTTAACCTGATTAGATGAAACCCGTTTTGAGCCTTGGCCAATACTAACTTTTTGTTGTCGGTTTGATAGGTATGATGAAATGCACTTCAAAGCCGTTCCTCTTACACCAAACAATTCCAATTTATGCAGCAATATATTCTAATTTATGGTATCATATGCCTTTGATAGATCGAGAAACAGCCCTAAAGGGATCTCATTACGTTCAAAAGCCTTAAGCACCTCCTCACTGAATTGAAACATAGCTGTTTCTGTTGATCTTCCCTTCAAATAAGCATGCTGAACCTCATTCACAATATTTAGCCCAAGCAAAAATTGCATAATACGGTCACACATCACCCTTTCAAGGATCTTTGAAAATGATGGCAACAAACTAATAGGGCGGTAGTTTTCAAATGTTGCCTCGTCACTCTTTTTAAAGACAGGTACGATCAGAGCTTTCTTCAACTCATCCGGAAAGATGCCAAATTTTAAAGAATTATTGAAAATGTAGACAAGTGTCTTCGTCATTGCCACTACTTAACTTATTTTTTAGATTATTACCTATCTCAATTATTTCTTTAGAGTCCACAGGTTGTAAGGAAATGGTATCTTGATTACGTTGAATATTCGTGGTAAAGGGAACAGTATCTCATTTTTCCAGCAAATTGATTGATAAACTAGAGAAGAAATTGTTGAAATTATTTACTATATTAGTTTTATCTCCTTCAACTTGTCATCAACCTTAACTTTTCCGGTTATTTCGTTTACTACACTTCACGCACACTTTGTTTTATTGTCCGATGATCTGAGACGATTGACGTAGTGCGATTTTTTTATGTTTTAAAAGGTTATCGTATTCCTTTTTTTTGCAGTATACATAAGCCTATATTGATTATTTGCATTTTTACAAACATATAGTATATCTAATTATCGTTTACACTCCACTATTTCTGGACTACGTTGTTTATATTTGGCTTCATTATAATTTTTTACTGGGTACCTTCTTATCGAGAAGCATTCATTAAAATCTGCCAGAAAAATTTTCATAAAAATGTCCCATTGGTGGTTAACCTGAGTAGCATCCAACCCGTTTAACAAACCCCAGTGTCTATCTGATAGTTTGATTTTAAACTTTGATTTATTGAATTCACTAAAACATCTTTTATCTATAAAATTATTTTCTGACTTGGTATCCAGGGAAACGACCAATTTTTGCGCGGTATGATCTGAAATATGGGAGTGTAAGATCCGAAAAATGTAGTCACCATTAAAATTTGTCATAGACATCGATGAAGAAGGTTGCGGCTACTGCAGAGAGTTGTAATAATTAATAAAAAATAAAAAATTATTTAAAAAAGATTCTTAGTTTATATTTTTCACCTTTTTTTTTTATCTTAATATTGTTGTTGTTGTTATTATTTTTATTAATTAATTACTTGGGTCACCACGGCCACTCAGTTTTTGATTCGCTTGAGAGCTAAGGTCGTAGATTTAATTCAGATAAGATTTTTGGGCGCCATCAACCAAAGGGGTTGAAAAAGATTATAAAGAAAAGAGTAAATAGAATATTTAGTTCCCTAGCCCTGAAAGAGAAAGCAGTATGAATAAAACAATTATTTTAATCAATTCCTATTTTATTAATAAAAGAATAATATTTTCCAACAAACACCCATTTTATTCATTTAGGAAGAAATAAACATAACATGAAAAAGGATTTGAATAAAAGGCTAAGCAACTAAATCAGAGAAAGAAGATATAAAAAATTAACATAAAAAAAGTTATGAAATGAGCTAGCCAGCTCCACTAAAAGATATATTAGATCATAGGAAATTAATCAGATTAAGAAGTGAGGATTCTTTCTAAACACACAATATAAAAGGAGTCAATTACTAACTAAAAGCTTTGAACATAATTAAAGTGTAATTACTTTAAAGGTAGTGACCAAAATAAAACAGAATTTAAATTTAAGTTAAACTAAATCAAATTATAGCATTCATTATGCCCAAAATTGAAAATAAAATATTCTTTATAGTAAAGTCAATGAAAGGTCAATTGAAGCACTTACGATGCCCAAAATTTGGTTAAAATCCCTTGAGAATTTTATGGTAACTTCAAGGTTATATAATTAAAGGCATTTACCCTTTTGCCAAAATTTCAAAGTCAACCAGCATTTAGGGTAAAGTTAATATAAAGTCATATATATATATAGCATTCACTACGCCAGAATTTAAAATGAGATATAGTTTAGAATCAAATTCATAAATCGTAATATCACTTCCAGGTGATATTAATAAAGGCATTTACCCTGCCCTATCCCTAAATAGAATTGAGAAGCTTAAAACTTTAGTTATGTTCCCAACTAAATAGCTTAGGGGTGAAGATAAAGATTATCTAGCTAAGTCCAGCTAATAGAGATAGCCAAAACCTAGAATGACAAAAAATACATGCTGATAGTAGCTAAAATTTCTGGGTCAGTAAGGAATGTATTATATAGACATATCCGTTACAAGATTAAGTCCAATGAAGAAGTTATCGATATAGGAATATCTCAACAACTTCATAGGGATATCTTAATAAAATTAAGTCAAAATAGAGAAAATTACAGCTATAGAAATATCTCAATACTCTATAGGGATATCTTAATAACATTAAGTAAAAATAAAGAAATTACAGATATAATATCTCAATAACTTTACAGGAGATAATAACTCCATTATAGCTTAGGGAAGATTTAAAATTCATTACTCAAAATTAATAAGAGCGAAAATGCATACTTCCTGAGGAAGTTCTAGATTTATACTTAAAAATTAAACCTTTAACTGCTACTTCTGTTAGGAAGTAAGACTTACGTTTATTGTTTAATGTAAATCTCAATTTAAGATAATTAAAATAACCATCTTATACTGCTTGACGAGTAAAATTTAGTTTCATAAATCAAAACTAGCATGTTCCAGCTAGATAATCATAAAACCTGCTAGGGATTAATATACAAATGAATTTACAATAAATAGACCAACCACTCAAGCATTCCTTGACGAGGGAGGTTTCGGTTTTAAATTGAAAACTAAGTTTTCGTATGATACAAGATAAGCAGTTTAGGTAATATATATACATTACTGGAGTGACCCATCCACTTTAAGCGAAATCTACAGGAATTTACAACAGTCTTAAGCGAAACTAGGGTAATTATACAACTATACATAGAAATATACAGAGGGAAGAATATACAGATATAATACAGTCTACCAAGTCACCACATAAAAGTTGATAACGTAGGAAATTAAGTTAAGGGGTGACAAATTGACTTTTAGTGGCTATCAGTCATCAAATAAAAAAGGTTAAGTCCGGTAAGTGTGGCCTTGTGCCAGTGAAAACGTTACTAGTGATTAAAAAGAGGTATTTTAGCAATATTATCCTGAATTATTAGACACATGAAATTTACTTATTCAAATTCAAAAGAAGGTTTTTTGGTACTATATTTTATGAAATTTAATAAAAAATTTAGCCGGAGGTGGTGTTAGTACAGTAACCAAGGAGAAAAAAGTGCTACTTAGCTCATGTAAGGCAGGAACTCTAGCAGACAGGCACGGCGGATTATGCGTCAATCTCCAGCATCAGATCAATGTGGACGATTGGCCATACAGCACGTCGGGGTGACCGGCACATGCACCGAAACAGGAACTTCTTCCAAACTGACACCCCCACTCGCCTTGGCCTCTCAAAGACATACATCCTCCATTCCAGACATGGGATCCATAGCAGGGTAAAGAATTAAGAGGAAGACTCCAGGTTACGAGTACTGACTAAAGCACTTCCAACACATGGCTAAATCCATGTAGAAAATATGAGGGAAGGTAGTCAAGAACGTGGAAAAATAAAAAAGTAGAAAATAGAAGTAGAAGGTAATAAAGGTAGAAGATAAAAGATGTAGGAGATAAAAGAACCAGAAGATAAAAGAAAAATAGACGGTAATTGAAGTAGAAGGTAAACGAAGTTAAAAGAACTTAAAAGAAATCAAAAGAAGTCAAAAGAACTTAACAGAAGTCAAGGGAAGCCTAAAATAAAACGTGAACATTAGGACGCCATTTTGTGAAACCAAAAAATATTACTCACCAGATGGTCGGGCTTCCATCGGTCTAGGTGACGAACAATCCCATTTAAGGTTCCAAAGGACAGCTTCTATGTTAAATTCCGATTCGGCCTTGCCGACACATATAAAATGCAAACTATTAACACAAAACCGCCATTTTCTCTTCGTCACCTGCTGTTCAAGTCTTCTGGACCGGTATATAGAAAGAACAGACCGAAGCACAACGCCGTAAAGTCCTTAAATAGACTCTCTAACAAAAAACAACTTCCTACTCGTGACTCGTACTGCTTCGAAAACCCATGTGACTTCCGGCAATTGACAAGCAAAACTGCAGGGCACTTTGAACTTTGAAAACGGGAATCTACTCATTTTAACCAAAAGAAGCCAGGAAAATGGATGCAAGTTTGACCCAAAACTAATTGCATCCAAAAAACTAGGTTAGGTAACGTCAAAAAAACGGCAGTCATCCCTGAAATGTAAAAGATCGCATAATACCATCTGGGTGTGCAAGTGATCTTCCGACAGCTGGTCATACACGTCGTCATTTTATGGGTTGCCTATACGTAGGTTATTGTATTAAGAAAGCCGGCCTGGGTCTAGAACCTTTTAGACAGGGGCGTATTCAAAAATTTTAAAAAAAATTTAATTATCTAAATTGGTCAAAATTTGATAAAAACTCGGGCTATCCACTAACGTTGTAACAAGCACAAAAAGATTGTTACAGAGTCTTCAAAATTAGTCCGATTACTTATTCGCAACTATGTTTTCATGGTGGTTTTTTATCCATTTAAAGATAGAATTGAATGGATCCCGCATTTGATTGACCGGTAGTTCGAATTAACTATTCTTGGCTATCAACTCCGCTCTTAGCTAGTGATTGGTAGCTTTTTTTTTGTTGTGTCCAGTACAGCTATTTAAGCTTTCCGGCTTGTCCATTTACCCAGCTGTTTTTTCTTCCAACAGGAATATTCTTATGACATTTGCCGCTACACTCCCAATAAGGCTGTCAAAAATACACGGTCATTTTTAATTTCAAGGCGTTTCTGCTGATATTTCAAATACAAACGTACTTGGCACAGATCTAGAGCTTCCCCTTTTTTAATCAGCTATTTTGAACGCCCATGTGTGGCTTTAGTAAATATCGGGTTGTATTCTATTCCCGCAGTTTTGTTGCCTTCGTTATCCATTTTTTCTTTAAAATAGGTCATAAGACATGTACCTCCCTCCCCGCCTCTCCATAAGATAGTATAAAAAAAAATTTGTAGGCCAAGCGGAGTCTCTTCATTACAGTTATTTACCAGCGTTTTAAAATTCATTGTATTTTAAAGCAACTAAACTTTCTTTCCTTTTTTCAGCTCTTTCTGAAGTTGTTTTCGTTTTGAAATTTTTTGCTTCATGTGTGATGAAATTCTTCCATTGTCATTTTGGTGACAACGTTCCAAGTGGTTTTAATTTGTAAGTTCCTTGTATTCATCGCCGTTTTGTTTCCGCATGTTAGAATATTCGCCATTTCATTTACCTTAGTATTATTATACTAAAATTCACAAACTGCCCTCAAACAAACTTTTTATGCTTCACTGTATTCACAGTCGTGCTGTTACTAATGTTTTTATGAATTTCTTCCAAAGACTGACTATAGCAAAACGTTCCATATCTGTAAAGAAATATTGATTTCTAATCAAATAGATCAATGTGCAAAATCTCCAATTTTGTTAAAGAAAATAATAATATAATACTTAATATATTTTTTAGGTATATGAATAATAATATTTAAGTTAAGTTTTAAATTAAAAGAAAGTATATAATATACAAAATATATACATAGTATATAATAATATATAGTAAAATGATGGTTTGTATGATTGCTAATGCACCGTACGTAGCGCATATCTATTACGTACCTATATTTCCGTTTGAAAAGTGGATGGAGTTGTAGCTACAAACTTTGTGAGTACTTCTTACTTCTTCCATTTTTGATCCGCCTGTGAACCAGAGAAGTTACCTGACCTTCTAGTCTTGTTTGAGCAGTGGCAACCTATTATTTACGCTTTGGCTTCCATGGAGCATTGGAAATCTCGTGACACTGCATAGAGTTTATCGGTTTGGTCATAGCATTTATCTGTAATTACTTCACACTTTTGAGGTGACCAGTCAATTTTCTTCCTTAATATTTTGTGTCCTGTGCACTTTGTAGCGCTTCTTTCTGTATTGGCGCAGTGAGAGAAGGCTTAACAATATTTCCGAAGCTGCCGGAGGACATGTTTTTACTCCACAACTAAAAACTACGTTTAAAACCCTAAACAGTTTTGATGTTTTGTTGTGAACTTTTACAGTTTTCTTGCAATTTGTAGAATCTCGATAGAGAAAGTATATTTTACAACACGCTTGGAACGGCATATTGCATACCCGCCTTCGGCGCGCATTACGAACTAATATTTCCAAACTATTGGTGCGTAAATTTTAATATAGTATCCAACTGTTCTGGTATTGGATTTTACTATAAGAAGCCGACAATTTCGTATTAAATTCAGTCATTCACGGGGGTTCAAACTGTTAAGATCAAATTAGCTGCAGTCATCATATGACGTCACAACTCGAGTTGATGAGTTGTTTTCAAAGTAATTAAATGTAAATTACGCATTTAACTAAAAGTACCCTAAAGCATAAACTGGGACTTTTATGGAAGTTGTTATATCCACAGTCGGACAAATAAAAAGTTTATTAAAAGTTACAAAGTCGTTTAATTTGTGTTTTTAAGTTAGAATAAATACTTAGGCATAAAAAGTGTTATTAAATAAATATTATATAGAGTCAGAATAAGACTTATATAATATACAGAGTTAGGAGAAAAGTTTTGAAGTATTTTTATTACGTTTTAACAAAGCTGTTGTGAGTCAGACACATGGCCTTAAATTACGCAGCAGTCTTTGACCGTATGCAAGACGTGCTGCTGCCGTCTTCGCCGAGCGGCTTCCTGGAGGCCTGGATCATCGATGCCATGGGAGGAATGTCGCCTAATGGACAAGCAGAGCTCCAGGGAGTCAGCTATGACTTTTCCGTCAACGTTGCGGAGGTGGCAAAGGGCCCAGACCGAGATGCCAAATCTGCACTTGGTGTCCAGGACCTGTTAGGGTCCCCTAAACCTCCGTCCGACTGCCGGCCGAGTGGCAAAGAAGTGGCAAGCGACCCAAACCCCGTGGGTGGCTCAAAAAGGCGAACAACATCGATGCCTGAAGAAGAGGATCTCTGGTCGTGGTGTGAAGATATACAGCCGTGGGGAATGCTGGGTGAATACGAAGTAAAAGAAGACTATGTCGAACTAGCTGATCGTCAGCGAAATTTAAATTGGAGTGCACATGCGTCGGAGCTACCTGGGAACGTAGACGCATCTGTTCGCTTCACAACAAGATTATTAATTGATGTCACCGGAAAAGTCAATGGTGCAAAGGATACCAAATTCATATGATAGAAGATTACTTTAGTACGAAGATTCGTATCACTTTTGGATATAACACTTTGGTGATAGGGTGAATGCGCTAGTAGTCGGCCTTTTTTTTAAATAAATCTGGTCATTTAATACTTAAAATAATAATATATGTGTCCTTGTCAAGTATAAATATTAAATAAGCGATTGAAACAAATATAAATACTGGAGAAAGTGCTTTTTAAGTTTTTCTGGAAAATATCAGTGTTTTCAGAAGTCGGCCACTTCTTGTTTAGTAGTCGGCCGTCATATATTAATGGTTATTTAGCACAGGCTCGTGCTTGCGTTTTTTATTTTGGTCAATAAAAAGGGCAAAACGTATTAAAAAAAAAAAAAAATTGTTTCTAAAATATAAAAGAGAGCACTCAAATGTACCTTCTAAGAATACATACAATATGCAATGACATTTTTCAAAGGTACTTATAGGTAAAGTTAAAAAAGTATTCGCAAAAATCGCAGCTATAATCTAGACACACAATCTAGAAACCACCTGGAACACCAGTCACATTCATCATCACCATCTCACATTCTTATCACCTTTTGCTTCTGCATCGTTATCTAGTTCATCTTCACATTTTGCACAATATTCCTTTCAAAACATTTTTCTAAAATCTCTCCTCTTTCGTTGGGTCTTTCTTTTTTTTTGTTAGTATTATTAACCATTTCACTTTTTATTCGTTCTAACTCATCCCTTTTCCTTTTCTTTGCTTCTTCTTCTCATTTTGTACTCTATTCTTCTTCATGTAATATGTTCTTCAAGCATTGGGCGAAATGACCAACTTTCGGAAGTTTTGTTTTTGGAATTGACTTAGTAGTTAGAGCCGCGGCGACAAAAATGCCTTGGAACTCCCAAACGGATGAGAAGCACGTTCTTGTATAGTTCGAGTGTCGTTCTCGAAATCCGTGTTGTCGAGTAGGGGTCTGGCGCTCGGCGGTGAGCGGCTATAATATTTTTTCCAAATTTTGACCAGCGGTTTAAAAAAACATTTCCCAAACGGATGAAAATTACTGGAGGGCATCTAGGCAACCCCCCAATTACCGAAAAAATATTTTCATCCGATTTGATCTTTGCAAAGAGCTCTTCCAGGAGCTCAAAAAAAATGGAAAAAAGGGGGGAAAAAAATTTGCTCATTTAAACTTGAAATTGGGCAGGGACCTAGAGTTCGTATCTGAGAATATGTATGTAATATGTTTTTTTTTTGCTCTATGTGTCGCCATCGCTTTATAACAGTTTTTCAAAATTTAAATGGGTAAAATTTGATAAAGTAATTCCAACATGGATGGAAATTTGCACACAGGTTCTTTGACACCTACAGAATATCGAAAAATTATTTTCATCGAAATTTATTGCGGCCAAGACCAGATCTTCCAGAACATGCATGAAAATTTTTACTTACCATTGAATAGTCACTCAACATTTTACCGCCTCTCGGGAGCATTTCATTTTTTTTTTATATTTTTAAACCAGAGACAAATAAGTTTACGAAACTTCCATCTAAACCTCGCAGAAGATTTACGGAGAACTACGGGATCAAAATCACGCGTGCTGGCGAGGTTTTTGTTATTTGGCATAGTTTAGCCAGGCTCATTTTGGATGAAAACTTTTTTTTTAATAACATAAATAATAACGATTTATTTTAGTCCGGTTGCATGCATGCGGCTGATTTTTTTTTTAATTTCGAAGTTTGGGTCTATTTAATTGTACTGGAGGTTACGGCAAGGATCAAATCGGATGAAAATATTTTTTCGGTAATTGGGGGGTTGCCTAGATGCCCTCCAGTAATTTTCATTCGTTTGGGAAATGTTTTTTCAAACCGCTGGTCAAAATTTGGGAAAAATATTATAGCCGCTCACCGCCGAGCGCCAGACCCCTACTCGACAACACGGATTTCGAGAACGACACTCGAACTATATAAAAACGTGCTTCTCATCCGTTTGGGAGTTCCAAGGCATTTTTGTCACCGCGGCTCTAACTATAGGGTATTTAAGATATTTTTTAAAAGCATCGGTTGGGGAGCATGATACCAAGTATCATGGTTGGGGAGGTGGACGTCGGCATCGGCTCTATTGCATGTAAGATTATTGATGACTACTGTTGTGCTTATATATAGATCTGGTGCCCATTCATCGAGGCATATTGCTTGCGACACGACCTGCGAGCCGATCCTGCAGAGTTGCGCGTGGTATACCATAGTTTCGGCAAGTTTCTCAAATTTTATCTCTATTTCTCATAGACTCTAAAACTTTTTCTAAGGACTCTTGAGAATGTTTATGGAACTTCCTTTTTGGCCTGCATGGCCTGGCGTGTCATCGTCTATAATGTAAAAAAAAAACATGTTTTCGTTAGATTAAAGTAGGTACCTACCTTTATAGCGAAAAAAATCTTCTGGCCGACTACTAGCACAATCATCAATTTATGACTTTACCAGTAGTCGGCCACTAACTTTAATAACCCCTAGGGACTTTATATATCATTCATTTTAGACCCGGCCGACTACTGATACGAACGTTTTTAATACATCATAGTACATGATGCCAAAGGAAGAATCTGTTTGTATGTATTTGTAAGCCTGATATAGACAAAATATTTTTTTCTAAATTTTGCCACTAATCGGCCACGGTGGCCGACCACTAGCAACTTTATAATAATTTAATGCCAGTAACGGGCCATATTATTTTTGTATCTAAATATAAAAATGAATATATTTGGGACTTGTTCTTGTTACTAGTTATTTAAACATATATTCTTCCAAAAAATCTTACTCCGGTAAACATATCTATTACCTATAGAATTAGTTTAACTTACCTTTAAAATTGCCCTGTTTGATCTTCATTGGCTTTTGTACACTGTTTTTGGAGGCACAACGACTAACACCTAATTTTTCGCGCCAATTTACGGAAGTAAGGTTCGACTTATAATAAAGAAATATTGATAATATGTGTTCTTGGCAAGTAAAAGAAGATAGCAAATGTAAGAAATAGAGCTCAACTCTTGCCAAATTCAAATTATAAATGATTAAAGTCATTTTTGGCCGACTACTAGAGGTGGCCGGCTTACTAGCGCATCCACCCTATGCAGGTAGATAACTTTTATAGTTTCTTTTTTTGGTTTAAAATAATAATTTACGGTGTGTAGAACCCGTTAAACAAATATTAGGATTTCTTAAATCATCCTTATATCAAATCTTTGAGGCCATTTAAAGCAAAACTTTTTAAAAAGTAGGTAGCCAGGTGCAGAGCTGTGAGTAACTTAAAAAAAATACTTTTAGTATCTAGATACTTAAAGTAACTAGTTACTTAGTAACTAAGATACTTTTTTAATTATGCCTAAAGTAACTATAACTTCGTTACTTTTGAAAATTATCTTGTATCTAGTTACTTTTTATGAGTAACTATACACTTAAAAAGTAACTTAAGATACTTTAAAAGTATCTTAGATAACTGATAGCATCTTAGATATTTTATCTAAGATACTTTGGGTGGTTTGATAAACCAAAAATGCACACGTGCCGTTGAATTTTATGTTTTTTACGAAGAAGGGTCGGCTGTGCGGCTAGCTACGACCGGCAAACCTCTTAGAATGCGAAATTTTCTGGAAAGTATTTTATTCTATGTACTCTTTTATTACTAGTTAAGTTTAAAATATCCTTGGCCATACCCTCAGCTATCCGGGGGCAACTAGATGGAATTCATTATATGATGCAATTTCACAATTAATAAAAATTAAACATCACTTACCGGAATTATATATACTAAACTAGAAATTAAATCTGACAATAAAATTCTGAAAGACTCCGATCTGCACTACCTTCAAGAATATCGAGACGTATTAGAACCTATCGCAAGAGCCCTTGACATTTTGCAGGGCGAAAATAACATATTATTATATTATGGATATTTGTTTCCAACTTTACTATCTTTACGAATAAAGTTAAAAAATGTTAGTAACTTTTACCAAGTTACCTTTTGTGGAAAAGTAACTATTCCTATTAGGTATCTACATACCTTTGTGCAAAAGTATCTACAAAGTAACTGGTTACATTTCTAAAGTATCTTTCACAGCTCTGGCCATGTGCAATTTTATTAAAAAATTATAAGCAGGTAAGTATACCGTATACTTAACTGATTTTCGCCCTAAATCCTATAATATCAATTTTAAAATGTATCCCGATATATCACAGAACGTTTGCAATTCTTGGCAACAAGGCCGTAAAAAAAGTATAGAGTAAGCAACAGGGGGGACTACCTATCTAAAATTAAACCAACACGCAAATTAAGAGGAAGGGTCTAAAATTAACTATAAAAACACGCAAACCTTCGATTTATATGTGTAGAGCAGACTCGAATGGCGGCCATAAAATCAGTTAACGGAGGAAACAAGCCTAAAAATATACTTTAATGGTATAGTAAAAATATACATATTGTACATTCAAAGGGAACGCAGCCAACGAATCGCCGCGGTACGTGTTAGATACATCATGGAGATATTCTTGAATGGTGTTTCCGTCACAAATCAATATAGTAATAAAGTCTATTAATCTATTAAGTTTACCGTCCGTTGTTCTCACTGGAAACGTGGCATTGAAAAAATTGGTGACAGCTGCTTAATACTATACATATACAGGGTGACAAATTGAAAACGAACATCATTTAATATTGCCTCTACCAATGATAGTATAAAAATTTGGCGAAACACGTCAATTGATATATCAAGGGGGAAATTTTGTAAGGCATTTATTGTCGTGTTACTTTCAACCCCCTGACCCCCAGGGCACCTACCCCTAAAATTTTAAATGGCAACCCCTATTCTTTTACCATTTTTGTATTCCTTATAAAATTCTACATAAACTGTATTATTTTTTTTTCAAAATTGTGATTATTAACCTCACAAATTAATGAAATGTATTTAATATCGAATTTTAAAACGGATTGCATTCACCGCCTCATAGCACTTCGTTTAAAACTGTTTGTGCCTACCAATAGTTACATTCCAAATTCTTGTATTTATTTACATTTCGTCTTCGATATCGCCACTAGAAAACATAAAATAATTTAATTTTTTTGCCGTTTTCGACAAAACAAGATTCTCGATTTGCTTATTCCTGATATATCGAACAAAATGATAAGTAGGTACTTAGTGGGAACTTTATTTTCCTTATATTCCTAGACTCCTGGTATTCATTATTTATTTCATGTTCTTCTAGAATCAGTGAAATAAGCTGTGAAAGTTAATTTCATTAACATTTCAATAGTTTTTAATTATTAGTGTAGTTTCTTAAAATGGTTTAGTTTACACTATTGCTGAACGCGTAGAAATTATTTTCATTTACGGAGCTGAAAATCGTTGCTTTGCAAGAACGGCGGCCGTATTCAACGAAAGACATCGTGAAAGAAATGTTGGACACAAGTACATCCGTGAGTTAGCAGCTAAATTTGAAGAAGCAGGAATGAGCCAAGACTGCTCAATGAGGCCGCTTAGATTGAGGTTCTTGGTGAAGTTACTATGGCTCCCGCTACGTCCCTTCGTAAAGTTGCGGATCAAACTGGACTGTCGCGTAAGTCAGTCAGGAAAGTATTGAAGCTTCACAAATTTCATTCATACAAACTCCTAATTACTCAAGAATTAGGGGACGATGACCCGGATAGACGTATTGAGTTTTGCGAAATTATGACGGATAAGATTATTACTCAGCCCAGGTTAATAAAGAATATCTGTTTCAGTGACGAATGCACTTTTTACTTAAATGGCAAGGTCAACAAACAAAACTGTCGTTATTGGAGCGACCTCAATCCTCACATTATTAGAGAGGGGTATACGCAATACCCTCAAAAAATAAATGTTTGGGCGGGTATATTAGGCAATAGTATCATCGGTCCCCTCTATCAATGGAAATCTAAATGGTAAAATTTATGCAGAAATGTTAGACACAGCTATAGAACCTCTTATAATTCGTGAGGTGGAAAATCAAAGGGACGCCGATGGAAATGTTGCTCTAGATGATACATTTGCTCCACTTCCAATAGGACGGAGCGCCTCCGCATTATGTACGCCCAGTAAGAGAGTGGTTGGATAATCATTACCCAGAGCAGTGGATTGGTAGGAGGGGACCCATAGAATGGCCACCTAGGTCACCAGATCTGACACCGCTGGATTTTTTCTTATGGGGTTACTTGAAATCCGTTGTATTTGAAACTCAACCAGATTTCATTGAACAATTACAACAAAGAATTGTACAAGAGTGTAGAGCTATTTCACCTGAAACTCTTGAAAACGTCCGAAACCAGTTTAAATACCGGCTGTACTTGTGCTTGGAGAAGAATGGAACCCATTTTGAACAATTCATAAAGTAGGAAAGGTGAGCTTTCCAGTATTTCATTATCATTATCATAATTTTTCAAGGAGTTGCATTATTTAAATACATTTCATTAATTTGTGAGGTTAATAATCATAATTTTGAAAAAAAAAATAATACAGTTTATGTAGAATTTTATAAGGAACACAAAAATAGCAAAAGAAATAGGGGTTGCCATTTAAAATTTTAGGGGTAGGTGCCCTGGGGGTCAGGGGGTTGAAAGTTACACGACAACAAATGCCTTAAAAAATTTCCACCTTGATATATCAATTGACGTGTTTCGCCAAATATTCATACTATCATTGGTAGAGGCAATATTAAATGCTGTTCGTTTTCAAATTGTCACCCTGTATAGGATGATGCATGGCTTAGTTGAACATAGGAAATCACATGTAAATTTTGAGGTGGCTAAATATTAGCTCCCCTCTACATTTAGAGTTAGAGAAAAATTGTATTATTATTTTTTGAAGAGACCGATATAATAAACCCGTATGCCAAGTCTGAATAAATTTTAATTAGCCAATCCTAACTTATTCAATTAAATGTGATGGCAAACTTGCGAAATTTTCATAGTTTAGATCAGCTATACTCTAAGTGTGTTCCGCGGAACCCTAGGGTTCCGCGATACCTCTGTAGGGGTTCCTCAAGAATTTAGAAAAAAAATCAAAGCACCTCTCTCTGGTCGAACGTTTTGACTCCGCGGCCGCGCGTAGGTATATTTATTTATTTATTTGTATTTGTATAAACATATGTTACAATAGCTGGTACAATATCTCATAAGTTTGGTATCAACATGTATACTTGTATACTTGTGAGCGCGCAGTCCCTTTGATAAAAGCCGCCTCTGAATTGTTTACAACGCAATTTTTATATTTCTCTTTTTATTTTTGCTTTTTGTTTATCAAAGGCGCCGACTCGAGTATTTTCGAGAATATTCGAGATCGAGTCTAGGACTAAGTATAAAAGAGGCGATCGCGCGTCGCGCCTCGTCAGTCAGTTGACGATTAGCGTTCGGAGCGATAAGTTCCTACCTACCTACTTACAAGCTCGCTAGCGAGAAACTAGTGTTCATTGTTCATTGCCTGCTGTATTCTGTTGTCTCAGTTTTATACATTTCTTCATTGTACTAAACTTAGTCTCTTATACGCAGTAACGATTGTGCATTATTTAGACCCCACCATCCTGACGTGTAACATTATAAATAAAGAAGAATGGAACGTTGGCTTAAAGGTGTTAAACGTGTTGCAACATCTTCTAATGACGCTGAATGTTCAAAAGCAGTACGCGCGGAGAATATAGCAATCACCGATCCAGACGATGATGCCACGACGTCAAGCTCGACGGTTTCAAAGACGAAAAAAAGGAAGTATGATGAATCATATATCAGTTTCGGATTTGTTGATTCCAACGGCTCACCTCTCTGCATGCTATGTAGTAAACTGCTTCCTAATAGTTCGATGGCACCTGCCAAATTGCGCCGACATTTACAAACTGTACACCCCGAGTCTAAAGACAAGAACAAAGAATTTTTTGTTCGTAAAAAAGATCAGTTATTGGAAAGTCAAAAAAATATGATGCATGTAACAAAAACTATCAACGAAAAGGCCACGGAGGTATCATATTTAGTTAGCTATCGCATTGCACAAGCAGGTGAAGCGCACACTATCGCTGAGAATTTAATAAAGCCATGTGTATTAGACATAACAAAATGTATGCTCGATGAAAAATCTGCAAAGCATCTTTCTACTGTGCCGCTATCAAACGATACTGTTTCACGGCGAATCCATGATCTGGCAAGCTACGTCAAACAAGAACTAGTTACACGTCTACAAAAAACACGATTCGCCTTGCAAATGGACGAGTCAACTGATGTCGCTAGTTTGGCTATCTTGCTGGTTATCGTGAGATATCCATATGAAAGTTCTTTTGAAGAAGACATGCTTATGTGTTCACCGCTGCTCACAAACACTACCGGGGAAGAAATTTTTAATAAAATAAATATATTTTTTGAAGAAAATAATCTCAGTTGGAACAATTGCATTGACATTTGTACAGATGGGGCCAAGGCGATGACAGGTAAAACAGCAGGAGCAGTGTCACGAATAAAAAATAAAGCGCCTAATTGTAGTTCCAGCCATTGTATTCTGCATAGACAAGCACTTGCGATGAAGCAAATGCCGTCAAATCTAAAATTAGTTATGGATGAAGCGGTAAAAATAATTAATTTTATCAAATCACGACCACTACAATCCCGATTGTTCTCATTATTGTGTGAAGATTATGGCAGCAAACATAAAACACTGCTGCTCCATACAGAAGTGCAATGGCTGTCTCGGGGTAAAACTTTAACAAGGCTATTTGAACTTAGAGCCGAGTTACAAATGTTTCTTTCAGCAGATACTTCTTTTAATTTGAAGGACCGTTTGTATGATAAAACTTGGTTGTTCCGATTGTCTTTTATGGCGGATATCTTTCAAAAACTGAACAAATTGAATTTATCATTGCAAGGTAAACAGACAACAGTGTTTCAGGCCAATAATAAAATAACTGCCTTCAAAAGAAAATTAGATTTTTGGATTATTTGCGTTGGTAAGAAAGAAATAGAAAGCTTTACGTCACTCAGTGAGTTTGTTAGCGATAACGACTCAGAAATGTTTCAAGATGATGTGTTTGAAGAATTGGTCCAATATCTCAGTTCGATGCGCGCATCTTTTAAAAAGTATTTTCCCGAAGAACAGAATACAAAAATGAAACTGAATTCATGGATTCATAATCCTTTTTTACCCAACTTGGAAAAGCCCGAAAGTATGTCAAACGAGATATGTGAATCTCTTTTAGAAATGTCATCAGACACAAGTATGGAGTCACTGTTCAAAACGACGCCTCTCAACGATTTTTGGTGCAGAATCCGTGATGAATATCCAATGCTTGGCAAAATGGCTCTGAATATTCTTCTCCCGTTCCCAACAACATATTTGTGCGAAACAGGATTCTCAACCTATGCAGCCACGAAAACAAAATATCACAATAGACTGGACGCCGAACCTGATATGAGACTTCAACTGTCTTCTATCAAACCTGATATCAACCAATTGATGAAAAATAAAAAACAGTTTCATACCTCCCATTAGTTAGATTTTTTCTTTTTTAATATCTTCTATTATTGTACTTGCCATGTGGTAAAGTAAGTAATAATTAGTAACTGTTACATTGTACTTTTATTATGCTTATTAATAAAGAATACACTTTTAAAAACTATTGTTTTATTGTAGGGTTCCATCAAGTATTTTGCTTCCCAAAAGGGTTCCGTCACCAAAAAAGTTTGAGAACCGCTGGTTTAGATAATACAGCAAACACCAGTAAATAATTTCTATGGCACTATTGTCGAAAACTGACGTAAAGCTGGACATAACGAATAAAGATTATTTCACATTCAAAACACATTTTTGTTTCACACATAAAAGACACCATTATGTTTTCTTAGCCTTTAATTTAACATAACATACCTAAGACTACAGATTTCCACAAAAACATTATAGTTATTTACGTATTAAGGGCATTATGAAGATGTTTATGCCTCCGAGGGCAACAATTTTACAAAGCCGAGGGCCTTCGGCCCGAGGGTATAGACATCAAGTAAGGCCCGTGGCACAGATTAACATTAGGTTAATTCAAAATCACGAAAGGTTTTTTACCTATATAGTTGCTAAATAAACAAAGGTAATAAGTGTTCATTGTTGTGCTGTGTCAAAGTCAAAACTAAAATTCATTTAATTCAATTTTCCGTTGATTCCGGATAAAATTGCTGTGAATGCTGCCAAAGCTTTAGATAATCTTGTCCCAAAGAAGTCTAATGATGAGGACTATCAAAGGTTTGGGGATTGGATGAACAATAATGATGTAAAAATTATCAACGAGACGGTGCTACTCGGATATTTCCAGGAATTGGTATGTTAAAATTGCTGTTGTAAATTATATTAAAATACTAATTATATGTATATCGATTATAGTCTGGAACATTCACTCCTAATTCCCCATGGACGAAATATTCAATGTTAAAGAATACATTAATAGTTAATAAAAATATAGACATTGCAATATATTGCAAGTTAGGCCAGTGTCTAAAGCAAGCATCCAAAGGATATAAAGCGAAGAAATCGAAAATTTTGACTCGGGAAGATGTGCTGAAATTCATCCGTGAAGCTACCAATGAAATTTTTTTGATGTACTAAGTGGCTCTGTTATTTGGTGTATTTGGTGGGTGCCGCCGCCAAGAGCTAGTTAATATGTTGGTTGAACATATAGAGGATAGAGGACCCGTAGTAATAGTTAATATTCCCGATACAAAGACCGATAAAAAGCGTGTCTTTACGATTATTGATGAGAAGGAGATGGGTTGCTTAAAGCTACTGAGAACTTATTGGTCTTTACGCCCGACGAACTGCAACATCAATAGATTATTTTTGTGTTACCGTAACGGTCGTTGTTTTTCACAGCCAGTTGGGAAGAACACCATAGGCAAGATTCCTTGCATTATTGCAAAATACCTGGATCTAAGCCATGCGGACAAATATAATGGTCATTGTTTGCGCAGAACCTTTGCAACTTTGATGACGGACGCGGAGGCAAACATGACTACATTGAAAAGACATGGCGGCTGGAAACGTTCAGCTGTGGTTAAGGGATATTTGGAAGACAGTACGTCTTCTAAAAACAAAATTTCGAAATTCATAGCTGGAGTATCATCAACGAGACCATCAACATCAAAAAACGTTCAATCATCGTCAATTTCTGTTAGTGAAAATCACGAAATAATAGAAAACATTGACTTATCAAAAGCCGGTAAATTCGTTTTTACTGGGTCTTTTCATAACTGTTCATCTAATATAAATGATAAATAAGTTTTTTCGTTAATAAAAAGTTGTTACTTTGATTTTTCCTATTTATTTCTCTTAATGCCCGAGGTCATTAGAAACTTGCTTAATGCCCTAGGGTATTATATGCCATTTAAAGTGTCTGGTAACTATGGTATTATGAAACAATAATATTCGAGTAGGACATAAATTAATTTATTTCTGACCGGTATATTATTAGCTTATAACGTCTTAGTTACGCGGGAATTTTAAGTGTCATAACTCCCTTGGGATATTAAGAAAAATTTGACATAAAATCAAACTATTGACATCTAATGTCAATTTGATTGTCATCTATTGAAACATTTATTCCACTTTAAAAATGAACAAAATGTTACTAAAATCGGTCAAAAATAAAATTATCTATTCAATGGATGTAGCCGTTACTTGATGAAGATCCATTATAGAAACTTGATAGGAAAAATACAAAATGTATAAATCTTCACTTATATTATTTATTCCACACTATAACAATTGTTTCGAATTTTAGTTTTATTGATTTGTTTTCTACGTGGTACCACAAACCTTCTCACACAGATATTTTGATACACAATAATTCTAGTCATCCTTATTCTCATAAAATGGCCGCTTTTAACTCTTTTGTGCATAGGCTTATCAGCATTCCGTTATCAGAGCAAAGTTATAACCAAGAGTTAAATATAATTAAACAATTAGCAATAAATAATGGTTATCAACCTTATATAATAGACCGAATAATAAACAAAAAACAATACAATAAAGCAATTAGCTTAGCTTATCCAATAGTTAAACAAAATGATACCTTAAGTTATAAAACCCTAACATATACAGGTAAACTTACACTACTTGCTAAAAAACACTTAACGAAACGAAATTTTAAAGTCGCATATAAAACTAATAATAAGTTAGGAAAACTAATCAAAAATAACAAAAGCAAAACTAAAAAAGAACATAAATGTGAAGTTTATAAACTAAAATGTGGCAGTTGTACTAAAATTTACATAGGACAAACAGGTAGAAATTTTGAAAAAAGACTTAAAGAACACAAAACAAGCTATAATAAAAAACATAACAACTCCCATTACGCGTTACATCTTAATACCGAACAACACAATTTTGACGATAATCTTGAAATATTGCACGTAGAAAACAAATCAATAAAACTAAATTTCTTAGAAAGCATGGAAATAAACAAATGTAAAAAATTAGATATTTTATTAAACGATCAGCTCGACTTAAATAGTTCCCCACTGTTAAATTTATAATCAGCCGGTATTTCCAGATGTAATCATAACAATAGTTCAATAATATAATTTATAAAAATAATTAGGAAAAGGTGTGTATTCATAATTTAAGTTTTATACCTTAATAACATAATTCTATTGTTAAGCATAAATTAGGGTACCTAAACTTGGGAGTGTGCTCTATATTGTAAAAGGATAATTTGTTATTCAGTTTCTACTATCTGACGAAGACACTGTGTGTCGAAACAATTGTTATAGTGTGGAATAAATAATATAAGTGAAGATTTATACATTTTGTATTTTTCCTATCAAGTTTATAAAATTATCTATGTATCACTGGAATTATAAGGGTCTCAATTACCTCGGGCAATTGCTGTCCCTCGGGCCAAAGGCCCTCGGGACGTAAACTTTGCCCTCGGTAATTAAGAACATTATAATTCCCTAGATACATAAATAACTATAAATGTTCAAACAACCCTCCATTAACAGCTAAACAATATCCTAACCGATCATAAAATTCATTTCTAACATTACTGAGTTAATATTGAGAAATTCTGTCACATTCTAACGAAATACAACTTTTTAGCTGGTCTAGATTTTCAAATTTTACATCTTTATAAATAAAATTTTTTAAGTGACCCCACAGAAAGTAGTCGTTTGCGAAAGTCAGGAGACCTGGCTGGCCAAAGGATTAGATGCCGTGGGCTAATAATATTTCCGTTAAAAATTTCTTGCAAGTATTTCCTAACCATCAGAGAATTATGGGCAGGACAACCATCCATTTGATACCAGCTCTCCCGATTTTCGCGTGGCGTACAGCTTCTTCTAGTGCGGGTTCAATTCGATTTTGTAGTAAGTCCAAATAGGTTACTTCTGTAAGGTTGCCTTCCATAAAGAAAATGGTCCAATAATGTAATGTCCTACAATTCCCGCCCAAACATTTACTTTTTGTGGATATTGCGTCCGAGTATGAACACGACGATGTTCATTTTCTTGGCTCCAATACCGGCAATTTTAAACATTTGGTTCGTTGTTAAGGGTAAATGTATATTCATCGGTGCAACAAATATTTCTCAAAAAATACCTATTATTATTTGCTCTTTCCATTACGTCGAAACAGAATACCATTGTCCGTTCTTCACCATCTTGCCGTAGCTCTTAATGTTTTTCATACTTGTAAGGAAAATATTAAGGTTTTTTTAAAGTGCGCAACACTGTAGTTTGATATTTTCCTACGGCTTGCCCAAGAATCCTCGTGCTAATCATTTTATTTTCCTCCACGTGCAGTAAAATATCAAGATCTCTATTGTCCCTTTCTTCAGCTCTATTGACATTCTGAGTTGAGCATTTAAAGTTATTTATTACAGTGCCTTTGGACTCAAATTTACTAATGATAAGTTTAATTAATGAAATGGAAGGGATATGCTTCTCAGGGAATTAAACTGAAAACATTTTAGACACTGCTTTTAAACTGTTTCCTGTATAATACCACTTAATCATAGTTACTTTTCCTTAATGGAATAGCTGCTCATATTTAGCTATAATTAAAGCGCATTCAAT